>CM041001.1:12632549-12740630 GCA_022985145.1 Pangasius djambal | reverse complement strand
AAAAAAAAAAAAAAAAAAAAAAAAAAAAAAAAAAAAAAAAAAAAAAAAAGATACTGTTTAAATGGCAAAGTTTGAGCTGTGAGAATTGAAAAAGACATGCATTACATGCTTAGGACCATAGGATGCTTTTGTGTAGGCTTGAGTGTGGTATTAATGTAGGATATCACATCATCCAACATGTTTAAAAGTTCAGTTATGCTCACATGAGGTAATTATTAGTGTCTCGGTTTGATTTTGCATGCAGGCTTTGCTCTGCCATACATCACGAGCAGTACACAGGATGAGGAAACCCCAGGGTCACTGATCTCTGAGCTCACTGAAGCTGAGTGAAAGAAATGTCCTGGAACGTTCACACACACACATCTGTGGCGACTGCGACACCTCACATCTTTTCAGTTCTCTGTTTTTCTATCTTTTCAAGGACTGATGGTTCAGTTCCCTTGAGATTTTCAGTACTTTTAGTTGCTTTGTTTAGATTGTAAATTTCACTCGACATTGCTGGTACTTTCAGGAACAAGACTTGGCCATTTGTTTGCACATCCATCCTCTTTAAAGCTTTTCTACTGCTACTAATGTTGGTCCTAGCTTCATTTCAATCACATAAAGGAATCTGTGTTTATACTGGGAGCAGATGGTAGGGCTTATCTCTGTTCCTCCTTTTTTTTTTTTCTTTCTATAATGTGGCGTAAAGTGCTTTTGTATTACATCCCTTGTGTAAGCTTTACCCTAAACATCTCCAGTCAAGTGCAATTTGCAATCACTTGCAACTTTGGAATATTCGCTTGTAGTGAGTGTTGTGGTAAAAGTGGGAGAACGTTTCTGAAAATCCTGTTGTTGTTTTCATATTAAACCTCCAGGTCAGGTATTTTAGAGATCTGGCAGGTTTTTGAGGTTTACATTATAACTTGTCCATTTTTTAAAATTCATATCACACGTGAGATATGGCATCTGGATCAGTTCCTTGGCAGTCATATCTCTCTCTCTCTCTCTCTCTGTCTTGTAGAAGAATCAGATGTGGTTCATGAATGCCTTTATTGGAGTTGCTTCCTGCGGTGTTGTGTTGGGCTGAAAACGTGTTACCACTAACCCCGTCATCTCCTTTGTGTTGAGTTGCAAATGTGTACAAATATAGCAATCGAAGAAATTCTATCCTCTTGTTCCTCGTAAATGCTGCTTTCTTCTATATAGGCCCCTCTGCACCGACGTAGTCCTCGCATTGCCTCACATCCGTTAGTCGTACTCGCTGACGAAAAGTATGCTCAGTGCACAGGAAAAGGAAATGCTAAATGGGACCAATAACAATTTTATGGAGGGCGATATTTTCCACATTGTGGTAGCAGAATGGAATCTGAATTATATGGCAGTGAAGCAAAGCTGATTCACTTGGTTGGGAGAGACTGAGAGATCGCCATGATCCCATCCCTTATAGCAAACTGGCTGAATCCCTGCTGCGCAAGTCCTCCAACTTCCCACAGACCCACAGCGAGACTCTCCCATGAGGTCTGATGATGGATTATTTGTCACCCCTCTATAAGGTTGACTTTGCTGGAGTCCCTTTTTTTTTTTTTAAAAAAAGTTCCCATGAGGGTGCCAAGTGTATTTCTGCATGGTAGGAATAAAGCCAAGTTCCCTTTCAGACCTGGAGCATGTTTTTATCGCAGTGAGATGTAATTGATTCATGTGGAATCCCCTCCCAGCTTCTGGAGCTAGGCCAAGACGAGCCGCGGGTGTTTGTGGATAGAGACTGCTACAGGATACCTTTATGATTAAAGTCCACACAGTAGTAGAGTTTCTCTTCAGTGGTTTTTTTTTTTTCAATGCAGATTTTAAATTTGGACAAACCTGAATGTCTAAATAGTGGTTTCATGATTGGCTTTGGTGGAAAGGTTAGCATACTTACAAAGAAAATACTGAGATAGGTATAATAAAAGGAAAATAATAATAATAATAATAATAAAAGTAAAAGGAACACAGACGAATCTGTTTAGCAAATACGTGTTTGTCTGTCCATGGATAACTCTAAAACCATCAACTTTGTTAAAGACATGTCAGAATAATAGAGCGAGCACCCATGGTAAATATACAGTAGTGTCAGGCAGCTACTACTACAACAGATAGTTTGATGGATGCCTACTTCCTGTTCAGGGAGAGGTGTAAGTGAAAGGAAGGGAAGTGGTTTAGCAGGAGGATGTCTCACCACACAACCTGCTGAAGTGGTGAAATGCTGTCTTCAGAAGGTTGTGGCCATGTGCCAGTTGTTGTGTAGACTGCGGAGTGAAGAAAAAAAAAAAAAAAGTTTACATGAAGCCTTATTTCACAGTTTCATGTGTGTGTCAAAGAAAATAAGTAGTTCATGTTACCAAGATTTATTATTGAACGATAAATACAATGTTTTATTACATTAAATTGTGCATGTGAATGCTCGAATCTGATAGGTCAGAAGGTGTGTGTTATTTTTGTATAACAGCAGATATAGCATGAATGACTAATGCGTTATTGTTTCTATAGTAACAGCTTATTCACAGGAATCGTTGATGTGGTGAAGTTTTTTTTTGTTTAGCATTTATGGAGGGAGTCTCTGTTGTAGGCAGACGGAGAGAGAGAGAGACTCTGGTGAGGGAGTGACTGTTTATCACATCTATAACAAGTGAGAACAGGAACTAACTTGTCTCTCAGATGTTTCACAACATTAAATCTAAATATAAACCGTTAACATATGGGACGTGTTAATAAATTGCACATTGTAATCTCTGCAAATCGCCATGGTATAAGTGGAATAGCTGCACACCGTGCTGTTATACAAAAATAATGCACTTACTTAACACTAACGTTAAGACAAATCTATATAGGAATCAATATTAATTATATACTTGTCTGTTGTTGGCTAAATCAAAGGTACACTGATAGATTTAATTTCAAGGAAATGAACTTAACACCTCCACGACTTCTTTAGAAAAGCGAGTGCTGATTCAGGTGGGAAACTCGGCGGGCATACTGTGAGTTTCAGTTCATACTGTAGAGCTCAAAACTACCATGCAGCTGTCAGTCATTTCAGATTCATGGCCTGATTGGCATATCTGCCCTTTTATTAGAGGAAAAAAAAGAAGCCTGCTCTTTTGGTGTATTTTTGGATGATAACTCTTACCAGCGTACTTCGATGTCAAAATGCAGAGCTCGTGCTGATAATGCGTAAATGTTGGCAGGTCTGCTCAGTCCTGAAGACTTTCCTGTGTTGGAAAACTTAAAAGTTACTGCTTTTCCTCTGGGTTTTACAACGTGCTAACACGGGATCCTATAAGTGTGTAAAATCAATTTAAATTTTATATATATATATATATATACACACATACACAGTCAGGTGCAGAAGTATTTAGACAATGACAGAGTTTGTGTGATTTTGCCTTTATACACCACCACAATGGAAACATATGAAATAAAACATCGAAGTGTAGACTCTCAGCTTTATTTTAAGAGGTTCCACAAAAATATGGCACTTACCATTTAGGAATTCCAGCCATTTTAAGCAAAGTACCTCCATTTTCAGGGGCTCAAAGGTATTTGGACAAAGTGACATAATTGTAAATATAACCATAATTTTAACACTTGGATGAAAATCCTTTGCAGTCAATGACTGCCTGAAGTCTGGAGCCCATGTTCTCAAACCTCAAATTCTGAGTTTCCTCCCTGGAGATGCTTTGCCAGGCCTCACTGCAGCCACCTTCAGTTGCTTTTATCATCCAAAAATACACCAAAAGAGCAGGCTTCTTTTTTTTCCTCTAATAAAAGGGCAGATATGCCAATCAGGCCATGGATCTGAAATGACTGACAGCTGCATGGTAGTTTTGAGCTCTACAGTATGAACTGAAACTCTCAGTATGTCCGCCGAGTTTCCCACCTGAATCAGCACTCGCTTTTCTCTCAAGGTAAATGGGCGGAGGTGTTAAGTTCATTTCCTTGAAATTAATCAGTGTACCTTTGATTTAGCACGCACACACACACACACACACACACATTTTATATATATATATATGTGTGTGTGTGTGTGTGTGTGTATGTATGTATGTATATGTGTGTGTGTGTGTATATGTGTATGTATATATATTTGTTCTTTTGAGGAAAAGAAAGTGTTCTCTGCTATCTGCATTGCCGTAAAACTTTTCATAACTTTTTGAAGTTTTAAAATCATTCTATTATTGCAAGCCCTTGGGACATGCATACCGCGATATGTACATTTGCGAAATTTCGATATTTTGTGCAGCCCTAGCTGCGGTATAATTTGTATTTAACTAGAAAAGTAGGATCGATGATACGAATGTTTTGGAAATCCATCATGTGAATTAAAGTGGCATTAAAGATGGGAGTGTGCTTTCGTGGACTTTGTGCTAAATCTTTGTGCACTGCTGACCATGAAGCGACTTCCAGTTAACAGCCAACCCTGGTTTATCACCGCCATCAGTCACGTATGAATGACGACTCTGCCCTCTCCACAGTTCCAATTACTCCACCAGTCAATCACCTACAACGAAGTGTCACTTCTGACAGAGTGGAGGGTTTTTTTTTTTTCCCACCTCTTTTTTTTTTTTTTTTTTGGTTTTTTTGTTTGGTAGAGACAGTGGAGGAGGTAATTTAGCATGGCTAGTGAACTTGACAGTGTTTGGCTGGATAATGGAGTGTGTTCATGTCAGAGCTGCATTTGCTTTGCAGATAGTGCTGATTAATAATTTATAAACGCATGACGTGTGCTCAGTACTGGAACTTTACTTTACTTTTTTCTGTTGGAGTTTATGATTTGTGTTATTGGTTTTTGGTACTTTTTTAGAAAAAAAAAAAAATTGTGTAATTTAAAAGCCGAACCATCCGTCAGTGCTTTGGTGATTTTACCGCTCGGCGAGCTTAAAAGCCTGCTTGGGTCATCTAGAGGTTTTGTTGACAAAATTATGGAAAACGCGAATGCATTGTAGGCCTGTTCATCTCCATTTCAGGGCTTATTTTACATTGACAGCAGTGTCACTTCATGCAGTTATGTAGTGTTTTATGTTCTGTTGGCTGTATTTGCTTTACGATCCTGTTACCGACACATAACATTTTATTTGAAACATGTTTCGCTTGCAGATGCACATTATACTTTATGTTTTTCTGTCATTACTGAATTATGAGCCCCTTAAGGGAGCGGCTGAGGTCTTGTAAGCTTTCAGTTCCCGTCTACGCTGAGAACAGTGTGAGATTGCATCTTAGACGTATTTGATCAGCTGCTGTGCTTCCCTGACGGCGTTGTGGAAGTGCTGTACAGTGTAACACACACACACACACACACACACACACACACACCAAGCCCAAAGTCTCCCAAAGTGCTGGAAGACTTGTGCTCTGAAAGGCAGTGAATAAGCACGGGTTTGGTTTCATGTCTTTGTCAGCTGTGGTATTTGGGTGGTTTGTGTTTCAGTTGGACACAGTGTTCTTGGGCTCCAGATGACAGTCTATATAAACCACGTGGTCTTCTCTCTTCTATGTAACAGCGCAGCTTGAAATTATTATGGTTTATATATAGATTAATAGATAGATACACATATGTATATATGGTATATATGTGTGGTGGTCGGGGAAAACCTGTTGGTTGTTGCTGGGGATGAATCCTGGCAAACAGCCAACCCCCCCCCCCCCCCCTTTTTTTGCCTGTAACATATTACATCACCTATAGTGCGAGAAACCATAAATATGTTTTGATGGGAATATTTGTATTTATTTTTTTTCAACCTTGTCTTGGCTATCTTCCTGCAAGGATCATGCTTGCATTTTTTTAAATAAGTAAGTAAATAAATAAACAAGAGCTCCTGGGTGCCACAAAAGAAAAGCATCGCGAGCTCGGCGAGTTTGAATCCCGACAGTGCCATAATTTCTTGGGAACCGAGAAAGCAAAATTGGCCATTCTCTCAGGGTGGGAGGGACGTCATACTCACTCTCTCTCTCTCCTGTCAATCAAAGCAGCACTAGCCAGACACACTTTCCTCTGTGTGTGTTACATGATCCTAATCAGTTCAGTCTGTAATCAATCCAATAATGCTTTACTTAACTTGGCTATTTACCTAACTTTACGTCACATACAAGAGAAACAGATTTCAGTCCAGGAAAGCTCAGTTCGCCATCTCTGTCTCAAACAGGTACTGGGTGGATCAGGACGTCTGTACACTTGCTACACATCCTGTCATTATTGCCCCTGTCCAGCCTTCTCTTTCTCTGTGCTGAGGAGAAATGAAAGTCTGGTGGTGAGTACACATCTTTTTTTTTCCCCCCCTGTATTTCTTCTTTCATTATACAGTCTTTTACACACACAGGAACCACACACTAAGTGACACTAGGTCAAAGATCCCTAGCTATGTTTACATGCAGCTTAGCTATCGTGTTAACATTCTGACTAATAGTTTAATTGGAACAAAAACATTTATGTACGTAAATAAATCAAACAAGGCGGATAATCTACTTAGTATTCAGTTAAGTCAATTCAGGTGAATTTTCCCAGTGTCTTATGCATGTGTGTGTTTATGCCATGCACACTGTTTCCAGAAAAAAAAAAACCGGTCCTGTATGGAAATAAAAGAAAGAAGGTCATATGAGTCATCTTTATAATAATTGAGATTTTGGATGGAGGTGGATAAAAATATTTAACCAGAACTTGAAAGCACAAATTCATCTTGCTTTTTGTTCTGTTAGGAAACTGAGTATCTTTCGATTGACATTATTCAAGGCAAGACACGGTTCAGTTACCACTGAAGGAATGAATTCATTCAGATTAATGCAAATCGTTGCATGTAAAGCCTGTGAGACGTTATTCAGAAAGAATGCACTTAAGGCAGTGCAATGTTTTTTTTTTTTCCCCTCTTCTTTTTCACAGTCATTTCATGACTTCCCACAATAGCCTGAGGTCTCTCAGATGATACTCTTGTTTTACTTTGTGCTGTCCTCTGGAAATCTGCTCTTTGATCATGAGGCCTGGATTCAAGGGGAGATCTCCATGTCTTTCACCGCAGAATAACATTTTAATCAGCCTGGCCTGAGAAGTCCCTGAGAGACATCACGGGCTAAAATTAGGCAGTCTGTGTGAGAACACGAGTCCAAAAGAGCACGTTCACCATTACAGCCTTAAATCCAGTCGGGGGAAAAAAAAAAAGATAAACACCGAATTTTATATTTTCATAATGCTGTAGCAGAAACTGGTTTGTGGTAAAACTGGTATTTCGTGTGACAAATTTACATCCCACCTCTTCTTCCTGACTCTTTGACCTGAAGTGAAAACAAAACGGGGCTTAAAAACAGAAATGCTTGGTCTGAAATTCTCATCAGGCCTAAAGCCACGTCTGCTGTCTGTGTGTGTGTGTGTGTGTGTGTGTGTGTGTGTGTGTGTGTGTGTGGATGTGTGGGAAGCAGACTGCAGTGGTCCCAACAGATGTAACACACACACACAAACACACACACAGCTGTTGTGCTGGAATAATGGCTGGCGGTGGTGAAGCATTTCTCTTTCGAATTAAAAAAGAGCCAGATTTCTGAAACCAGACTCTTCAGTTCCCAATTCAACACATTTAACATACTATTTATACCCTCACATGCCATTTTATTAGGAACACCCCGTCCCCTCTGCACATTCATCTGCACATTCATGCAATTATCCAATCACAGGACAAGGGCAAATCAAACATCAGAATGGGGAAAATGTGACCTCGGTGACTTTGACCGTGGCATGGTTGCTGCTGCTGAGATTTTCTCTAGAGTTTACACAGAATGAAACGAAAAACCACCAGAGAAAGTTCTGTGGGCGGAAACACTCTGCTGATGAGAGAGGTCAGAGGAGAATGGTCAGACTGGTTTGAGCTGACAGGATGGCTACGCTAACTCAAATAAACACTCTGTACAACCGTAATGAGCAGAAAAGCATCTCACAACACACCAAACCTTGAGGCGGCTGGGCTACAACAGCAGAAGACCCAATCTAATTCCACTCCTGTCAGCCAAGAACAGTAATCTGAGGTTACAGTGGGCACAGACTCACTCAAACTGGAAAAAGACCAGGTGACATGTTCCAAATCATTAACTCTCCAGTTAAAATAAAAATGTGATTCAGACTGGCGGAAAGCATGGCCACGTCTTGCTCTGTTGACACACGCTCATTACTCAGCTGAGCCTTTAAAGACAAAATTCCACTGAAATTGTCTAGCGTCTTAGAGTTCTGGGAATATAATATAAGGAATATTTTCCCCAGATATAATAATTCTCCTCGCACTTCCTGATTCTAAAGAAACCCAAATTGGCATATCAAATTCATTACAGTGTAAGACCAGCCTTATAGCAGTATGCACGTACAATTGTTGCAAGCCTGACAAACTGCTAAAGTAGATCGCTAACTTGGTTATAATCCTCATTCCTGCCTTGCAGGAAAAGATCGGTTTCGTTGCAGAGCATCAGTCTTTGCGGTGTTTGGTTCCTGGGTTTTTGGATTCTATGAAACCTAAGGCTGAAGCAGCCGTGTGTTATAACCAATTGAAGAAGCAGTACTTTGTTACCCATTAGACTTGGCCTCAGGTGCTGTCTTATTTCTGTAAAAAAAAAAATAAAATAAAAAAAAAAAAACTATGGAAACCCAACCCCAATGGATAAATGAAAGAATGAGTGTGGTGATATAAACTCTAGAGTTCTAGCAATGCCCTCATTTCAAAAAGCCTCACACACTAGAATAATGCAAGCTCCACCCATGAAAGTGTGATTTGTGAATCACAAAGGTCAGCTGTATTCATTCATGTACTGATGAGTAAATGCAGTAACACCAGCTAAATTTGAGCAATGGTTTGAAATTAGTCATACGATTATTAAAATAATGCTACATATTCTCTTTTTGACAGCAAAAAGCTCATTCTAATACATTACCATTTCTATAGTATCAGGTACTTGTATGACTTGTATGAAACTCCACATAAGTCTAACAATAAATGGGTTAAAAAACTTGATGATGATGTTTTTTTCCCAGTGTGCTTTCTAACAGACATGTCTTTTTCAGTGTAAGCACATCTTGGCAGCCTACCTGTGCCAGGCCATGGGCTTGTGCCAGCAGGAGCAGGTCCCGGATCAGCAAATGACCCTCATCCTCTCGGGAAGAGCTGAGCTGGATCCATAAAGCAGCATTCTGGACGGAGACAAATACTGAATTTTCCTTCTCGGGTGCAGAAAGGTGAATAAATAGGGCAGGTGGGGTGTGCACGGCAATACAAGATCACATGAAGGGAACTAGGGAAGTTCCAGGGCTCGGATCTGAATCTGAACCCAGGACTATACACATCGTGGCCAATGGCCTGTGTTTGGTTTCCTGTCTCGTAAAATTACCCATGAAGCCAAGAGGAGATCTCTGGATGTTGTCAGCACGATTATCAAAATACCGCATGAAACCTAAAAAGGGATTTTCTTCGTGACGAAAAAACTCCAACAAAACTATTGAACACGGGAAACGGAGTTTGTTTTAATGGCGGCGAACAACCCAATCAAAGCCACATGTGCCAACCCTTTACTGTTAGTAAAAAAACAGAAAGAAGAAAGAAGACTGGGTGTCTCTGAATGTAGACTGCAAACTTTGTCAGTCATTAAAATGAATTGTGCATTTTGTATGGATGGCTCACAGATGCACTTGGAATTCTACCATGTATGCAGGGCACTAGTTAGGGTTTCAGTGACGACGTGGCATAACCTGTGTAGGGAGCAAAGAGAGTTAAAGGGAGTTTGAAAAGATTAAACTGTACGATACAGTTGTGACAGAAAACGTATGTTTAATAAAAGAAAGTAACTTAAGCATGCAGGCGTTACACTGTTAATGAAGGTAGAACACTTTTTCTCTGTTAGGACTGCATTTGATCAGTCACTCGTCTGAACTGTTTCCAACTGAACAACCTCCCAGATTTGAACATACTGTTCCTGAGGAAGAAGCGAAAATCTATTCAGAACAGGTATGTGGCTACAGTGTGGCACACTTGGCAATAAAAACAGAAAAACAGAAACCGCTGAGCTGTGCTCTGCTGAGCCGTGCCAAGCAACAATGTTCAGAGGACAAGCTGTATAGCACTCACTCATTACTTGTACTGAGGATGAGATTGCAATATTGGGTGAAACTGGGGCAAAAATAATCTTCTCCTCACTTCATAGTTCACCGCTAACTGGGAGCAAAGGTTCAAAAGTCAGCGTGCACATTTACTGAAAGGTTCAGAAACTGCTGAAATGGCATGCTGGGTTTTAAGTGAGCAATCCAAACTTGTTCTAAAAAGCTTGTCCAATAAAATGAAATATTTTATCTTTCTTCATTTTATCATCATCCAAAGATTATATTTTGCAATAAAACACTATCATATGTTGTATTGAGATCCCACGAGACCTTCCCGACTTCAGACCGAGACAGGAAGTGACTTTATTCAATCGGTTGCCAACGAATGTACATCTGTTCACTGAGAGCAGCTACAGCAAAGCCACCTCTTTTTATTCAAAGGGTTAGATGTCTCTGTCCTCGTAACCGGTTCATTACTATTTTTAGCCTTCGATTCTGTGCTTTCTGGTCTCTCTTTTTCAGGAACTCTTTATCAGCCAGTTTGCACGCGTGCTGCACAACGGCTTTTCGCCAGGATAGATTTTAAGCGACGTTAATAAACAGCAGTTCCTGGATTCTTTAAAAGCCAAAAATAGTTTTTAGTTCATTTAAAGCTACTCTTTGAATTCTTTGTCCCCAGGAATGCAAGTGTTTGTTTGAGCAAAACCCACCAGGCCTCACTAACCTTCACACATTTTTAGCTGCAGCTGTGCAAGTCGTTGGCGCCACTATCAGCAGGTAGTCAAACAGCATTACGGGGAATGTAAACCGTTAACCAAAGTGAAAATAGATAATATCCATTAAAAAAACGATTTTTTAAAATCTATATCTATCAAATCTGCATCTGGTGTATTTATTGAGGTCATGCTGCAAGTCTGACACTTCTCCTTTTCTTTATCTATTTAATGCTATTTAAACCAGTCATTAAAGATATATACTTTATATATATGTATATATATACACAAAGGGCTTTTATTAACAAAATAAGTCACCAGACATACATATTAATGTTAAATAACAGTACTGCTTTATACAGCTGACAAATATATTGTGATAACACTTCAACACAAATACTCAACATCAATTATGAACCACAGTGTATGCTGATAAGTGTAGCACGGATACTGTAGCACATTTCAAAATACACACCTCTGAAAGGTTTTCTGCCTCTCCGTAGACAGGACTGTTAGAGCTAGAGTAGATCTTAAATGTGTAGTTATACATAATTTGACTAGAAAGTAACTGAAAGCGTTTTCCTTCCTCAATTTTCTGCTTTCACCAAGCTATTAAAAGTACACAATGTATTTTCTAAGCAAATAAAATGGCCGCTAACACCCCTACAGTGCAGTACAGATTGGTCTCCATGGGAATGTCCATTCACTTTGGCACATTCCTGCAGTTTAGCCCTTAAGAGTAGTAATAAAACAAAGATTTAAAAGGCTTAACGAGTTTCATTAAGAACCTACAGAGCTTGTGTTCACCTGCCTCACTGCATCTTCTAATCGATAGCCTTTTACCACTGCCTTGTCTTGCTTTGCTCTGATGTATATTAGAATACATTTGTCATATCTGAGTGGTCATGCCATTTACGGGAACATCAGTGCATTAGCCAAGCACATACTGTGTATCTGATCACTCACAGCCTGACAGAGTGACTGATTTATTAAAAAAAAGCAACTCTGTGCCATTAAAAAGTCTATTCATTTTACCTTTTAGAGAGCCATTAAGTAATATGCATTGAAAAGTCAAGAAAGTGTTTGTGACTGAAAACACTTCGCAAATTCAGTGCAGTCCAGAAGCGTGGTTTAGAACCCCCTTCCAAAACAAGGTCCTAAATGTTCTATGGCAAGCTGGGTGTTATAATCGTCCTTATACCACAGCTGAATGCTCGATTCTGATTGGTCAGAAGTAGCTCCGACAGTAGCTCTGGCTGTAAGGCAAGTCATGGGTTTATATTAATGCACTTGTTCTAATACGTTATCATTTCAAAAGCAACAACTTACACAGGGTCTTGTATGGTGGCTGCGCCACAAATTGATTTAAAAGATGTGTGGTAATCGTTGATATGTTAATTTTTTGTTTAAGGAGATGTTTAAAGAATCTCCTGCTCAGAGCTTTGTAACACTCAGAGGTAAAGCAGTAAAGTTTCCCAACATGGGAAAGTCTTCAGGATGGGGGAGGCTGTATGGTTTCTTGGTAACGTTTTTTTTTTTTTTTTTTTGTCTTAATAAGTCATTCTTATGAGGGAATAAATGTTTATAGCTGTTATAACTTAAGTGATAACATGAACTAACAAGTCTCATGGACATTCGAAAACAGTAAATGTAACTGGTAAAATTTCCAATATGTCTTTTTTAATAAATAAAAAAAATTTAATTGTTGGTAAAGTGTTGTGGTATAAGAGGAATAAAGCACTATGGGGACGTGCGGTTATTGGAAAATAATCGACTTTGGGGTGGTAACAGTGACTCCGCTTTGCTTTGGATCATGCTACCCCATCGTTGATTATACTCCTATAACAGCATGCCCTACTGTGTTTTATTTCTTACATATGGGAAAAGAGAACATTTGCGTTTTTCATTGTTCAGTGCCATCAATACGCTTACTATTCACCTTGTGTTGACATTCTTATATCAAGATGTAAATAGTTATCATTTTTAGAATAGTTTTTTACAGTCACATGGTTTTGATCAGTTACGGAGGACAGTGGCTAAAATTCACAGTATTTTGTTAGAACAGTGTTGAAGAGGTAGGAGGCTGCTAGCTCAGAGGTGACACTTTAAATCTTTTGCTGCAGACACTTTCTGCCTGACCGTCACACTTTAAATCTCAGTGTAGTAGACACTCTCTGCTCCAGGCTCAGTGTTCTGCCTCTGCAGTTTGTTGCACTTGCACATTCAATGACAAACTGGGCCCTTGGGAGCAGTGACGCACTCATGAGGGAGACAATAACCCCAAGTCCAACACCAGGGCAGCTGGGACCACTTGGTGTGTATATGCGGGAGAGAATGTATAATGAACGTGGGAGTGCGTGTAAAGTGACATAATACCATTTCAACATGTGGAAATTTGCTCTTGCAGAGATATCTTACAAAACAGGTTCTGATGACTTACAAAGTGACTCGCAAAAACAAACTTGCTTAGGAACCTTGAAGTATGGTACTACTTCGACTACAGAGTATATTGTTTCTAGAATTAGAAGAACTAGTATGTTTGATCTACCTTATCTGTTTTTCTAAGATTTAACCAGTTACACAGTGCTATCTCTTTCAAAAGTGGCAATCAGCCCAGTTTTCTTTCATTGAATTTCAGTGAATTTCCTCAAGACAATTCCTGTCCGCCCCCATGGTTTTCCTGAGCTTTCTATAGTAACCTAAATTGTAAAGATTTATTAAAACGGTCTTAAAAATTCAAGCATGAAACTTTAAAAGACTGTTACAAGTTAAATGTTAAAGACTGTTGTACGTATTCTACTGCCCCAGTCTGTCTGGCTGTGAGTTATTCCTCTCTCCTTCACAATTTGTTGCAGTTCCTTCGAAATGGGCTTGAAGTGAACAAGACTTGGAATGAAGAGTACAGTTGGTTCAAGCTTGTTAGTTGTGTCAGGGTGAAAAGGAGATATTTCCTGTATCTCTGTCTTAGTAGTGTTAGGTGAAGAGAATTTCGCCCTCTGCTTTAGTTTAACAATAATGTTTAAAAAAAAAAAAAAAAAAAAAAGTTCCAGAGAGACCTGCTTTCAAAGTGCCATCAGTACACTTCCTTTCAGTCCTCATAAACAGCCTAGCAATCCACATTTGTAGCAGTTATTCTCTGGCCTGTAAACATTGCTCCCCATATTTTGAATGATGATCATTAAAAATAAGATTAAATTAAGTTAAAATAGCATTTCCAGTGTCACATGATCCTATAACAGAGGATCAATGGTCATGGTAATCTGTTCTCTCTTTCGGGTGCTTCCATTGGAACTCCGGTACAGCTCTTCCCGACGGCAAAGAAAGTGGCGTGCCAGAATTTTCCGGAAGGTGTTTCTGAACTCCCGGATGCGGTAAGCATAGATAATGGGGTTGACAGCTGAATTGGCATGCGAGAGTATAATGGCCACGTACATGATGTAGTCGGGCTTGTCCACTTGAGTAAAGAGGGTGAGGCAGTTGAGGATGTGCACTGGCAGCCAACACAGTGCGAAGAGGCCTACGATAATGGACAGGGACTTGGCGGCACGGATTTCGCGCTGCAGGAGCCCACGATGGTGCTGGTGTTGGCGGCTCTCGCCGTTGCCCATCACGCTTCCGAGCTTGATCTGGCGTAGCTGCTTCCGAGCCACTGTGAAAATCTTGACGTAGATGCCTAGCATGATGAGCAAGGGCAGCAGTACGCATCCATAAAAATTGAAGTAGACCATGTAGCTCATGTCCACTACACTCTCGAAGAGGCATTTTAGACGGCAGCTCTGCAAGAAGCCCTGGTCTGCTTCTGTGGGTACTCCCTGATCTGCGCTGGAATTCTGGAGAGGAGAACTTTGGTTTTCAGTCGTACTGCAAGCGCTGGCTTTCTTGTTCCAGCCCGCAAATGGGATGAGGCCAATGATGAATGATAGAATCCATAAAATGGCAATGATCTTTCTGGCCCTGTTCCCTGTAACCAGCTCCTTATACCTGAACAGAGAGGGAGAGATGAGTGAAAGGTCTATAGTTTTACAACAGAAACAACCCTTCTGATCACTGATGGCTATATTGAATTCCTAGAAAGCTTTCATTTTGAAAGCATTGATCAGTGGCTCTTGTTTTATTTACACTCTTGATTTATTAGCACACTGGTTAATAATTGCAAAGGCAATCCTTAGTATTTTGACCTTAAATTCATTCTTGTTCTTTTAGACCAAATGAGAAATATCAAAAACTCCCAGCTAATTAAACAGCGATGTGCTGAAAGAGGAAGTGCCTCTGTCAGCAAAGGTTAATATGTACTTCATGACCACTCCTTTTCTTGCCAATTCCATTTTTGTAACCAAACAGGTGTCGTTTGTTTGAATATTTCATCATTGGGAAGACTGTTATCAAATCTCGGTGATTATAATTTAACCATGATATCAAAGAACGTCAAGTAAAATGTTACTCATTAAGATCAAACTATATTTATCTACATTCATTGGCAGTGCAACAAGGAGGTACTTTCCAAAAGTGTTTTTTTTTTTTTTTTTTTGGAGAGATGCCACTTGCACAGAAGAATCAACCTCAGATCTACACACACTGAGTCCAGAGTGATGACCCAAACTCTTCAGCGCAGGGCAATTCATCTCCGGCCCTGCCAAGCCTGCCCACTCTGATGGAGTAAATCACATATTAGGATGCATTATTCAAGTCCCACCTAATCCGCACATTGCATTTCTCTTACCCAAGAACAGAAACTGTCCAGAGTGCTATCAGTAAGAGAACTTCCACACTGATCACTGTGACAGAATCACTGGTATATATCATGTATGTAATTCTCTGTCTTCACCAGTCTTCTATAATGTAGCCTTTACTTCTTTCCACATTTGCTTTCAGATGGTTCATACTAGCATTCTGACTAGGGCTGTAGTCAAGACCACCATTGTCAAACCCAAGACCATGATTACCATGAGGGGGTCAAGGCCAAGTCAAGATCACAGCCTCAAATTCTTTTCTTGTTTGTAGCTAGTTGGCTTCATTTGGGCTTTGACCAAGACCTAGAAAAGTCCAATTACAAATGGCAGTAAATTCAAGACGAGCCCAAGTAAATCCAGAAAATGCTTTGGGCCCGTACTCCGATCCTGCAGCCCTCCTTCTAACTCACTGCCTGGTGGTACACTTAGTTTCACATCTTTGCTGTTGTTCCTTCTTTTCTCTTTTCTTCACATATGAGTGAAAATGCATGAGTCATGGCATGAGTATAGTCATCACCCCAGTCCCCTTCATTCACACATCTCCTCCATCTCCCTCTTCTGCCGGTTCTGGTTTGAGTCAATGCTCCACATTAAGAACATTGAGTGCTTGTGATGTACAGCCACCATTCTCTCTGATGGACCACATTTCATAATGTGCTTCTCCAGTGACTACCTGTCAGTTCTGTCAGTACCTTCTGGCTTGCAGCTTTGAGAAAAAGTAGTTTACTTCCTGAGCCATTCAGGACTTTAAGATAGATTTTCTTGATGTAGGTTAAGATCGAAAAGCATTTGAAATGGTGGTCCCTTTTAAGCTCCATAATACTAACATATGTTTCATCAGGCACACTAGATATTTAAAGGGTCACTGCAAAGTGATAGCTGAACTTAAAGGTCAGCAGTGACATTAATATCAAAAACTTTTAAAGCCAAAATATGCAGCCCATTAAAGGTCATGGATAATGACATATTTCTTAACCTTTGATTGTAAAGGAGGATGTGCTATGTGAACAAAATGATACTATGTGGAGGACTCAACACCTAATTTATAATTATACTCCATACTTTTTTTACAATCCATTTGAAAATCTCAGTGGTTGTGATACGTTTCTAAAGGAACACCTATAGCAGTGTGGCCCCACCCATGCAATGACCAGAAACAAAAAAAAAAACAGCAGTAGCCTGTAACAGGGCTACTAGTTATGTTGTACTAGTATAGTTGTGATCACACTATGCATTTATTCATTCATTTGTTCATTCATCAGTAAGTGCTTTATACTAGTCACGGCTGTGGTGAATCTGGAGCCTATCCCAGGAACACAGGGCGCGAAGCAGGAATACACCATGGATGGAATGCCATCATCTCACATTCACACACTCATTCACGCCTAGGGGCAATTTAGACTTGCCAATACACCTACCTACATATTTTTGTGAGGAATCCAGAGAAACCTGAGGAAACACACATGGGCTCAGTGAAAACAAAACTCTGCACAGATAGTAACCCAAGCTCATGATCGACCCGGGGATCCTGGAGCTGTTAGGTGGCAACACTCCACAAAATACACTATATGGCGAAAAGTTTGTGGACCCCTGACCATCACACCCATATGTGGGCTTTCCCCAGACTGTTTCCACAAAGCTGGAAACACACAGTTGTATAGGATGTCTTTGTATGCTGCAGCATTAAGATTTCCCTTCACTGGAACTAAGAGGCCCAAATGTGTTCCAGCATGACAGTGGTCCTGTGCACAAAGCGAGGTCCTCAGCCTCGCTTTGTGCGCCCCACTGAACACCTTTTGGGATGAATTGGAATGCATGCAGACTGCAGCCCAGGGCTTCTCGCCTGACATCAGTACCTGACTTCACTAATGCTCTTGTAGCTGAATGGACAATTCCCCACAGCCACGCTCCAAAATCTAGTCGAAAGCCTTCCCAGAGGAGTGGAGCTTAATATGGAATGGGATGTTCAAAAAGCACATATGGGTGTGATAGTCAGGAGTCCACAAACTTTTGGACATATAGTGTACATGCATAGCCATTTATTATTATTTTTTTTCATCACAGCAAAGCCACTCTCAAAACACTCCCAGAAAACCTATCAAGAACCTCGGAGATTTACCATAATGTTTAGGACACAATAAAAATGGTGGTTTGTTGGCACTTATTAAAGCCAATGTTGCAATGCCAGTTAACAAATGACATCTACCCTGAGCCCATTATGTAGTCTGTAGCAGAGCTACAAGCAAAGTGATGTGGGGAAAGTGTGGCTGTATGGATGAGAATGCTTCCGTGTGCACCCTTCCAAATGATTAAAATACAATAAACAAGTGGTTTTAGTTTGTTTATTCTGAAATTCCAGAGTGTTTCAATGCATATTTTCATCTGGACACAATATAGGGTTTCCCAAAAGGTTTTTACTAAAAGATTGGTTTCCTGCATCTGGTTTCTATTTGATATGAACTCAGCTGTTAATATTACTGCATCATAAATTAAATGGAAATGTTTTTGACATTTGATTTTTGCTATGAACATTTCTTTTGGCAAAAGAAACATTACAGAATTGGTTAGACACATTCTTTCATCTTACTGTAATCCTGTCTGGTGATTTCTTGTCCCCCTTTCACATTTAGGATGTGACTGAGTCAAACATGTATGGCTGGATCACATTGTCCTAAGTATTACTTATTTTGTAATGGGAAAAAATGATGTAGCTACGGGAAGGTTTTTGCTTCAGTTCACCATATGTTGCTAAAAGAGAAGAGGTATGTTGCACTGGCACACTAACATTTATCCAGTCAGCACAGATATCCTAACTGATGAGCCAGGCAGTGAGAGAGAGATACTGGAAAGTGAGAATGCAAACATGGACTGTGTTTACATGATACATTAAAGTGAATAAATATTTTAATGGATCTCCGGAATAGAATAAGAATCATGTTTCTTATCACGCTTGTCACAAATGTATTGTCTTAGCATTTGGTCAGATGTTGCCAGCCTAGTTACTTTGTTGCTAGATTTGGCAACGTTTCCAAAAAGAGCTTAGTGACAAATCTAGTGACTTTTGGAGCAGACATTAGATACTGTCCTGCACTTGATATGGCTCTCTCGCTTCGCATCACAGCTCCCCACCAAAGTCGCAATAACATTAGCCTATGTTCCCAACGACCAATCTCTGATCACCATTATTCTCAACAGCCAATTACTGATCACTCCACGCGCTTGTTTTTACTTCATTTTAAACTCTCTTCTTGCAGATATTTACTAGTAATAAAAGTGATTTATTTAATCCGTAACTGTTTTCTTCGTGGCTAGTTTGCAATTCCTCACTACCACTGCTTTATTTTGTCTGCAAAATGACTGATAGTCTTTTGTAAATAAATAGAAAAAGTTGCATTATATTGTTTTCTATTCTGATAAAACTGTTCTGTTCTCTTCCCTTCTATTACATCCTAAGTATCTTCAGAAAATCTTTCTTGTTCATGTAGCATGTTTTGAAAGGCAAATGAGCAAGACAAAACCATTAATATGCAAATCAGTCTATGACGTCATCCAGCGACTACTGTCCCTGTCTGAAAAGAGTTGGCCACACTTCGTTTGGGCAAAAAAACACAGCACACAGGTAGACAGGTGATTAAAGAAATTTTAAGGAAAAATCTGAACATAGCGCAGTGCAGATGCTTCTAGAAAAAAAATTGTCCTGCATGATACAATTAAGCAATCATCATCATACAGTGGCATGTATAGAAATGCACAGCAGGCCCAGCTGGTCTCGGTTTTGGATCAAGATGGCAAGAGGAAAAGATCTAAATGAATGAAGGATGTGGTAAGCATAGGAAGGATGGGCCATGCTTAACCCCAACAGTGAGGTGGCTCTGTTATGCTGTTTGGGGCATTTATTTATTTTACTGCCATGGTTTGTATCCAATGACGAAACACTTCTATCCTGATGGGAGTGGTCTGTTCCAGCATGACCCTGCCCCCATCCACAGGGCGTGTGGGCTCATCATGAAAATGATGTACATCAGATCTCAGCCCAACTGAACACCTACGGGAGATTTTGGAGTGACGCTTTCCACCACCATCTTCAAAACGCCAACTGAGTATAAGGAATCTTTTTGGCTGAAGAGTGTTCAGATGAGTGGTGGCCCGACACCTTACTAACACGCTTTTATGCTGCTTTGTCCTTTATCACCTGTGTGTATTTGGCAGTTGAACGAACATAGTTATAATTATGTCATAAAAATTGTGGTAAAGTTATACTGTTTGTACAGCCATAGTTTGGGCACTGCTAGAACTTGTTGTATTGCAGCTGGAATTTTCCCATCATATATTTCTAACCATCTGTTAAAACCATGTTTCTGGAATGTCAGAAAGTGTTAAGTAATAAAGTGGGTCTGTTTGCACCTTGTGGTATATTCCAAGATCATGCTTAGTTTGTGGAAGAGAAATGAAGTAATTGTCTCTGGGCTGTTTTCATGGTAAACGATGCGAGAAGACCGTTCTGTTCATCTAAAAATGACATCACACTGACCCTCCTTCACCATACAGCTCGCTTTGTGTACAATAATGGAGGAGCATTGGAATGCAAGTCCATGCTTCAGATTAGTCCTCAGTCCTAGAGACTTGCAGTCCCTAGACACCAGGCAAGCAGCCACACACTACCCCGGGCTTTGTGTGCGAGCAAGTGGGTGGCCGAGCGAATGTGAAAGTTGCACGTTGGTTACTTCTAAATGAAAACCATAAGGGAGTGTGGTGGGAACACTCAAGTCTGCTTCCCGTTAAGCCAATATGTATTGATTGGGAACATACCCAAAATCTTCACTTATTACAAGTAAATGAGTCAGAAACGAAAGAGGGAAAGAACCACGCTGAATGAAACCTAAACTCAATGGGAGGGTGTCACTTTTTTCACCTACGCATGCAGCTGCGGAAACCCTCATTTGAGCAGAGACCACAGAACAGTCTTTTTCATTTTCACTTAGTTTCGGACAGAAAGTATGAGCAACACATCTACTCTGCCCACTGTGACATTCTTTAATGGAACGGAAAAATGAGCACGTTTGCGGGTGGCATGGTGGTTTCCTTCGGGTTCTCCGTTTTCCTCCCATCTCCCAAAAACACACCAGTAGGTGGACTGACTACACTAAAGTTTCCTCTAGGTGTGAATGAGTGTGTGTGATGCAATACGATGCATTCTTGCCTCATGCCTAGTGTTCCCTGGATGGACTCTGGATCCACCACATCCAGGATAAAGTGCTTACTGAAGATAAATAATGAGTGAATTTAACTTCAGTGATCACAGTAAGTCAGCATGCTACAGTTTGCACATTTTATACATACTAGAACAAATTAATTCAGCACATTCCAGTGTGTGTTAATTTTTTAAGCATATTTTAAATGAGTACTTCAGACAATGGTCTTTTATGATTTTATACAATACCTACTGTCTACCTGACTCGCAGTTCACCTCTCAAAAAAAGAAGGTGATTTATGTCAGTCATAAATCAGATAAACTGGATTCTTTCCATTCAGATTATTAATGATTGTTGGTTACTTCTTGGAATTGACAAGAAAAATACCATCGAGCCGTCAGCGCAGTTGTTCAGGCTGATACCATTTTATATATGGCTTTACTACAAACTTTACTAGAAACTGTTTTCTTTAAGTTTTGTTCAGCGTGATGGATTAGACAGTAAAGTTTAACACTTGACACTCGGGAGGTTGGTGTGGACAGGTAGGTGCTGATGCCACAAAATCAATCACCGAAGCTGTACAACCTATAATCCAGTGTTATGTGTAAGATGAATCGAGTTCCAGCTGAAGGACATATTAGTCTGAACACTCAGAACATTCATTCAGCACTGTAAGAGCTCTTCTATCTGCTCTTACTGAGGTGCATTTAACACACCTTCATTAAGCGCAGTGTGTGCAACTCACTCCAGTCCCGACTCTCAGCGCATGCACATCACCAGCACTCGATTATTAACCACACGTCAGGTTTTAAGCTGATACACAAAGATTATCACATTAAAGCGGATAAGCACATCACCACACTGTCTTTGTTAAATTGTCCGTCGTCTAGTGTTAAAAACCTGAAAGTCAGAAAACACCATGTTGATAATGACAGCGTTCCAGCTGTGCTGATAACCTATTGATTACAGACGCCTACAGCACTGTACCTCTGATCTCTCAGTGTCTTTCTGTCAGACGCAGAGTTTTACACAAATCATCAGCAGTTCATCATCTGAACGTACGTCACAGTCTATATGTTAAATAAATAGGCTGTAATAAAGCTTACGGGGAAGTATGGGGAAATGCATGAAGCCTTGTAGCACACTTGTAGCATACAGGCTGTTTTTGTGTGTGATTTTTTTTTTTTTTTTTATAATGACAAACGTTTCTCTGTTAGATTGTGATGTAAGAGGAGCAAACGGCCCTCCAAAACCTGAATGTGATGCGAAACTTACAGAAAACCTCAGTAAATCTTACACTTTTGTATAAGCAAGGTTCACCTTTCATTTTAGGTCATTTCAGGAAATTCATTCAGATCATGGATAACATGGGTTAATCAGAGAAGAGCGAACCTGCCTGTCCCACACGCGTGCCTGAGAGTGACAGCATCTGAGCAGTAATTAATAATAATAATAATTATTATTATTATTATTATTTCTCAATTCAATACATTTCAGCCCATCTTTTTCACAGTCATATGAATGCTCTAAATCAAATGCTGAGCTGAAGATGATGAATTATTCATTGCTGTAAAGTTCACACTCACCTGAGAGGAATCTTGACAGCCAGGTATCTGTCGATGGCCACCGCCAGGAGGCTGAATATTGAGCTCTGAGTGAGCACGAGCACGAAGCAGGCGAGGAAAAGGCAGCCGTAGAAGTCGCAGGGCAGCCCGATGCTGATGGTGATGGCGAAGGGGATGGCGAGGCACCCGACTAAAATATCGGCTACAGCCAGAGACACCAAGAAGTAGTTGGTGGCGTTTTTGAGAGTGGAGTTGATGGCGACAGCCCAGCACACCAGCACGTTGCCGACGATAGACAGCACAGCGATGATCACTTCAATGGTGATGTAGAAAGTACTCATCTCAGCGCGTCGCCGTCGCAAAGTCGCCTACGAGAACACTGAAAGAGCGGGCACGCGCGCTGACAAACACCACCTCTGGCAACAAAGCGCACATTTCCTACCCGAGTCATCTGCGTCCACTGCCATCTTCAACACACACACACACACACACAAACAAAAAATATATATAGAGAGAGGGGGGTTATTTAAAAGTCACAGAGTTTGAATAAGCATGCAAAACGAGTGCGCACTTCTTCTTCTTCTTCTTCTTCTTTTAAGTAAGAAGTTTCTGTACTAATGTCCACAGTGAAGGAAGAAGAGCAATAAGAGCAATAAGAGTGAGTTAGAGGAATAAAGAAGAATGATTCTTACCCTCACGGGTTCAGTTCTCATGTTACACTGTGCACTGCGCTGAGGAACTGCGAGTCCATCACATGGCTTTTAGAAGTGCCCATCACAGGTCAGGGCCACGCCCCTTGCCCCACTCAGGCCACGCCTCCAGTGGTAATTTGTACTAACTCTAGACTGTTCACTCGAAATAGTATGTGACCGCGAACAAGTCACTGGTGTGTGGGCAAAAAGGAAAAGTGACTTGAACACACGGTATGGTTAAGAGGGGGAGAAAAAAAACAGCTAACTACCCCTTACTGACTTGAGTTCCAATCAGGCGTAATATGGCTGTGTATCAGTCTGATTTATTAAAGAATAAAATCTGATTCAGTCTAAATGTTCTACTCATAGACAGAAAAATTCAGCAAACCTAAAGTGACTGATTCATTTGTGACATGACTGATTTATTTTCAAATGTGTGAAAATACATGGTTCTTTTATTCTCTCACACAATTTTTCCTCCACAATTTATTTCCACGTAATTTTTTTTCACACAATGTTTGTAAAAATGACACGTCATTTATTTTGACATATTTACACAATTCATTTAACATTTGATTTTATTGCATCATTTGTTTTGACATGTTTTTTTTTTACCAGTTCATTTATTTTCATGTGATATTTTCAATTTATTGATTTTGACGATTTGTTTCCCCCACGGTTTATTGATTTTGATGATTTTTGCCCCACATGATTTATTTACTTTGAAATATGATTTTTTTTTTAAATACATGATTTATTTTTTACACATGATTTTTTTTAAAAACAGGATTGATTTTTGTACACGATTTGTTTGATATGACATTTTTAAATACCATTCATTTATGTTAGTGTTTTTTTTAGACACATGATCCATGTATCTACACCCATTCATGTGTCTACATGCATTTACCTCCACATGTGATTTCCCCCTTTTGATTCATGTATTTTCACATTAATGTATTTATCACGTTATTCACATGATGCCAGGTGTTTACCTGAGTTTACGTGTAATCACGTATTGATCACATGTGAAACGTATGTGATTGTTCCGGAAAAGACATGTGTGGTGGATTCTGTAGTGAAACAACAATCGTTCCATACTGTGCCCACGTGCTAGTCTTCCTGTCCCATCACACGCGTCTTAATGAGCATTTGTAGACTTATAAAAGTGGATGTCATCATGACTCTTCCCTCTTCTATTGTACAGTGCATTTCAGAGGAAGCTTCACTGGCAGTGACGGTCTATGAAACACTTTCAGTGACTAATTCACCATGACCCCATTTTTATGATTAAGAACACTTAACAGAGAACATCTGGCCATAAATTCATCTCACCAGGGAAAACTGAAATCCCTCAAACAGTAAAAACTGACACCCAGACAAAATGCAGCAATGGTCCAATAAACAAAACTTGTTTTTTTTTTTGTTTTTTTAAGAGAGGCAGGAAATAAAGAGCTCTTGCTCTGCACACAAATGCACTCGTGGTTTGAACACAGACATGTTTATTTCCTTCTAAGCCATGTAATATTCATGTAGTGTGTGTTTTAGTGTGGAGAAATTTGGCACGGAGCTGTACAATGTGACAGAACTGTTTACTGTTAAATATCACTGCTGTCTAGAGTCGCATTTCAATTACATCTATATGTACTATATACACACTACTTGTCTTTTCAGAAAAATATTTGAATTCTTAATATTAATACTTGGCAATCAGGGTAGAGAAATTAACTAACCCTTGTACAGTCCGCTAACATTTGCGCCTAGCGAACTGGCTGGGAATTAACGCAAGGTTCAAAAATACTTTGCTTAAAAATACTATGAATAATAATCCATTCTCTGTAAACAGTATAACAGTAATATCTGTACCATGCTTTTACGCAGAAAACCAATAACTACTCCAAGCAAACTGAAATAAATACAGTCCAGCCCAAAACACTTTCAGTCCATTCTCATTTCAGAATATATAAATGTGAAAAAAGGAAGGATTTTCAAAGTGTGATATTTTTTTTTAAATATATATGTGTGTATGTAAGTATACCACATCGTGATGTACGTGTGTGGAACAAAATGAGCAGAAAGTGCTTCTGGGATTCTGTGCCTTCCATTTGCCATTCCTCCATTAAAGGGTCAAGTCTCAAAGTACTTGTAGATTTGAGAAACATACTGCATGACGTTCTGCCAGTCTGGTCTGTCTGTGTGCATCAGCTCGTCAATGTCCTAAACATCATACAGAGAGAGGGAGAGAGAGAGGGAGGGAGAGAGGGAGGGAGAGGGAGAGGGGGAAATATTAGACACAAATCTCACATGTGCACATGATTGTCAGTTTATTAGCTCTTCTTGGGCCACTTATTTATTACACATAATAAAACCCTATATCGTTTGTCCACCGGTAATTGTACTATTAATGACTAGCATCATCCTCTACCCTTCATCAGAGGTAGCTTCTGACCACAGGCTGCTGAATATATCAAGATTGACAGACTGTTTTTCAGTTCAGCATTAACACTGACACTTTTAAAATGTTCAAGGTGTAATTAAATTATATTTTTAGTCATGAAGTCAAACCTGGCAGCCCAATCTACTGTCTAGTCCTGTGTACTGTTCCACTGTTTTACTGTGCAAATCCAAGCTCAGCTGTTTAAACACGTCATTACAAAGAACTTCATTAGGTCCGAATGGGTTTTCTCTGGGTTCTCCGGGTTCTTCCACCTCCCAGTCGGTGTGAATGTGTGTATGCGTGGTGCCCTGTGATGGACTGGCATCCCATACCAAGATGTATTCCCATCTAACACCCAGGGTTCCCGGGATAGGCTCCGGATCCACGGCCACCCTGACCTACATTACTGAAGATGAATGAATGAATAGATTTTGTTCAGCGTGATGGATTAGACAGTAAAGTTTAACACTTGACACTCGGGAGGTTGGTGTGGACAGGTAGGTGCTGATGCCACAAAATCAATCACCGAAGCTGTACAACCTATAATCCAGTGTTATGTGTAAGATGAATCGAGTTCCAGCTGAAGGACATATTAGTCTGAACACTCAGAACATTCATTCAGCACTGTAAGAGCTCTTTTATCTGCTCTTACTGAGGTGCATTTAACACACCTTCATTAAGCGCAGTGTGTGCAACTCACTCCAGTCCCGACTCTCAGCGCATGCACATCACCAGCACCAGATAACGACGCGATGCTTCGATCTTTGCTTCAATCTTCAATCTTTCAAAGATTGAAGCATCACGTCGTTATCAAATTAAAGCGGATAAGCACATCACCACACTGTCTTTATTAAATTATCCGTCATCTAGTGTTAAAATCCTGAAAGTCAGAAAACATGTTGATAATTACAGCCTACAGCACTGTACCTCTGATCTCTCAGTGTCTTTCTGTCAGACGCAGAGTTTTACACAAATCATCAGCAGTTCATCTGAACGTACATCACAGTCTATATGTGTTATTATTGTCCACAACTTATAATAAATCTGTGTACCGATGGGGAAAGGTAAGAAATTCCGTAGCACATGTATAGAGCCTGGGTGTGTGTGTGTGTGTCTGTATATATTTTCTAACTCGTTTAGATCAAGATTCCCCAGAACCTGTACATAATTTAAAACTAAATCTGTTACTGAAAAGTGTCGCAGTAAATCTTACACTTTTGTAAATATTGGATGTGAATTCAGGTTCACAATCTGAACCAATATTCAATTCCGCCTCTTGCATTTCAGTTGTGTGTGCAAATTCTTGTTGAAATTCAGGTTGTTGAAATCATGTGGGTTAGCTCGAAAATTCAACATTCAAACTCAAAGTCAAAAGGCCCACAAGAGGAATGTTACAGGACTGATTCAGCTTATCGCTCATCACTGTGTTGAGAGAAGGGATTTTCTTCTGCGTGTTTGTCAGATGCGGGGATTACAGTCTTAAGACACTGGGGCAGACATCAGCGTCACAGTAAGAGGCATCAGCGATCATTTGTGTTCCAAGAATAGTGCAGCACACACACACACACACACACACACATGCCTAACAACCAGCACACTGTGCTCACACTACAGTGTACTCAGCATGTGGAATTGTTGGTACAGGATCAGTGATTAGATAGTAAGCACGGATAATGTAAGCATCTTCCTACAATACAAGTAACCTGATAAAACACCTTCCTGGCATTTAAACAATTTAAACAATATTAGAGAGTGGGAACCGGTCGACCTGAGCACTCACAACAGTATCAGAGAGCGTGCTTATTAAAAATGAGCTGAGCAGTTCTAAACTGTTAGAGCAGTTCATTTCAGCGAGCACTGACCGCTATATAGGTGTATAGTTTTCTCGTGAGTCAATGTCTAATTCATGGCACCGTGAGTTCATTTTTAATGGCGACGCTCGCTCATACTGCTCTGCATGCTCGAGTCGGCTGCTATGACACCTTAAACATGAAACTCAGCACGAGGAATTCATGGAAGCACCCAACATAAACAGAGCTAAGTAAAATGTTCAGTGATGCCCCTGATTGATTAATACTAAGTAGGTTACTTATTTTGTGTTTAGTATCTGTATTGATATCAGTAAATACCAAAAAACACACTTCTGTGAAAAAAAAGGTATTGATGCATATTCATCAGTGTTTAGATTTGAAGAAGAAGAAGAAGAAGAAGAAGCCTTTATTTGTCACATATACATTACAGCACAGTGAAAGATATTTCTTCGCATATCCCAGCTTGTTAGGAAGCTGGGGTCAGAGCGCAGGGTCAATATCTCATAATTTCTTTACCCATGCTTATTATAACAACTGGATTTCTTCCCCTTTCATTCACCATCACCTTTGAAGGATGCTGATCAGAATAATGTATCAGGACTGTGTCAGTATCAGGACTAACCTCCTCCCTGTCATCTAAGTCATCGAACCTGTCCCTCAGGGCTTTCTCTCCAAAATGATGCCTTACTGTTTGAAGAAAGGAATTAAGATCTTTTACCTGGTCTGTATTCATGTCACTAGTCTGACCAATAACTACTTCCCCCAGTGCAATCTATAGACTTCTGCCCTCCAGATATTTCCTTTGCAATAGTTGGAGTGTGAGCTGAAACACTAAGCGTTAAATATTTTATGAATCTAATTTAACAGGATCCCTGTAGGAGGAAAAACATTTGCACATGCTTCCAGTGCCCCCCTCTCCCCCCCCTCCCTCTTTTTAACCTATTACCGAGACACTTCTTTTAGAAGGGTTTGTTTGGGTAAAGACAACACGCAATGGAAATTATTTTAACACTCACCTTTTCATTTAAACACACTCTGACTGCTCTTCAATCACATGTTATTTGATGACGTTTGGAAAGCAGCAAAAGTCTTTACCGTAAGTTAAGTTGAAACACCACTTCCCAAAAATCAGGGCACTATATCTTTTTCAGCCGTCCACAAACACAGCGCAGTTTCTTTGGTTTGGGTTTAAAAGTACTGAATGAGTCATGACAAGAGGATCAAAGCCAACACAAACCCACTGCGTCTTGACTGTGAAATATCAAAAATATTGACGGTAGTGGCAGTTCTGATATCTTGATATCTGAATAGTCCCCCGATCATTTGGAGCCTGGCAAAAAAAGAAAGAGAGAACTCCAGAAAACAAATCTAATCTGCTTTAGCTTTGAGACCAGAAGAAGAACGATATACAGAGAGAGAAAGCAGAGAAGGAAAGGACAGCAGTAGGCACGACTCCAGTCCTGCTTCATGTCATTGCTATTTGCTTTTTTTTTTCCCCTCTCGAGCAGATCAGACAGGTCAGAAGCCAAACATCATGAGTGGAGACAGTGAAGGGTTGGCAAGCTATACCAAATAACGCTTCTGGTTCTACTTGCATCTGTGTCATCGTGATGTTTGCATTTACAGCATTTAGAAGATGTCCTTATGCAGAGCGACTTACAGGAGTGCTCTGAAGTCCCTGTGTACCGAATTATCATCGTTATCGTTATCAAATACAAAAGAAAGTCAACACACTAACCACACTGTGAGTGAGTGCAGAAATAGGTAACACCAACTACCTTGGAAAATACAATGGTGTATCAGCTGTCTGAATGCTCTCCACACTGCATTCATGAATGTCTATTGTATGATTTCCTCTGTAGTCGTCCTCCACCTGTTGCTGTGGTTTCCATTTTACTTAGCTATTCTTTTGTTCCTTTTTATGGTTCTCCACACTTTGACAACTCAATGTTTGACAATTTCCACCTTTTTACGCTGGCTGTACCCCCTCCCAGGACATTCACTAGGGGATCCCATGTGTATTTCATTTATTATTATTAGCTAAAGAAAATTAAAGACCCACTGCGGGCACATATTAAGTTTGGCGATACGCGTTCTCACGCACGTACAGCTGGCCCTCTAGCCTTGTGTGCGGTGTGTGCGTGTGTTTTCTCACCAGAGAGGGTTTAATCCCAATACTTTCGGCTGCCTGGAAGGCCAGGGTCAGATTGCGGCCCTACGGATAAACAAACACAAGTATTAAAGGTCATTTACCACACAGAAAGACCAACCGTGCAACAAACACCCAAATCAGCAACAATAAACATGGACATGGCTGTCAGTACACACCACATGTGACATACACATCACACACCCAAAATAAACATCTGCGCAGCTTATCCTCCTTATGGTAAGGCGTAGTCATCTAATTACAGCTCTAATGTTGGTTTTCATAATAATTTAGTTACACAATAAACTAGGATTGGCCTATGCACTATTTAAGCAGCTCATCTGCACCAATAAGCATGAGCTACTCGAGTCTAAATGTAATATATAAGAACATAATGATGTTAGTACATCCTGTTTTTCATTACCTAGATGAAATGTGCCTCTCTGAGAAACACTTTCCACACCTCCCATCATCAGCAAACAAACAAAGTGCACGCAAACATTTTTAATCATTTGAAGCCTTTATGTAATCCATAAAGCTAATGATTTGTTATCTCTCCCTAATTAATTAATGTCACAGCTGAGCAAATATCTGTGTACTGTGTCAGGAAGCTAAACGTAAATTTATTGCAAGCAGCTAGCTTCTGTTACAGTCACCTTGAAAAGAGAAACATCTTACAAATAAATTACTATCAGTGTTTCAGTCATAATTTCTCAAACCTTCATAAACACCATTTTTACACGCAGAGCTCTCGGTCGCAAAGTTATACACGCGTCCGTGAAAAAAACCTCCACTAGTGCGACGGGACAACTCTTTGTTTACTGTGTATTGTGTTCCTTCATCCGTCCATATGCCATCTGTTAATATATATTCTTTCAACAGCGTGCCAGTCATTCATTATAAGAGACAAAGCAGGACAGGGGAAGCTTTGAGGTCTTACACGCCATGTTTGATGACTAACAGCATCAGGTATCAGGAGCGAGACTGAACAATAGACTTGCTCTAGAAGAGGTGAATATTAATAATGTCAAGAGCTGGCGTGGCCAAAAACGAACTCCTGAACCGCTAGAATACAGATGTGTGCAGTTATAGCGAATCACAGGTTTCTATTTATACTGTTTACATATCACAGGCTTCACATAATCTAAGGCTAATAATAAATGGATTAAAAAAAAAAACATGCTCTTATGTAACAAATAAAAGTGTATAATCATTGCTATGGTGACGTTTATTTAACATTCATGCAGGGAGTCTCCAGTGTCAGCAGTTTGTAACAGTCAATTTTTTTTTGCGTTATGGGAGAATCTTCAGGACTTTGCCCTTTCCGGTTTCTCGGTAACGTGACAAGCTGCCCTTTTTTTCTGTCTTATCTCTTCAGGATAGAGGAAAATAGAGAGGCTGTTGAGGGAATGACTGCTAAGAGCTGCTATAATAAGTGAAAAACACTCGTTTCGTGGATGTTCCAGAACATTAAACGTAGCTATAAATGGATAAAACGTACAGCGTGTTCAATAAATTGAACGCTGTAATTGTTGGCCAGTCGCTGTGATATGAGAGGAATAAAACACTCTGGGACATGCTGTTGAGTATTTTCTTATAACAGCACACCCCTCGTGTTTTATTCCTTACATACTATACATGACTGTATATTAAGTGAAGAAGGATATATATGCCGTGTGTGTGTGTGCGCGCGCGCGTGTGTGTGTGTGTGGTACCTTGTCCTGGCTGACGAGCTCTTGATAAGGGATGTGTGCAGGCAGATACGTGTGTAGCAGTGCACAGAAGGCCAGACCGTCACTCCAACTGCTGCTGAAGTTAGTCACATCAACGTTCTGGGGGAAAAAAAAAAGATTCACCAAGGTGTGAAAGCATTAGAAATTTCTGGCATTCCTGCATTCACAAATCCATCTGTAACTACAATACAACACAACACCATGTGTTCTGCCTCAGGGTGAACTACCAGTGTAGCACCTGAAATGTCTGAGCAATCACAGAATCTCTAAATGGTAGATTCTGACAAAACGACGCTCTCCTTGTGACAGTGTGAATGAGATATTTACGTAACTGCAATATTTTATAAGAACAGTTAGTGACACAGGAAGGCTCAGCATGACGTGTTTATAAGACAGTACATATAAAGAATATTTCTAGCATTATTACCTAAATACAAGGTCATTTTACACAACCTGGCCTGATAACTCATTCTCTTTTTAGTTTACAGTGCTCTGAGAAAGTATTTACCCTGTATATATTAGTTTCGCACACAAAATTGTTCATACAAAATGTAATATAAGACAAGGAGAACATACAACACAAAACAGTTTTTTAAACAATCATTTCATTCACTGAGGGAGAAAGTTCACTGAACACCTGTATCACCCATGTGAACATGTAACTGCCGCCCAAATATAATAACTGGTTGTGCCACCTTTAGCATCAACAACTGCCACCAAACACTTCTTATAACTGGAGACCAGTCGTTCACATTGCTGTTGAGGAATTTTGGCCCACGCTTCTTTGCAGAAATGCTTTAATTCAGCAACACATGGAGGCTTTGGAGCATGAACTGCCCATTTAATGTCCCCCAACAAGCATCTCAAAGTTTTTTTTGAGCCATTCAGAGGTGGACTTGCACTTGTGCTCCGGATTGTTGTCTTGCTGCACAACCCAGTTGCGCTTCAGCTTCAGATCATGGACTGATGTCCAGACATTCTTCTTCAGGGTTTTCTGGTAGAGAGCAGAATTCATGGGTCAGTCAATTATGGCAATTCGCCCAGGCCCTGAAGCAGCAACGCATCCCCACACCATCACACTACCACCACCACGTTTGTCTATTGGCATGATGTTCTTATTGTGGAATGCTGTGTGGAAGACCCATGCCTTCTAAAATGTTAAACTTTCAATTTATCAGTGTACAGAACATTATCCTCAAGGGCTTGGGGGTCATCAAAGTATCTTTTTGGCAAGTATGATTTCTTTTGCGATTTCCTGGATTAGTCACTTTTGGAGGAACTTTGCTAGGCTGGCCACTTCTGCAAAGATCCACCACTGTTCCAAGATTTCTCCATCTGGATCTAGATTCAACAGGGCTGGGTGCGTCTAGTCTAACTGAACCCAATTTATTGACTAAATTAGACATGCACCTAAACCTTTAAAACTAAACAGTGACCTTGCTGTTGCCGTACTAGCATTTAACGTGCTACATTCACACACTAGCACTTCATTCCTGAAGAATATGAGCATGTCCGTATAATCAGACTTGAGGCAAGTTTGGAAATAATGAACACTAAGTCTATAATAACACTTAAATTTGTTTCATAATTATTCCACCCTGATTGAACACTGAATTTGGTTAACAAATACAGAAATATGTTTGGATATCCAGACATTTAAATAATCACGCCTATCCCTAGGCAAATTTGCAGAGAGCAGATTACAGTTTGTGTGATTTGATTAACCCTGGTGAAGTCCAGCTTGTGAATGGTTCAGCTCTCAGTGTCATGAACATTAAGCGTGGCAAGGATGAACAGGGGAACATGTGCCGCTGCACGTTCTCTCTTTCACGCACACACACAAAAAAGGGCTGGAAGGGGGGAAGATGGAGCAGGATAGAAGCGGGGGCGTTGTGTAGGAGCTCTCTTATATGATGTCATACATTTAAAATGAGCGTGTGTCTGTATGACAGGAGGGAAGAGAGGAAAGAGCGCTAGCGCAACCGAGGGAAAAACATCGAGATGGCTTGCACGTGCTGGACGTCACACTCCTAACTCATTGTCCTTTGCTAGACTTCCTGTCCTTTTTTGTATCTCCCTGTGCAGTTGTTGCTCTGGTATGTGTGTGTTTGTACATGGCTGAGTTTGGGAACAGGGCAAGGGGCCAGCTGTGGCTCTCCTGGGTTTAGTGGCTCACACACTTCATAAAAATCACTTGAAACACCCTGTGATGTTGGGCTCTGAAGGATCTTCGTTCTCAAAGCCACTATCAGCAATGAGTTGATAAACAAGGATGTGTTGATGAGACATTCTAAGATCAAGCTTCCGGTGGGGTGAAGGGTCTCATCAGTGAGGACAGTCAAGCAAAGCTTGAGAAGAATCCTGTGAACACATTGTCACACTCTTGATTAATCTTTCGCAGCAGTACCGGATTTCTGATTTATTTTACTGATCTTGACTAGCTAAGGTTGATGTAGTGCTGTGCTCGATGAATGACACATAAATGGGATTAAATGTCAAACCAAGACACTTGTAATACTGAAGCCAAGAACTGCTTCATGTTACTGTACATTTAAGCAACATGTGACAAGTGACTGACAAATGTATTAATTAACCTTGAGCTCTGTTCGTTTTAAATTGTTACTGAAAATGAAATTATACTAAAAATTTGTTTTTAACATGAAACTTTATGTGCTCGGCTCATTTCCTCTATTGAACATGAAAAATTATTTTCAGGTCCATGTGCTAAATCCTTTTCATTGTTATATTACAGAGAATGACCCGAAAATAAAAACAGATTACAAACAGTGGTGAGATGTTAATAGACACCAACTGTTTTTGGATTTTACCCCAATTTCTCCCCAAGCTTGGTCCCAGCCACCAGTCGGCTCTCCCATATCATACGAAGGGTGAAGGATACCACATGCTTCCTCTGAGACTTGTGAAGCCAGCCAACCACATCTATTACACACTCAGAGGAAAGCGCTAACCGTCCACGTCCGTATACATGAGCTCACTGATGCACACGATTGGCATCAGTGTTGCTGTGATTGACAGGGGAGGGAGAGAGTACACCATCCCTCCCTCCCTCCCACCCAGAGGATCCTGGCCACGGATGGCTGTGGCATCGTTAGGGATTCTAACTCACGATCTCCAGACGATAGAGCGAACATCTGTTTCACCACTCACGTTTTACAAAAATAAAACAAACAGGTGAATTCCCTTTTGGTAAATTATCTCCAGTATCATCAACAGTACACAACACAAAGGTGAATAGGGTGAATAAAGAGGTGTGGTGACCTGCAGATTTAGTGATTTTAGAATAGGAATGCAACACATTCCTAGGCGAAGGAGGGGCTCACACCAGAAAACCTATTTTTATTCACCCATCTCTCTTTCTCATTCTACTGTAGATAAGGAAGACCTGCACAGGCCTGTCTTGGAGGCCGACATTCTTTACATGCCTGCACCATCTGACTCTCTACCAATCCTTGGTCCCATAATCATCAACAAAACACACACACACACACCAAAGGGGGTTAAATGAGTGATGGGGCTCAAGTGTGTGTATGTGTGTGGTACAGAAGTGAGGTGGAGAAGCACGGAACTACATCCTGGTCAGTGTGACCCGCATTGCTGTGTAATGAAATCGGCATGTAGGGAGTGGGGAGAGGACGAGCAGGGTCTGCAGTGTTAAAACAACAGCGGCTTCCATCAACATGCTGAGACCGGGCTCTGAAAAGCAAACACTGAATCCAGTGACAGGAAGTCGCTCTTGGCCCGCTTATGTGAGACTGAGAGAGATAAAAAGCATGAATATGGTGATTTATGGTGATTTTGCTGAAGCAGTGTTCGGGCAGTGAACCTTTTGTAAAAATCTCATGTTTGAAACATCCTTTTCCATGAGTTTTCCACTATAGTTTATGAAAGATTTACAATCAACCAACCCTGTTACCTGAAGACATTCCACCCTCTGAAATATTTGGACTATTCCACAAATCAAATGTTCAAAAGCATATTTCATTATCTGAATTTCCTGATCAGAAGAAATTTACTCTCGTTCTCATTCTTTTCTCCTTATTTTTCAGTGATATTGTTATATGGACTGACTGTTATAGATTGAAAGTAAATAATTACATTTAAGAAAAATCAGTTTTAATTAAATCACTAAAATGTCCGTAATGTCCTGATCCTATTAGCATGGATGCTAGCTAACCACCTTTTGTGTATTTGCTAATTCAGAAGAATTCAACCCTGTTGTAAGAGCTACAAGGGCTGCATGTCATTCCAGCCGTGGAATCACCCGATTATACCCACCCACTTTTATATAAATTATAGCATTAGGCTGAAGCTGACAGTAAAGTGTACGGTAGTGCCATTAGTGCTTCCCATTGTCATTTCCTCAATAAAGACGAGGCCTTGGCAGTGTAATTGCAAGCTTGTGGCTTTGTATCATCTGTTAATGAAATTTCAGACTATTTATGCTCCAGCAGCTGACTATGAAATTCAGATCACTTTGATCCTAAGTGTCTGACTGCACACACTCCTACACACACGGATGAAGCACAAGTCAACAAAGAGGTGTAGGATAACTGCAAAAGCACCTTCATACTACCAGTTATGCATTATGCCTAATTTATTATCCTATAGTGTGGGTAATAATAATAATAATAATAATAATAATAATAATAATAATAATAATAATAAGTGCTCAAAGTGCTATACAGTTTGAAGAAAAATAGAAATAAAGATAAATTAAAAAGTAAATAGAAAAAACTTTGAAATCAAATAAATAATAGCAGTGACAAAAAACAAAAATAATGACAATATAAAATATTTTTAAAAATATGTAAAAAAGAAGTGTGTAAAAATAGAATGAAATTGTAATAATTCAGATGATATAAAAGTGCAGATAAAAGGCTCAGTGATAGTGTTACTACTACATAATGATCTAGAATAGTGCACATGTATGTGATTTGAGGCATGATGGCAGTTTGTTTTTTCAGTCGGGGAGACAGTGTCACATGGTGCTACACTGCCTCCACTATTCACATTGGTATAGCAGCATGCGTAAGCATCACGCTAATTTCTGGGGACGTGCACAAGCCAAACGACCACAGGACGAACTCGGTGGCCATCTTGCATTTTTTTAATTCAGTGATTGATGGAGCTTGACGAGTGTTTACTGGAAATGTGTTCCAAATCTTTGGCGCATAAAAATAAAAAGCTTTTCCCCCCTCCTTTTTAATGTTTCATACGACAGTGAAGAGGAACTCTGTGCTTATGCTTGACCGTTAAGACAAACAGACCTAAATGGCTAAAACGCAGCCCGTGTTTAAATAATGCATGGTCAAATAAATAAAATACACCGGCCAAGTTATGTGAGTACAGGCTAATAACGAAAAGTCAGCAGTGCTTCTTGTCACTTTAATTAACTCTGTTTGTATCATGAGGTGATATCAAACAAATTGTGTTCGGACAACATGTCTGTTGAATGAACACACACACACACACACACACACACACACACACACACACACACACACACACACATAATGCCTGACATGTCCCAGGATAGTTTGACGCTGTTATTTAACTGGGAAAGAAATCACATTCCATGGCCATGTCATCCAGTCAATGGCTGTAAGCGAATAAATCGATGAGACACTCCTTATTGCCTACTCCTCAGCTCACATCCAATATTTATCTCTCTGGTGATGTCTGAGCTAAATGATGTCACACCCTATTGAACACAGGTCCCCTTTTCTGCAAAGACACACTAAATATATAAATAGTGCAAAGCAGATTTAGCCTGTAGTGTCAGATTTTGTGTCAGATGACACTTCTTACTGAAGCAGCTTAGCATTCACATTTAAACCCAAAATGGGCATGGCCTAAACCAGAATTAAATAGGAACCTTATCACTGTGCCATCAGAAACACTGGAAAACCCCCTCTTCTCCAGCTGGATAAGAGGATACATTTCTCGTTAATATCGTGTTTGGCATGGCACTGGTGATGGTCTGATCGTCTATTACGGATTCACTTGTATGTGAGCTGGCAGGGTGGTTTTTTTTGTTTTTTGTTTTGTTTTGTGTTTTTTTTTAAAATTATTATAAAAGGTGCTTATAACTCTTGATTCCTTACTACTATTGTGTTGACAATCATTCTGTTTTTGTAAAACCCAATAAAAAAAACTTAAAAAAAAAAAAAAAAAAAAGAAACACTGGAAAACCAGCAAATGTGGATGTTCTATTTCCCAAAATATAAACAAACGAGTAGTAGCCTAATTTAAACCACGGCGACCCTGACCAGGCAGCTACTAAAGGCGCAAATACACTTCACTTTCATCACACGTACATGTGCTCACGCAGCTGCTACGCAAGTGGCATTGTTCACAAGCTCGCTTGCATATCTTATTGTGTCCACTACATGGCACGTCAGAGCCGAAACATTCCTGACCATCTGGTTTCCAAGTCGAACTGTAATGCTTAGCGATTTCATACACAGCCACGTCAAACAGACTGACGAGATTCGTTTCTCTTTAAAACTTTCTGCCGTTGACGTGATTGTCGTCATGATCTTGGTCTCATATTAAAAACCCTCACTGCACATTCAAAAAATATTTACTAATCTAGAGAAGCCAGAAGACCGGTACTTAAAACAAACATTTCACTAGGAGAGGTTTTTAAATTCACAAACAAACTGTAAAAGGAAAACAGTTCATGTTACTACTACATAATGATCTAGAATTGTGCACACGTATGTGATTTGAGACACGATGTCAGTTTGTTTTTACAGTTGGTATAGCGCCAAGCCGATGCGTCATGCTAATTTCCGAGGACATAACCAAGACAAACGACCACAGGACATACTCAGGCCATCCTGCATACATGTAGCTCCCACAGGTCTTTCTCTGTCCTGCAAGCTTCATATCTGACCTGTCGTTCACTCCCGCATGAAAGTACAAACAACTTTTCATTGTATCCCGAAGTACACCTCCAGTCTCAACCAGGTTTCTATGTGAACCTTTCTGGCAAGCTTTCTTAAAAAACAAACAAACAAACAAGAAAAAAAAATGAACAGGGCACCTGTTCTTCGTATATGTTGAGAACACTGTACATTCTGAATAATGTATTAGTATTAGGTTACATCTGTAAAGCTGCTAAAACACAATTAAAGCAGCATTGTGCTTAACTACTGGCCGTGATAGCTTGATTCTTACTGGAAATGTGTGACTCAACATAACTTAAGGGTGTATACCAGCATTCAGCCTTGATACTTTCCAGTCAAACATTACAGTTGCCATCTGACACGTTTCTCCTTCTCCTTAATGTAAATGCAGTTCTGCTTCTGAGCTCTGAATCTGAATAGTCCTCACTACTACCACAATAGTCTCGTCCACACACACACACACACACTTCTATTCGAATGACAGCTGCAATATTTGTACTGATATACAAGTAGCCAAGACATTAGACACCCTGCTTGCTAACAGTCTGTATTTGGATTTCACTGGGTCTTCAGGTATGTTTGCTCTGTGAAACAGAAAGCTGTCAGCACACCTTCCTTCTTTTGCAAGATGAGACGAAGAAAGAAGTGCAGCAGGAAGAGTCTGACATGAGGAGACTCAGAGCTGTGAATCATAGGAGATGCCAGACGAGGACAGAGAGCGAGAGACAGCACAGCGACACAAATAAGGTCGAGCTGGCACCCAGTGTCTGTGTGAGTGCAAGAGCTACAGCAGCAGTTTAACAGCTATTACAGCAGACGGCATGAACTCAGGGTTGAGCATGGATTGATTTACGAGCGGGTCACTATGAGGTGTAGAGGATATTCTCAGCTGAGTAACACCAAGTGCTCGGTGATAAAATAAGTGCGAAAGAAACCACAGCTGGGGCCACGTTACGTTACTGCTAAAAGAGGAAATAGTAAATATGATTTCCCCAACACATCTGAGTGTGAAATTCAAGTCGTAAAAATAGTGGTTTATATAAGCTGAAGATTTGAACGTTCATAGTACTTTTATTTTTATTTAAGGGTTTAAAAAAAAAATCAACTTTGTTACATTTATTTTTGGGAAAAAAAGTATATAAGACCAGATATAGTATACAACACTGTAAGCCAATTTAAAAAGTTTTTACATTTTTAAAAAATAAAGCAATTAGCTGCCAAAAGTCTACAATTCGGACGCCAAATGCTTTAGTCAGCAGCAGCAGTGTCTAAGACAATGGAGACTGATGAGCATCCCTGACCCAATTTATCAGCTATCTTCAGTTTTCAATGCTGCAAAGGAAACAGCCTGATGATGATCTGACCCTGCTGAGATATCAGCATTTCACAGCTCAATATCAAACCTGCGAAAGCATAGTAAGCTGGACTAGCTAGCGAGATCTTTTGAGGATTTGCCTATGAAAACTCTGTATTAAACTTTACATATCACTTCAAGGTTCAGTAGCGAGTGTCTGTTGCGTTGAATATATCTCAGTGCTAGAAGCTACTGAAACCCCAGCTGCATGTGGTTAAGGTAGCTAGCCAGCAAACATTACCTTTCTTTATATACTTTCTTTTTGGTGTTCACTTTAGTTTAGCTAACATAATTGTTCTAAGAGGCATTCCTCAGATATAGAACAGTTTCGGATTAGCTGTGTCAACTGGAGACGTTAAAAGGTCATTAGTAAAGTAATTACTCAGGGAGTTTTTCAGCAGACGACCTGTTTACTCTTACGGTAACGTTCTGGAGCTCTACTTTTACTTTTACTCAAGCCTGTGTGCTTTGCACTCTCTGCACGATAAGTAGCACTTGTTGTTTTGACACAAGAAAAAAATAAATAAATAAATTACATGACATGTTTGTGGTGCTGTGATAGTGCATTTTGGTCCTGAAATAAACAGATGTACCATGCTACGTATTTGTAGAGTGAGATGTGTGAAGAGAGAGTTGGTTAATATGTTCATATTGTATAAACAGTTGCATAAAACTATTGCATATAATTCAGAATAGAAAAGAGTAGAGCACAGAGCACTGAGGTTATAAACATCAGACCTCTAGTGCAGCAGATGGACAGCAGTGAATTTCCGAGCTCGGAAGTGGACGTCATGTGACGCAGTGATGTTATGCTGCAAGGTAAACATCTGTGCTAGCAGTGTCCCTGAACAGACCTCTTATACAGATCTCCAGATCTCAGTCTAGGGGCATGTGTGTGTGTGTGTGTGTGTGCGTGTGTGTGTGTGTGTGTGTGCTTTAGCGGGAACTGTTTTTGAGGAATCCGTTACCTTGGTATCTCTCCCTCTCATATTTCCCTTGTGGCATTATGACTCAGATTTAGTTTTGTCTAAGCCTCGCTCCCCCACTGTTTCCCAAAGGCCCGCTGCTCTACAGAGGTTGCTGATTTTTAGCTTGCATTTTGAAATTTTTAGATTCAAAGCCTCCTCCCGGCAGCGCTGTTTATATTTGTGCGAGAGAGTGAGCGAGACGTGAACAGCTGAATCCTCTGTTTGCACCAGCAGCCTGGGTCCCCTGTTTTCTTTTCTCATTGTCTTCATCCTGAACAAACAGCGGGCCTGGGTCTTTCTTTTTTGTTCTTCAGCTCCGCATAAGAGAAAAGAAATGAAAGCGACCTAAATAAACTGGATCAAAGAGATATAAACATACAGTGGGAACATGATTTAGGAGATTTTCAGTTTTTTTGCAGTAGATAGGATACACACCTCAGACATGATTGAACTTTGAACTAAAGAAAAAAACGTTCTTAAATTCCCCCTGAGTTGAAGTTTATTAACGGGAGGGCTATTAATAAACTTCAACTCACGGCACAGTTTCAGTTTAGAATTTTAATTATAGCTACATCCTACAGAACCCTTACCCATGTGCCTGTGAGCATCCTTATTAAATCTGCATTGTTCACTCAAACCCATTTTAGCATCCCGTTAATAAAAACCCTTCCTGATCAATGGCTTTGGGGGAAATGGACATTTAAACGTGAGCTACGTGCTTGCAAACGTATTGACATGCTGCTAATGGACTAAGGGCAGGTAGTGTTGGTGTGTGTGTGTGTGTGTGTGTGTGTGTGTATCCGTGTCTCCATTTCTGGAGGGATAAACCTTAATGTAGATTATAGCCTTGGTCAAGCCTGCCTCACTTTGTTATTTACCTTCTGTCAATTTGCCTGTGATCGGTGGCTGGTTTGGTCCTCTAGGCGCAATGCATCTGCCATGATCTCTCTCTCTCTCTCTCTCTCTCTCTCTCTCTCACACACACAAATCATAAATCATACATGACCATGCTACAACAGTCAGGTTGCCAGTGACCCTGACATGATTGTTGGCATCAAACTATAAATGACAAAGAAAACACAGTACATTAAAATAACACGTGAGTATTCTGACAGGCAGTAAACACAACCAAACTGAAGCAATATAAATCTTGTTGATGATTCAGTGTTTTGCTCAGGGCTCGTGAGAGATAAAAACACTCGTACAGACAGACAGACAGACAGACCGATATCTAAAGCGATGTTCCATTACATCTTTGCGCTTAATTTTTCACTGCTCTTTACTGATGTGATCACAAAATGGGGCATTATCCTTATGGCAGGGTTGTCACTTCCTTTTAGCTAGGCTTTGATTTGATGAGCTGACTAAAGAGAATGGCATGAGTTGTGTGCCCTCTCTCTCTCTCTCTCTCTCTCTCTCTCTCCCTCTATCTCTCCAGCAAGTCAGACGACTACCATAAAGCTTCACCTGATCCACACCTCTTCTGATCCAAGTGCAACATTAGTAGAGTTGTGTGTGTTGTTGACTGATGCTGCCATCGTCTATATAATTCAACCCAATAAGTAGCTTTAATATCAACTCTATGCCGAGAGGAAGACAGGAAGCACTTGTCAGTGTGCATTGTTCCGAAAAAAAAAAAAAGAGCAGTAATGTCCGATGAGTCATATAGAAGTTGTTTACAGTTGTGGGTTTAAATGTCAAACAGTTTATTGCAAAGTTTGTACAAAGCCAATCATTAATTATAGCATGAGCACAGAATATGAAAGAAAGCATGGATGAAAATACACAAAAAAAAAAAAGCACAGCGTGCCATGTTACCAAGAAACCTTAAGTCCTTAAGACAGTCCAGTGGCGGAAAACTCTGACTTAAATGTTAAATAATCGTCTCCTTACAGAAAATTTCCCCATAACAATGATTACACATTTCTTTGTTAAGTAATAACACATTTTTAATCTCATTATTATTAGACTTAGACTACGTGGCGTGTCCGGTCTCCAAGTCCCTGTGTAAGCTGTTACAACAGAACAATAATGTATTAGAATGAGTGCATTAATATAAACAGCGCTCTGGTATAGGGATTCTTAGCTTCCTAAAGAGGTTCTGCTTCAATCTTCTCTCAATATTATATAATATCCCATTTCTATTAACAATTGTTTTCAGATTGATTTTTTTAGTCTGTAGTTTTCATGTTATTCCAATTTGCTAAAAGTTTATTAATTAAACTGGAGCCGAAGTCTATCCCAGGAACACTGAGTGTGAGGCGGGAATACACCCTGGATGGGACACCATTCCATCACAGGACACTATGCACACACACACACACACACACACACACACACACTCACACCTAGGGGCAATTTATCTTAGCCAGTCCGCCTACTGGAGGTTGGAGGAAACCAGAGAACCCACTGCGCCACAGTCTCAGATGATTCTAAATTTAATCTTGCACTTTTATTAAATAAGCTTTTGATATAGTTTGTGCACATCTCTGTGTCTGTCTTCTCCCCACCCTGACAACAGGAGGAAGAAGAAATGATTTGAATAAGTCTGTGATGTCTATGTGCATACACGCTTGCTTAGAAATTGTTGAATGTCATAGAGCAGAGTGTGTAGAGCAGCACTGTGATGTCAATCTCTGCATGTTAGATGCCAATTAGCAGCTGTCCAGGTCCCTGTTCAAGCTATTAGAGTGATGAGGTGTGAGAGGGAATAATCTTACAGCTAATGACCCTTATGACAGAGTCATGGACGAATGCTCTGACCTTTTCCTCAGCGCAGGTTGAGCTCTGGTGCAAGTGAGCAAGTGTGGAAGGAGAGCCGGCCCGAGGCCACAACTGTTCTCCAGATTCCTAATCTCTGCTTTCTTATCTCTGTGCCTTTTGACTTTAATTTGAGACGTATGCTCAAATTAGGCATGTGAAGAGGAATAGCTGTAAATGGACTGAGCACGTGACAGACTGTAACAGATGGTCTTTATTAAAGTTAAAGGTTAATGTAATCTGGTGCTCTCCGTGCTTGCATTTGTTTTTTTATTTTTCCCCCAGGTATAATGTGACTTATTATTGGTTGTAGTGAGGCTGTGTACATGAAACTCCCACCAGCTACCACCAAGAAAAGCCAATAACAACGATGTCAATAGCATTTTCTGCACTTGCAAAAAAAGTGTGAAGTGTTTTCAAATTTAGCAGGAAGTGACTCACACCTACTCAGTCACTAACATATTTCATCTGTCTATCTCTTACCTTCTTGTGCCAAGTTCAGTATTTCATGTTTTTAGTGCAAGCAACAATAGATTTCATGATATTGACATTGAGAAGCTGAGAAAGACTCTTGAATCTGACTGTTAAGTGAGACTTTAATTACAAAGCTGCACATGGAAAAAATGCACAAGCAAATAATAAGCTTAATTATGGTCGTTAATGAAAAAACCCCCAACTATTAGCTTAAGCTTCTTACTGCATTCCAGCACCAGCAGGACTGACTATTACACCTTTATAGGTGAGACTAGGTATGAGGACAAGGTTAGGATGTGAAGTAAAAAAAAAAAAAAAAAAAATCTGCATACTAAGCTCCCTGCTTATACACACTACTCTCAGTGCCCTGTTTCTTAAGCAAACAGAAAAATCTCCCATTAATTAAACCATGATGAAGCATATAACAGTAAACAGATGTTAAGCAAACATTTGTCTTGTGATCTGGTAAATCTACCACACTAAATAGAGTGAGGCGACATTATGAAAGAATAGAATCTCCAGAGCAAGCAAAAGATGACTAAACATTTCTCTGAGCAAACTCATCTTACTGGAATTCCTCTTCTTTTCTTTCTCACAAAGAATAGCAGTTATTCTTAGTCATCGACCTAAACATCTAGTTATCCTCTAATATAATCATGATGGAAAAGGGAGCAGGAAGGAAGAAACCATAATACATACGTACATACATACATACATACATACCCATCTTTGTTTACCAGAGGAGACCATTAGTGGAGCTAAGCGCTTTAGCCCTCACATGTGAAGATGTTAGAGGCTCGACTTTAATCCCCTTCGGCCTTATCGAGGCTATTAGCACATGAGGAGTCATGGGAACAAATCCTAACACACCAGGCAGTGCAGAAACAGCACAGCTGCCAAACTATAGACCTAAACGCTAACGAATGTACACAGCTCCGCTTTGAAACACAATGGCACTGCTAATGATTTCACACGATTTCTCTGTTAATGGCTTTGTTCTCAAGCACAGGGAGAATTTGATGATCCTCCTCATTATGTAATTTCACATAGATTATTTTTGATTTGCACTTAGGGCTAAGTGATTGAAAATAAATTGTTTGTTAGCATCAAAAGCATGAATGTGACTGCGAGCAGTTCTTGTGTGAAAATTTAGAACAAAATTACTGAGGGAAAAAGAGAGAGAGAGTGATGTGAGGGGAAGAGGTTACAGCCTGTGCTCCTTACCGGATAGCCTTCTGTTTTCTTCTGGCACCACTTCAGTAGAGCGTTCCTCTTAGATCCCCCATACTCCCGCGCCAGAGCAGCCAGAGGGTCTGTTCTTTCCACACTGACACCAGGGACACACACACACACACACACACACACACACACAGTCATTCACACAGCATCTGTGGATGTTTAAGTGCACTTAAAGGAAAAAATTGATAAAATGAATTTATGAACGTTTGAGCCTCTCTCTCTCTCTCTCTCTCTCTCTCTCTGTGTGTGTCCTAATGGATACATGAATGTGTTCATCATATATATTATGATAGAGTTAGAGCTTGTGTGTCCAGGTGTGCAGTACTGTACTTAAAAGTCTTAGACACATGCAAAGAAATGCTGTAGAGCACAGATGCCTTCAAAAATAATGAAATTAAATGTTTCTACATTAAAAAAAAATACTATAAAGAGCAGTAAACAATAATGAATGAAACAAAGTCAATATTTCGTGTGACGATCCTTCGCTTTTTTTTTTTGTAGTCTCAGGTACAATGTGTGCAGTTTGATAAGGAAATGAGCTGGAAGTGTTACTGAGCATCTTGCAGAAGCAGCCACAGTTCTTCTGGAGACTTTCACTGTCGCACTCGCTTCTTATTTCTGCAGCGAAACCCAGCAGCCTTCATTCTGTTTTTTTTTGTCTGAAAAGTGTCTCTTATGGAATACGCTGCTTTCTTTACTGACATACAAACATTTTTCTGTAGTATTTAGTTTTGTGCTGGAAAACTAATGTTTGGAAATCTAAAATGCTTTCGTACTGAACCAATAATGAAGTCATAAAATACAAATCTATAACAAAGTCTGTACTAAAAAAAAACAGGGTGCTTTTGCACAGTACTGTATGTGCGCCCTCCGTGCCAACTGCTCCCTCCTTGTATTGATGTAAGAGTGAAAACGTGAGCTTTAGAGCGTGACAGGATGAAAAATAATAAGTACGTGTGATCTTGTGGGAAGTGTTGAAGACACCAAGGTCATTGCTCTTAGAAATCACAGTGTGAGCACAGAGTCTTACTGAACTGCATGCGATATGCAGTAATATGCAGTAGGGGTAAAATGAACCTACACTCGCTACTAGTACAGTCTGAGTTCACTGAGCTAATGTACTTCATTTATCAAAATGTTCCGTTTCTCCGCTCGTATTCATGAAGACAAATCCATTATTACCTGGTTGAGAAATTGTACAGAATTGAAATATACTGTATGTGAATGACAAATTTGCACACACTCTGCTTCAAACTGTCATCACCCTAGATATTTCATTCAGTATATTTCATTCAGTATTCAATAGCAAACTTATAAAAGCTTCTAATGTACAGTGCTGTCATTTCTACTCCAAATAACACTTAAGACTCATTTTTACTCAAAATCTGAACATTTGCCTGTACTGAGAAAATAATGGAAGACTCATTTACATGAAAATCACTTAATAATGTAAGTCAAAGAGCATTTATTGGGCCAGGTGGTTTATTTTAAAAATTGCTTATCTATCGCACCAATGGTAAATATGATGTAATGTAATAATGTATGGCAACCTAGTTAGCTAGTTAAGTACGTTAATACACACAATAACGCAACAGTATATAAATTCCCACGCAGGGAACGACTCAGCTGTAGTCATTATCCCTTTTCGTAAAAAGTTCCTAATGTAACAGCATCATGTGTTTGTGCACCTGACAAAAATTCAGCATGTCGTTGGCCAACACTTCGGTATGAGCTACGGTGTTTTTCCTCAAAACGCAAGGTGATCGTGTGTTGTGCTGGCAGGAGATTTATGTTTAGAGAAAGTCAATAAGTTTTTTTCTTTCTCTGTTTGATGAATGAGAGAAGGAAAAAAAAACGCAGGTGAATGTTAGCCTACTTGTCTGCTGGTTAACTATGATTATTAATAATAATAATAATAATAATAATAATGCATAGCACGAACGTGTAATTTTCTTGTCATGGATGCCAGTGTTTGGGCCACTACAAATATAGTTAAAGTATTTGTAACATTAAGATAAATCCTATATAATTCAGCCACTCAGAGGGAAGAATTTCTGGTTATGTATATATCAGTTACTGAGTTATTTTGCATGAAATCATTAACCTTACGGCTTTTCAGTGTGTTGCTCCAGTGTTGAAATGCTAGATAAAACTACATAACAGCTTTATTAAGACGTTCCCTTATGTGTTTCATATTCTACTGCCATGATACTGTTGCATATTTGAAAACATTTTATCACGGAATTCATCAACTTCCCGTAGGCTTCCATAAATATTTTCTGGAATAAATATAAATATATAAATAGTTGCAATGAGGGTCTCTGGTAAACACAGATGCAGTAGATATAAATTTTGTTGACAAATGCTTGAGTACTCCTTTCAGAACATAACGACAAGCTTTTGACTTATGTTAGTGGAGAATGACATGTGACTTAGCAAAATTAGATCTGAATGTTTGGATCCTGCTGTAATGTTATATTTACAGATTATATCACTGATCACTGGAAGAGAAAGCTTCTAAACCATTCTAGTGATGAACTGATCCTTTTGTGCCTCTAGTGGACATTAGGAAGAGTTTCAAAAATTATACCATGCCTACCAGAGTGCAATAAGGAGCTAATTTACAGCTATGTGTTATGTAAATGTCCTGGAGTTTACAGGTGGCAGTTTTGGTGTGTTGGTGTACGAATGTCAGCCTAGCATTGCGTGTGTGTGTGTGTGTGTGTGTGTAGATGTGTCCTGCTTACTTGAGCTTACTGTTGGCCCGGCTGTAAGTGAATGAGGATGCTCTGCTGCTTAGCGCAGCTGGAGTCTTGATGACTGACTCGAGGGACGGACTCTTTCTCATCAGAGACGAGGGCTTCAACTCATCAACTGAAAATGAGACAGAGAAGCTGACAGGAGTTACAGATGCAGAGACAAAAATGGAGTCTGACTAATGATGTATCAAACCTCCCACAGTTAGTCATATTTGTTCAAGTGATACTTCGACACACTCCCATGACAAGTTACTCTCTGATGTATGCAGCTGGAATTTTTTTTTTTTTTTTACAGTACTTTGATTTCATTTTAGTACATTCAAGTTATGAATGTATGGTTTACGTTCAGCATTTCTATGAAAGAGTATGAGAATGAATAAAGACAGCTGAGAATGAGTCATGTCTCAAATTGCCTGCTAAAGGTGTGATATGACAAGCACACTAGACTTCTATGTGTTCACTTCTGTAGTATTGTTTGATTATTTTTCAATAACAGTACATCACAAAGTGTTTTATTCCTCTTACACCACAGTAACTTGCCAACAGTTACGACTGTTAATTTATTATTGATCATATTTTCTATTCATTTATAGTTACATTCAATGTTGTGGAACCTTTGGGAAACAAGTTAGCACTTACGTTACAGAAGCTATAAACACTAGTTCCCTCACCATCCTCTTTTTTTGTCCCTCGAAATTAATAAGACAAAAACCTCAACTTAGCATGTTATAGAGAACCCGGAAAAAAAAGTGCCATCTCCTTTCTGAGGACTCTCCTGTGGTGGAAAGCTGTTAAAAATCGATGAGACTCCTTTCATAAATAAACTTCTCCTTACAGAAGAAGTCACCATATCGATGATTAGATATTTTTCTCTCTTAAATAACATTTTTTTTTATCTGTTTATTATTGGAATTAGACTATGTGGAGCATTCACCAGAGAATTCACCCGTTGCAGCTGTTACTAGAAACGATAATGTATTAAGATATTACATTACATTATAGCCAGCACTATTATCAAAGCTGCTGTTGTAGAATATTAATCAACACCTTCTGAACAATCAGATATGAGAATTTTTATACCAACAGTGCTGTGGTATAAAAACTTTATTAGTACCTGAGTGAGAGGAATCCACAAGATTGATTCTTCTTTCCAGGGTTTTAGACAGAGGCTTGATACATGAAGGCCTCTGTGATAAAGCAAAAGAGTTCCGTTCAGTAATTTTAAAGAAAAAAAAAACCACACACACACACACACACACACACACTTATGTATTGTGGGATTTGTAGCACCTGTATGGGTGAGACAGCAGCCGCAGGAGCAGTGCGGACAGGAATTCCACTCAGGGGGCTTCTGGGAGATGTAGGTATCTGCACTGTACTGGCAGGTCCATCTAAAAGGAGTAAAAACAAGTTCGATAAAACGTACAGTACAAAATGACAGCGAGACTGAAATCCAGCTTCGTGTGGGGATACTCCTATAAAACACACAGTTCTAGAGTCCTGTGGAGCCTCTGTCCTGAACAGCAGCACTGATTCATTACTGGACAAACGCAGCCAGACAGCCATTTGGACCATGTTTCATGAGGCCATTGTAAAAGTGCCATGATTACACGCCTTCAAGATGAATTGTTACAGCCATCATGAACGAGACTCTTTGTCTTATTATAACAAGAGCATTAAACAAACTCTCTAATCTTATGTGCTTATCTTCTCAAAATTAACCACAACGGTTCTCATTTCCCCCTACAGAGAGTTTGATTAAAAAAAAAGTGAGCTGGATTCAGTAATCAGAGTCGCCCCTGAGTGATAGGGTTTGAGATGATACAGATGTTTTCAGAAGGAACCCATGCAGATCTACCCCGCTGACTAGGACAGTGTAAACAGCATAGTTCAAGTCCAAATATTTGCGAACTGGAAAGAGATGAAAAAAGATTAAAGGAGTGAAATGGAAGAGAAACTGAGAAAATAGGAGTCCTCACTCTTAACAGCTGTGTCAAAGGACTTGATGAGGGATTTGACAGTTGCCCCTGGCTCTGAAGGTGTGCTGCTTTCACTCTCACTACCAGGTGCATTCTGGGTCATAACAATTCCACACCACTGAGGACTGCTGTCTGAGTCTGAGAGAGTCCCCTCCTCCATCCGTGACCTGTCAATCACACAAATACAGATGCAATGCAAAGTGGAAGATTTTGGATGGTGGAAGGAACGTTGCTGCTTAAACTGAACTACTGAACTACGACAAAATATATTTGACATTGAGTATTATTCCCAAGCGGCTACGCGCTTATTAGTGATCACAAACATCTTCACACTTTGCAAACCCCAACTTTCTTTACTGGCCCCAAGCCATTACAATCACATATGGCTTCCTGTAAATGGATGTCTTGAAACATGGGAAAGCAAAAGCCAAATCCCAGAGGAAGTGCTCAAAAAATAAACCACACACACACACACAGCCATGCATAGAACCATAACAAAGTGATTTATTAACACCAAATTTATTAACAGTCAAGATAAAAAGTTGAATCATCCTACATTAATAACATTAAATGATCCAAGTAAACAGCATTTTTGTCATCAGTGAACATGTCACAGTAACATTGGTTTTAAAATGCAAATAAATTAAAGCTTTGCACAATCAGGAATTTTTAAATGCGTTCTCTGAATGATTGTACAATCATAGTTCCGGTTCGGTCATATCCTGAAAGTTTCAAAGCAGTAAGTGCTGTATGGTTGAAAAATCAAGAGAGGATATTGTAAGCATGCAGTACATGGCTTATTGAAACCTGAGCTGTTCAAAATGGCTGTAAAGTATTCCATTACGGATCTCTGAATGACTGTTCAGTGTTTCCAGGTTGAGAAGATATCATACTGTCATACTGTCTTAAAAACAATTAAGAGCCAGTTTTTACTGAGGAAAAAAAAAAAAAAAAAAAACTCTATTAGAAATGTCCTTTTAAATTAAATCTCATTGCGCCATCTAGTGGTGGCTAGCAAACACGTTGCTAAATGATATTTCATACTGATTATTTAAACTAAAGGCATGAAATACTTTACATCTCAAAGATTATTTTTAAGAAAAAAAAAACCACCTCATTAAATCAGATGAATAAGGCGAATCCTTGTTGATGTAAACACTCAGAGAAAGCATGAACAGTACAGTGTGTGAAGCCACAAGGTAACTCAAGCTGGACTGTAACAATTACAGTGACTCAGTCTTAAAAATCATGGTAAATTATATTAGAATTAAAGCAAACCATCAGGTCATTGTAACTGAGGAATACATGACACCCCACCCCCCCAACACACACACGCGCGCTCACACAGAAAGTGCCAGTTTAGTTGCAATGCAATTCTTTCCAAGGCTATACATTATATTACCTGTTAAAAAAAGAACATGACTATAACAGATACATTATATCTGTTCATTTTACTCCTTCCTCATCCCTTTAATCCAACATTGAATATTTGTTCAATGCTTGATTTATTCATAGTTTAGCTCAGGTAAAGCCAAATTACCAAACAACAGAAGGAGGTGAATTACAGTATAAGCATGATACCCATTAATTTGGTACGTACAGTTTAAAAATTTAAATTTAAAGTAAATTAGAGATATATGTGCGATCCAACTTTAAAAATCCAGCCTTACTTTCTGCAAACAAATATTTCATTAAGTGTTTTATGCAAATAAAAGTAATGCAGTTTTTTTTTTTTAAATGAAGTATTTGTGTGGTTAAAGATTCATGCTAATGTTTATTACAGCAATACTGATAGACACACATTATATATATAAATTATATATATATAAATTATATAATACTGTCATTTGGTCATCTGAGTATAATACTGTATTCTTTATCATCCCTCCACTGCCGTCTTGGTGCTCTCGAACGCTGATCCAGCAGTGATTCTGAAACACAAAGGAGAAAAAGATGTCCACATGAACTGGGATCTGACATGCACCTTATTAAAAAAACAAAACAAAACAAACAAACAAAAAAAAACAGAAATGAACACCTTATGCCATTATGAATGGCCACATCACCGGGGCAGATGCTCATTCCATTATCATGCACGTCTGAAATGCACATCAGCACTGTGTTTAACCTAAATGAATTCTGCAAACTACACAGGCAATGTAATAAAAGATAAAGAGTTTTGTATTTAAGTTCAAGCTTTCTAGAAGATGTTCATAAAGAGTGCAGTAACTGCCACAAACTGCTGGTGGCGCCAAATACCAAGAGGTGGAAAGAGGAACTAATAAGCACTCCAAACAAAGCAAAGCAAAGAAGGAAACAAAAAATTGGCAGCACATTCAAATAAAGGACAGAAAGAACAACCATTCAGACATTAGGGCCAGAGGCAGGAGATAATCAGATCAGCACACAAGCTCTTAAATACAGTCATTAATTCTTCCACTCTGGTAGATCCATCCATTCACTACTCATTTAGCATGAGAGCTTGGCTGTCACTAGCAGTACACTCACCTGGGTGTTATACAAAGGTGGCCATGTCTGAGGAAAATCCTTTAGAGAGCGACCTCAGGGAGCGTCTGAGGAAGAGGGGATAGCGAGGTACATCGGCTAGTCCGTTTGGGTGCAGCGGGGAGAGTAAAATACAGCTATGTACAGATCTTTAATGATCTGGCAACCCAGAGACTTACAAAATGTATCGTCACTACAGTTTTTTTCAGCATACTCATATGATTTAGCAGATACGATATTGTTGTTTCTGCTTAAGTACAATCCTAAAAGCCAAGACGTGTTTATCGAATACTGATCTGCCATACTTATCTGGTACAATCCTGAAAAAAAAAAAAAAAAAGATCACATGTATAATCAACTCTTAGATCAGTATTCGATAAAACGTACTGACTGCACCCGTACAGGAAATGCAACAGGAAATCAAAGAGTTGGAGTGGCTTGTTAAGGGAGAGACAGTAAAATAAACTGTAAATGAAATTAAAATGCTACTGTTCAGCAGACTCATGCAGGAGACACAGCGAAAACATCCCAAAGGACAGGAGAGGACACACAGCAGGGAGTAGGACACATACTACAGGACCACTCGTACAGTACTGTGACCTCAGAGACTCTGACACTCAGCCTAGTCTCATTCATTATGTAGTCTAATCCAGGCCCTGAATCCAGCTGCGTATCTGTCTGCACATATTTTTATACTGATATCAACTCTCCCTGCACACCAAGAGTGCAGATTAGATGTGTACACGTGACAAGCGGTGTTAATGGGTTGCATAGTTCTACTGATTATTCAACACACTATGGACTACATGCTTTACACGTTCTAGTGCAGGATTGATTGCATAAAACTCAGTGCATGCATGTGCATGTGCTCAAATAGTGTTTGTATATTTTTACATGTTCAAAGGCAAAAAAGCCACATTCAAATAATTAAGACCCTCTGTCCAACTATTAGTCACATTAGTTTGGCCATGTGAGCCTTATTATTTCGTGTATGAAAGGCTCTGATGTAAATGTAAATATTATGTAAATGGGTAAATACATAATAATGAATCTGAAGCAATAGTTAATGACACTAGTATGATATTGTACCTTGTGATTTCCTTTGCATATAAAGCAATGCTAAATACTAACATCTTTCAAATCTTAAAATTCAAATCCATTTTTAAAAGGAGTTTATAAGCTTGAGGTTGAAGTAAGTGACCATAGTCAAGCAGGCTTTTAGTAGAGCAGTGTTCAGACTGCATTGCCTTAAAGATCTGAGAGAGGACAGTACAGAATTTGGTGAAAGAGCAGAGGATATAAAAGCAGCAGAGGCTTTTGCGGCTGGGTCATTTCCTGTGACTTTGGTGTTTGTCCGTAGAGTTTAGGAGAAATCCCTGGACATATAAGCCTTGAAATCCCATAACTGAATTTGACCTAAGGATGAGGATGTTCTAGGTACTAAAATGTTATAATGGATGCAAGATTTGAGTTCTAAACTGAACTGCTATTTAATGAACATCTATATAAATTGGTTGATATTAATTAAAGTTTTTAAAAAAATCTTGTAAATTGTCCTGCCCAGAAGACAGACCATATGTATGAACCCAAACAGTTTCAGAGCTGCTGTATTTCAAAAGACAGACACAGTAAGGCAGTGCTATTGACTGGAGCTCCTGAGTTGAGAAGAGCAGCTACAGTATTTGGGAGTTTTACTGTACCTGGCCCCCTGTATGTGCTCGAGTTCTGCAGCCAGCCTGGCACTGCGCTCCTGTTCCTCCTGCAGCCGTCTGCGCAGCGTCCGCACCTCCTGCTGGGCCTCCACCTTTATGTCATTCGCCACGACCACAGCCGTCTGCAGGTCAGCCTGGAAACGCCGCCATTCCTGTGTCTCGTCCTGAAACACACGCACATTCACGGCAACACAATAAGACCTGCTGGATCAAATTGGCGCTCTGCAAATTCCAATTAGCTACACATGCTTCTACATGCAATTTACAATCAGTCTGATTGATGCGTAATGACACTGCAATCTTACATGCAATTCGTTTCCAAAATGTACCATTTATCAGTATTGTTTATGACTGTTTATCAAAAGTGACACCTGATAAAGCTGGCATTGAATACTGTATAAAGCAGACATCAGTCTTAGCCCAGACAGCCTCTCCAGTGGTATCTGGTGGCATTGGATCCTGGTGGAGATTTCACTTTTTGTTTACTTTTCAGGCAATTTAAGGCAAAAAACTGAAGAGATTGAACCTCTGAGCAGGGTTGCAGAATTTCTTTCATTAGAGCTTTCACTTGACTTGTGGGCTAGCTAATTAATTTATCGTTCCTCCACCCCTGTGAGTGCGGTCCTGCATCAGCAACAGTTAATTGTAGATTTAAATCTTGGTAAATTATAGGTCGAGTAAATTTCGTTGTTAAGCAGATGTAATTAATTCAATTAATAATTACATTTGGCAGGGATTTAACCGCAGACTGTTTAATATACTATGCACAACAGTAGGATGCTAATGCTGGCAAGGTTAATGATAGAACCAGAGGGGAAATCCAAGATTGAGACTGATGGTACTTGGGATGCTGCAACGTAATCTTCGTAATGGAATGTTACAAATGAACGCAGCTGAAACATAGGACGCTGGTAACAAAACATTCGAGGTAAAAGGCCTAGCTCTGAAAGCTTTCCCCTGATGATGACAGCAAATGTATAAATTTGCTGAAAAAATCTTTCTGAGAATACCTACCTTCCTCTGTTTGCTCATGGCTTTCAACTGCTTCTCCTGCTCAGTCTTGTGTTCCTCCAACCGCTTGATTTGACCTGAAAAATGGAAAACAAATAAAACTGCAGGTAAGAATGTTGTGTTCACTTCAACTGTGCAAAGCTTTCGTGAACTTTCATGTGAAATAATGGCAGAAAAATGATCGGGCAGTTTTGAGACACCACTAATGGCTATGCTAGAGGTTGCAAAATGTCGCTCGGTCAATAAAACAGATGCTATTTGTGTAAAACTCTGAGCTGACAAGAAAGATGAACAGCTACACTGTATATATTAAGTTGGTTAGAGGAAGAGTGATTTCATTAAAGCTTGGCATACAAATGATTAAGCAGAAATGGCTAATGTCTGAGTAAAGACAATAGCAGTGAGAGTTCAGCTCAGTGCATCGGTCCAGCCAGACTCCAGCGTGTACACCTCTGAGCTACCACCACACTGAGGCAATTTATTTCATCTGTTACAGTGTGTTAAACATGACGGAGAGAAAGCCATGCTTATTACAGCCTCCAGCCTGCGAGAGAAAGTTCTCATATTTTTATGGTTTGACAGCAGCTAGAGAGATGTGTGCAAAAGAAAAACAGAAAAAGACAGAAAGAGAGAGGTGGTCTTCATACTCTCTAGGTCCAGGATGATTTGGTTGGTGTGTAATTGAACTGCCCGCTGCTGCTCCACCTGGTCCTCCAGCTCAAAAATCGTCTCCTTAAGGTCCTTGATCTGGTTCTCGCCATCTCTGCTCTTCTCCTCCAGAGCAAGCATGCTATCTTTGTGATCTTGCTCCTGCGACTCCAATCTCTCAAGATGCTTTTGTTGCTCTGCCTCAGCCTGTGAACACACAAGATGATTCAACTGAATCATTCAACCAAGAGAAATTCTGCTTTGGTACCACTCAGGTTTTTTTTCTGACCTGTGACCTCAGCCATAAACTACACTACAAATATTAAATCAAACCAGAAAACAAGATACGTTGGTCCCATATATCGTCTTTGTAAAAAGGTAAAAAAAAACAAACAAAAAAACAAGCCATTGTGTCATTGTGTCTCTCTCTGGATGACCATAATGCAGTGAGGCCATAAAGAGAAGGAAGCCCACAGTCTGCCTCTGGCTGATCATCGTGCATTTGGACCTGTGCTGCAAGAACTAATTCCACTAGAAAGTCGACACAGACCAACAAACTACACATATACGAAGAGTAAGCTTATAAATGACCTGATATCCACGTCTCTCTCTGCTCAGTAACACGGCTGCTCAGTCAGTGATCTCCATTTTACCCAAGAGAAACCAAGCGTAAAGTCCATAATGCTATCCCAATTAATGTTAACTGCTTTGGAATTTATTCTGCCATTATACCTCTTGGTAAAATTACAGCTGTTGGCCATGCACCATGTGTGGGATGTTTGAACTCCATGCCATATTCTCCTCTCTATTGTTCTCTTCTTTCACTGTTTCACCCAGGAGGCGCTGCCATGTATCTCACATGGTAATACATTTTCATTAGGTCAGCACAAATGGGTATACTTGGGCACGCGAGCTTTGGGGTGGAGCACGTGACCACATCCAACCACCCACGCACACACACACACACACCCACACACACTCGCTCTCTCTCCTCTTCCTCACACACGCACACAATTCCCTCTGTAGTCTGTACCTATTTAGAATGAATAGTTCTTAGCTTAAGGGGAGTTTAGTAAGTCATTGAAGTCATATTACTGTCTGTTAAAAATGAAAAAATTACAATTATTAAAAGTTCATCATTTCAATTCCTAATTTGAATTCCAAATTTTAATAGGGGTATAACCAATAAGGGGTGTACCTGATACAAAACTGATGTTACAATGTGTTTGAAGAGGCTGAATCTAGTGTTCAGTCACAGAGAGTAATCACTGAGGAAAGTGTACACTTACAGGTAATGAACCCACACAATGGGTTCCAGGCAAGCCACACAATGCACGTGTACATATTAACTCATTGTCACTGTAAATATTTCCAGTTGTTCATAGTAACACAACTTTCCATCTCCTGCTGCATTAGACCGAAACAGGAAATAGGCTATTTCCCTCTCATTTATATGAAAATGAAGCTCTATACTTGTGAAAAATTGTCATTATCTGAGGAAGTATTGTAAAAAATATCTGAGTAGGACTGCAAATCTAAAATATTTTTCAAATAATATGTACTATGTTCTACTCTGTGCTGCGCTCGAACACAGTCTCGGATATTTCAATAGTCTTCAATAATAAGAAACGCTCAAGATGTGCTTTAATCAGATTCTGTGCACAAGCTTTTTAAGCCTCTCAATATCTTCTTTTGGTTTTTAACACCAAGAATCCGATTTAATGGTTGACAGATCAAAAATGGAGAGAAGTAGTAATTTGAAGACAGGATGGTGGTAGAAATATGACATCCAGCCTCTCAGAAAATTTGAGTGTCAGCATGCTGAAATAAGGATGGATGTGAAATAACAGGTTATAAAAGTGGTACACAGACATGTGAAAATATCAATTATGTCACACACTGGCTTTAGAAAAAGTTATAATCTCCCTTTTTCTGCCTCCTCTTCTCCTCTATCTGCCTCTTGAAAGTTGCAACATAAATTCCTTTTCTTACTTTTTTTTCACTCATTTATTTTCAGTAACTGCTATTCTGGTCAGGATGGCGGTGGAAACACTGGGCGTGAGGCAGGAATACACCCCGGATGGGATCCCAGTCCATCGTGGGGCAACATGCAGACACACATTCACACACTCGTTTACATCTAGGACATCTTTTAGAGTCACCAATCTGCTACTGGCAGGTTTTTGAGAGGTGGGAGGAAACCGGAGAACCTATGAAAACCCACGCTACTCTCTGCACCTTCTTCACTGATAATCAATTTCTTTTCAGGGGTGAGCAAATAATACAGTCCAGAGGTTCCAATGTTCTTGCCAAGGCACATCTTTTGACTGATAATCTAATAAACTAAGTTAAGTGGTAGCTAACATAACAGAAGTATGAACAGCTAGATAGCCTGTTAAGTGCATTAATACAGATGGGAGATGTGTAAACATTCACTAACAGAAAATTAAGTTAGTCAAACTCACATCAAGGGGACAACTTTCTGTAGCCATGGTTCTTACTGTCTCCTGACACAGCATGTTTGCACCATTAACAAAATGGCAGCTAGTCTTTGCTTAACAGTTTGGCTGTGAGCGGAACTGCTCTCCTGTAGCACTGCATGTGAAGTTGTGTGTGTCTCACTAACATGAACAGGAGTCTGTATAACTGCTGCATGCCAGCTATGTTTCCAGTTAGTTATTCAACAGAGTTGGCTAATTTGTCTGCTAATTCGCTCATAAGAGATCGTACCCACCCAATTAACATGGCTCGAGGTAAACTGTCAAAAATGGCCTTCATGTGAAGAGGAAATACATGTCCCTTTGCCTCTCCTAACTTAACATTAGAAGCAAAAACCTAGATCAACACTAGGGCTAGAATGTACTAATGCAGAGCCGTGACTACTCAGATTAATGAAACCAGATGAACTACCCCCTTCTCTGTGTTATGGCATGAGCCAGGAAATTAGTAACATCACAGTTGGAGAAGCAAATAAAACCATCCTTCAGCCATGAGATCATAACTCCTGAATCCCCATGGCCTTATCCTTCCAAACAGTAGAATTTTTAGCTTAAATGGATTTTGGATTGCTCTTGTTATAGAACACTGACGGCCTCCGCAGGAGAACGAGGAATAAGCCGCAGGGATTGGCTCCCTGGCAGCAGTTTAGTCAGAGGACAGACTAAAAGAGGGACAGTTATTATGTGCTAATGACGTTCACGAGGTACAGGACTCATAACTGTCATGCATATATAGCTTTTAATTCTTATGGATGATGTGGACTTTAAACCCTATCACCAGAACAACAATGCAACTGCCAAAGAGGTAATAACAGGGGATTTTTTTTTTTAAGTGCATTTATGGAAGACCCTCTGTAATTTTCTTGCAGTCCATGGCCAAACACGTGAACTACACTTAAATTTCTGAACAACCTTCGCCTCGTTTCATAACAGAAGAGAATAAAACAGACATCTGATCGATCCAGAAGGGATCTGCTTTTTAACCATCAAAATATTACGCCTCACCCTGTGCAAATAAACATTAATTAGGCCATAACTTATTCTTATACAGCCTTGTGTAAAAAACGTTCACGTGATACAAAGGGCTAACAGTATAGGTGTTTATGCAGTAATGCTCATATGTGTGTGTGTGTGTGCAGAAGTTAATGATATCCATCAGACCTCTGCTCACATGAACTAACATGTCAAGTGATGCACCAAAATAAAACCTCAAGGCCAAACTCAAGGCTGAATTCCAAAAATCACTGAGCAGAATATCAAATTCCAAGTATCAATATTTAATTTATTAGACTATTTGTTTTTGTAGCATTGCATAAACTATAGCATGTTTGCCTTGAATTAGTTTCGCTAAAAAAAACATAAATCATAAAAACTACAAGGTAAAAAAGAACCTTGAACCCATAAACTCTTTAAACATTGAGAAATCTTTTGCAATGAGAAATCAGTATCTATCAGCTGTTCTGTTAAAAACTATTATTCATTCTAAATCTAAGTTTTTTTTATTAAGTGATGAGCTGTATTGCTGCTATTGTGCCTATTTTGAAATACTGAACGAAGAAAGCATGGTTTTGTTGCCGATTTCCATTTAAGCACACAATTGTGCAGGCTATACATCCTAATAGTGAACTTTTATTGCTGCTGTTGTGACTGCTGTTGTCCACCTAACATTGTAATACCACGATTAGTCTGTTGATAAGATGATCTGTTTGGAATGTATTCTCACACTTGCTCAGTAAATGTCACTCTGATAACAGCTGGGCAACACTGCAACAAACAAACACCTCTTGACACCTCTGGCTTGTTCATTAGGGCTCTACATCTGGATTTCTCTAAAGCTGCTTTGTGACAATGCCTATTGTTATGTTAAAAATGCTATGAAGTAAAACTGAACTGAAGTGCTTGTTTTTTGGGCCAAATATATTTGGTGATGAAACTTTTGTTATTTCCATACCCAATATGCTAAATCAATGTCAGTGTGCCTCAGAGCTACAAACACAAAGTACCCCTGGACTGAAGTACCGCCTTAATTTAGCATCAGGCTTGCCTTGACACTTCATAATTTAAGCCAATCCTTTGTCTTAGAAACATCTTATTTTACTAGAGTTGTAGGATGGAGGAAATAAATGTGGAAATAAATATATGATATATATGATACTGTTAATTTGAAATAGTAATATAATCTAACTTATTCATTTGACTGGAAATTGGTGTTTCATTGGCAATCTACTCCTGTATGCAATAACATAAAAGTGTTTTAGTGAAGGTGCAGTAAGAATGGATTTTGGTTAGAGAAGATCCTGAGAATAAAGTGACAAGAAGGGGACAAGTCAAGGAGCCTAATGGGCACATCACCAATGCTTCATAGACGATGATATCCTACACTCTAGGATTTCTGGGACTGAAGCATAGTAATATACATGTCCTAAAGCACTGAGTCTATGATGTAGAGACAGTTAAGGATGACAGCTGAGAGACATACCTTACTGAGCAAACCCTGAATGTGCTCGATGTCCTTGTGAGCCTGCAGCAGCTCCTGTTTCAGCTCAGTGCAGCTGAGCTCCAGTTTGTCTCTGTCTGTGTGTGCGGCTTTCAGTAAGGCCTGCAGCTCTGTGCTGTTGCTAGCACTTTGGACTGCATTCAGCTCCAACACCTTCTGCCTCTCTGTCTCCACCTGGGCCTTCAAGCATTCATTCTCCACCCTCAGAGCCTCCATAGCTTGGCGCTGTTCCACTGCTAGCCTTGTTGCCTCTGCTCCTGCCTCCTTCTCCCTTTCCAGCTGCTGCTGGAGGATCTCCAGGTCGTCTTTTAAGGCTCTCACAGCTGCCTGGTCCTCCTGATGCTCTTTTTCCAAAGCTCTTAGACTCCCTGTGAGCTGCTGCTGAATGTCCACCAGTTTCTCCCTCTCAAAGCGTGAGCTTTCCACCTGCTCAGCCAGACGCTGTTCCAGTTCTGCAGCCCTGGACGCGCGGGAGGCCTCCACTTCCTGACTTTGGACTTGCTCTCGGAGTCTCTGGAGCAAGGTCTCATTCTTCTGTGCCAAGAGCTCCACGCGCTCCCTCTGCTGCTGCAGGGAGGTCTGCAAAAGACTCTTCTCTTCAGACAGGCGCTCATTCTCTGCTGTGAGCTCCTGCACGACCTGCTGCTGGTCAGCTAGCTCTTGCAGAGTGGCCTGAAGCTCCTCTGCTGTGCTGTGGTGGCTCTCCTCCATTTTTTGAATGCGCTCTGTGAGACACTGCAGTGATAGATCTTGTTCCTTGGGGCTTGGTGCAACGCCCTTGGTGATACTACTGACTGAATCTGAGGGTGATGGGATCTTCTCAAACTCGGACGAGTCCGGTGATGGAGTCCCTTTGGTAATGTCACTACCAGATGATACAGTGGTTTTAATTGGACTACCATTGAGTGGTCCACCTGCTGCCATTTTGGGGCTGCTAATCTCTGGTACAACCCCATTAACAGAGGGTTTGGTTGGACTTGCTAATGATGTAGAATTAGTGATGGTATTACCGCAGGAGACTGGAGAGTTCTCCAACAATATAAGCTTTTCCTTTAGAGTCTGATTCTCTTGCTGCAAGGCAGACAACTCTTTCTGAAAGCACCTGTTCTTCTCCTTCATCTCCTCAACTAAAGTTTGCGTATCTGTGGAATTCGCCTCAGTTTGTTCCCGTTCTGATGTCCCATCTGGTGTGCCAGCCTCTTGTGGAGAGCCTTTCCCTCTGCACCTTTGAAGCTCCATCCGTAACTTGCTTATCTCAAATTCTTTGGCTTTGGCCTCAGCTAGCAGTTCTTTAACCTGACACTCCAGGAGGGCCCTGTCTGCATTCTCAGCTTCTACCTTTGACTTGACAGAACCGCGGGAATGCTTTGCTAGTGCAGATAGGCTGGAGGTGCTAGCGCTGGGGATCATCTTTTTGGTAGATGGGGTCCTTAGCTGGTCTCTTAGTGGAGTGCGGTCTCTGGAAATGGTCTGGGGGATATCCCGTGGAGCAGGTATTCCTGACTTTTTGGTTGACTGGATACCTACAGGGAAACAAAGTAAGAGTTACTGTTTATGCCATCAATGAATTCATGTTGCTGAATTTTTCTCCTAATTTGCCCATTTACCAATTCCCACCCACTAGCTAGGTCACCCCTGTCAAATGATGGCAACTGACCAGGGAGTTTGAAGGCAAGCATGTGCTTTCTCTGAGACACATGAAGCCAACCACCAGGCATTTATTTCCAAACTGCAACTCAGGCTAAGTTACAGGGCATCTCAACATACTTGGAAGAAACTGCTCTCTTCCACCTAAATGACCTCACAGTCACTCTGACAGGGAATTGAGTAATGCTGTCCTTTCCACCCAGAAAGCAGGGCCAATTTTGCGTTCATTTTGATTATACTGTATTTGACATTTAACAAAAGGGTGAACAATTTTTTGTAGCAGTGCCAGTTTTTTTTTTTAGTTAACCACCATTCAAAACAGATTAATTTGTCACGGTCACTGGGTCTATCCAACAATGACATCTTTAATTTCAAAGTATTAGTGTTAGAGGTTATTCATTCAGTCCAGTCAGTGACTAAACAGAAAATGTTTTGTATCACTGCATTCAAAGGGCCACCAGGCACTGCCTCTTGTACTGCCACTACAGCACCTCAGCAGATACAAGGGGCATCGAGTGACACCAGAAAGTCACACAGCCTATGTGTCCAGAAAAGTGGCTTGGGTAACACAAGCCCCATGTGTACACTTGTATAGTGAAAGGTTTTATTGGTGGTGTTAGAACTATCAGCAAACAGAAACACAGGGCTCTTGTTACGACTGATGGCAAAGCTCCTGCAGTGCAGAGAATGTTCTACAACAGTGTGTGGGGCTTACAAAGAAAATGCTGTGCTTCAGGGCAAAAAGTGCCAACTCAATGGGCTATTAGCAGAGAAAGAATGGGTCATTCTCATGGTGAGACAAATTGTATGAAAACACAGACAGAAAGGAAATAAATTAAAGTAAATTGACACAAATAACACACTCTCTCTCTTTTTCTCTCTGTGTCATGATAATTTATTACACAAAGCCTTTCTCTTCATCTCATGTTAATCATTTGACTATTTAGTATTCACTCTGCACATTTCATATGACATAAAAGGTCCCGGGAGCCAAGTGGTCTGAGCCAACACTTCCGTAATCCATAGTATTGTATCATGTCATATCATATCATAAGCAATACTAGTTATTTTTAGCCACAGTCTGTATATCAGTTATCTTGCTTTCAGATTCAGTACTTGTATAAATATTATAGTATCTAATCTTGCACACTTTCACTGACATGTTTGTGAGTGAGTGGATTTTTTCAAGGCCTGATTAATTAACTTGCGCTGTGCATCCATATCTGTCAGTACCTCACCAGAGATTGTGTCAGGAACTCAGCCGTTACAAATCGTTTTTCTCATTCGCGTTTCATTCCTTCTCTGTCTTAAACACATTAATAAATGACAAAACCAGGGTGCACTCTCCTGAATTATACAACATACAATGGATATAAAGGTCTACACTCCCCTTGTTAAAATGGCAGGGTCTGGTGATCAATCAAAACAATCAAAAACTTTTTAGGAAAAATAAAAAAAACTTACAACAGCCTGGTTACATAAGTGTGCACACCCTTTTAGAATTGTGGATGGGGCTGTGTTCAGAATTAACCAAGCATATTCAGTCTAATGTTCAAAAGTAATTATCATACAGCTGTCAATAATGATTTACAGAATAATTGACATTATTCTGTAATTCATTATTGACAGCTGTATGATTTTCTTGACATCCTCTTGGTTTCACTTGACTGCTGAAGCCATGGTCTGCAAAGAGCTGACAAAGCCTGTACATTAGACGTACCATGGAACACCATGAAGGCCATAATCAACAAGTGGAGAAAATGGAGCACCACAGTGAAATTACCAAGAAAAGGATGTCCCTTTGACAAAGAAATTGACAAAAAAAAATGGACAAAAACCTACCAGGGAGGCTACAGCAACATTAAAGGAGCTGCAGGAATATCTGACGACCAGTACTGATTACTCTCTGAATGTGACAACAATCTCTCATGTTCTTCACATGTCTGGGCTGTGGGGTAGGGTGGCTAGATGGAAGACCTTTCTCACAAAAAAAACATCCAAGCTCAACTAAATCACCCCAAACCATGTGGCAAAATGTGTTATGGTGACCAATTCGAAAAGGTATAATAATTACATAGTTCCAAAAGGTATGTTTGGTGCAAAAAAAAGCACATCACCAAAAGAACACCATCCCCACGTGAAGCATGGTGGTGGCAGCATCAGCCTTTGGGCTGTTCTTCAACCAGAACTGGGGCTTTTATCAAGGTGGAGGGAATCATGAATAGCTACAAATACCAGTGATTTTAGTGCAAAACCTTCAGGTGTCTGCTAGTAAGCTGAAGATGAAAAGGAATTTCACCTTTCAGCACAAAAATGACCCAAAGCATACATCCAAATTAACAAAGGAATGGCTTAACCAAAAAAAGATCAATGTTTTTGAATGACGTAGCTAGAGACCAGACCTGAATCCAACTACAAATCTATGGGGTGACCTGAAGCGGGCTGTGCACAGGAGACGCCCTCACAATTTGATGGCTCTTTTTGTAAGAAAGAGTGGGAAAACACTGATAGACTCCTACCTAAAAAGACTGAGTGGTGTAATAAAATCAAAAGGTGCTTCAACAAAGTATTAGTTTAGGGGTGTGCACACTTATGCAACTAGGTTATTATAAGTTTTTTATTTTTCCTTTTTTCCCTAAAAAAAAAGTTTCTGATTGTTTTTCACGTCATTTTTATACGCTGAGGGTGGAAAAAGTTCTGACACAATTTATCTTGGTTTCATTTTTTACACCAGAAAAACCTGCCATTTTAACATGCTCACGATTTTTTTAACATGCTCTCGATTTCTGTTTATTAGAACCCGATATCTATGGAAACTGATCAGTAGGCCTCATTTATCAATCTTTTAGTAAAGCTGTATGTAAATGTAAATGTAAATGTGTGTTGTAAGGTCAAAACAAACAAAAAATTCCCACCAGATTTAAATAATAGCTTTCCGTAACGCTGATTAACTTCATACTCATGTACACTACTGTGCAAAAGCACCCTATTTTTTTTAGTACAAACTTTGTTATAGATTTTTATTTTATGACTTCATTATTGATTCAGTACAAAAACATTTTAGATTTCCAAACATTAGTTTTCCAGCACAAAATTAAATACTACAGAAAAATGTTTGTATGTTAGTAAAGAAAGCATCATATTACATAAGAGACACTTTTCAGACAAAAAAAAAAAAAAACAGAATGAAGGCTGCTGGGTTTTGCAGCAAAAATAAGAAGCAGAACTGTGGCTGCTTCTGCATGATGCAATACTTTATAGTATTTTTTTTTTATGTAGAAACATTTAATTTCATTATTTTTGAAGGCATATTTGCTCTACAGCATTTCCTTGCATCTGCCTAAGACTTTTGCACAGAACTGTATGTACAGTTTGTTGATAAATGGCAGTCGCTCATAAATTACCAAGCGACGACCACAAATCTCCATAAAAGGCAAAGCTCACAGAGAGCTGAAAACAACAAAATGATGACTAAATGATCAAACAGGACTAAACAAAGTAGTTGGGAGGAAAAGTGATGTCTTCATGTGAAGACAGTGACGTGTCCTAATGTGTAGTCTAATGTGTTGACATCTACAGAATGCCTCAACATGACTTCTAATTGCAGCTGTATCACAGACAGACAAGCAGACTACATCTGCAAAGTTTTACAAAGGATGCTTTGTCAAGCGCAAAAAGTAATTAACAGTTTCGTAGCTTAAACTTGTCCAAAACAGTGGTGAAAGGTGTCTATAAATCCTACGGTTATAAGACCTACACTTACCAATAATAATACCTTTGTGAATCACTATGCATGGCAACAAGGCTCTTTTAGCTTGATAAGAATCCACCCAAAACTTAGCACAAATGTTTCCACTTTCCACTTTCCTCAAGATCAAGATGTCGTTCGGTTGTTTGAAAGGGAACAAATTCAACCAGAGATGGCTGGTGGGTTTGAAGTAGTTGTCATTCCCATTTGAGAACCATTAATTCCTGGTCTGAGACTCTTGTCCATCTCTAAATATTCTTACCTCACTAGCCTGAATAAGATTCATATGCACTACAAAAAAAAAAAAAACACTCTTTCAACTAGCGTGTGTATCTGAGTGTGAGTACTGTGCTGAATAAGAATGCACATAAAGGCAACATCTTTTAGAAAACTTCTGAAATATTATCATTATACAATTGCATGAACTGCAACAGATGAACTGGAATTAGATGTGGGCACACAATGGAGAAAAAAATCTAATTAATTCCATTACACATTGATAATAATGCCTGGTCCAGTCCTAGTCTCTAGAAGTCCCATCGAAACGTAGTGTAACCATAGTAACACTCTAAAGATTTTTTTTTAAATCTGTAACTAGACAAAATGAGGCTGTGGGTAGCTGTAATAGGAATTCTCAGTATACAGTATGTCTGTCCTGCAGTCGCAAAGATAGACCTACGTAACCACGTTTGTAAAATGACAAAAGTATTTTTTAATGAGTGAACAAAAATGTTATAAATCTCATACTTCACTGTCCTTGTTCCTCCAACATTATGGCAACTGGCTACTTTTGGTACAAAGAGTGAAAGGGAAGACAAGGGGAAAACACTGGCAAAAGAAAGTATAAAAGGGAAGAAGCAGTGGAAATCACATGGAAAGACAGAGAGGGTCTAAATGCTTGGAAATAAGGACAAAGCAAAATGAGAAGGATGAAGCTGCTTTTGTACTAATGAAAGACACCATTTTAAGGTGGTGTCACAGGGTAGACTTTAAATCAAATATGAGAAGTCCTGAATGGCCTTTAAAAAAAAAAAAAAGGGCCTCCCTCTTTTTATGTTCTAGACTCACGGACTAAATCATCCGGCAGTTAAACACCACCATTCTTGGTGGTGATACCCCAAGTAAATAAAGCATGACACTAATGCTATTGAGGCTGACACTGAGATATACAAGGCAGTGAATGGCAGAATTCTATATGTTACTATATGTGTAGTCTTTAAGATATTTAAAAGGATATTTAAAAAGTTCTCTCCAATAAAAACGTGCATGAAGAGAATATGACTTTAGCAGCCAGTATTAACAGATTCAAATCAACTGTTATTGTAACTCAATACTGAAACGTTGCTAATATTGTACTTTCATAATACTGAATGTTTTAAGACAGTGAAAATGAAAAGCTAAGGCAGAATTACTGAAAAATGTATTGTAGTGAGACACCACTGTATCGTACCGAATCAAATTTTCATTCATGTGTATAACTGCATTATGGAGAAAGGACAAGAAATCATCTGTTGTTCATGCTGGATGAGGTTTGGAGTCGCAGTAGGAGATGTGGATGTTTCTCTGCATGACCTGCCAGCAAGTTTGTTAGAGTACAGTGGATCCTTAAATGACCCCTGGCATAATTAACTGCACTTCAGTGTGCTTACAGATAAGTGACCGCTGGGAGCCATGAGTCAAGCTTTGTCTTGCAACACTGGCATGACACAGTGGCTAACATGAGAGGGTTGGAACGCTAAGAATTCCTCTGAGGTCCTGTGTTTTCCACACGGAGTTGCCAGTTTGCACTGATCTGAGGCCAGCTTCCATTCATAAAGCGCTGCAGACCTTTACACGAATAAACCTAATGTTCGCAATCCTTCTCCTATAGGAGAGGAAGTTCAAACGAGGCCATTTTTCCACGTGGAATTGGCGAGCGTAACTGAAAAACAAGCCCTGTAATGCTGTTGCCCTTTCCTGTTGTCTTGCCAGTAAAAATGGGACAGGCACATTGGAGCAGATTCCACACATGTATACAGTATTGAGACAGAGAGGCTGGGCCCTGTTGCCATTCCCCTCTGTATCCTGTCATGCCGGGGAAAACAGGATAAAATTTCCATCTGCGTCAGCGTGGTAACATGCAAAATGGTTGGTGTGATCAGAAATTGGAGAAGACTCACTACATTTGGTGTGGTCTGTGTGTTTATCATTACCATTAGAAACATTGAAAAGTTGCCAGAGGTTGCTGCTTCCTCATCCGTTGCTCAATTCAATTCAATTTATTATATATATATAAAATAGGTACTGTAACAAGGCAGCTTAACAGAAATCCAGATGCAGATTTTGATTACTAATGAACAAGCCAGAAGTGACAGTAGCAAGGAAAAACTCCTTGAGATGACATGAGGAGTTTTGAGCTGAGAGGAGCCAGACTCAAAAGAGAACTCATCCTCTTCTGGATGATACCAGATAGTGCGATTATAAACCATTACTCTTCTACAACTGTATACCGTGAAGTCAAACAGTATTAAGCGTGTTGAAATGATGGTCAGTATGAGCACATTGTGAATAAGAGTCCTGAAGTAAGTCCACTAAAGCAAGACTGAGTCCTTTGGGAAGTACAAATCTTTAGAGGATCTATGTGCGATGGCAACAGAAGGTGAGTCACAGGTTCCCTAAAGCTTAGGCGTTCCCAGCGAGTCAGATGCAGAAGCCAAAATCTGCTTGGCTCTTTTTTCAAATACCCTGCCTTTGCTCTGCAGCAGGATGTGACATCGTGAAGCCTACGGCATTAAAAGGTTTGTTGAGCCTGGAGGAATGCTTACAACACCTCAGTCTGAACCTGAGATCAGACTCCGTCCTACACATAACGGTCTTCGACACTATTTGCAGAAATATGTCTGATCCAAATACAGCATGCGGTATGCCTCCAGGTCTGCAGCATTAGCAAATCTGTTTTACAACCATGGCTGCAGGGGATATGAGCTACAGTTACTACTTATTCATACAGGATTTATTAATAATGTTTTTATTTCACATTTTGCAAAAAATACCTAGTGAGTAGATTTTATTACAATGTTGTGAGTTTCATTTTTCATTCCACATGACTGCTACAACTTTCATTCCTCATTTAATCTACTCATAAACTATTTGGCACAGATCTTCTATGTACAGTAGATTGATGATAACCCTTATTTTCCAGGAAATGTTTGTGTTTGGCTGGCACATCAAAGTTTCTTTTCCTTTTCTCTTTTGCCATTGTTGAGTAAATCCTTTGGTTCCTGGCCTAGGAAATTGCATAGCAGTCTTCTGTGCAATCACGTAATGGCCTGCCACAGTGCCTGTATAAGCTACACTGCTCTCAGCAGTAACACATCAAACTGTCAGTCTTCAGAGTGAGTCAGCTCTTTTTCTATTCTGCTTAGTGTACTTCACAAACAGGCATTCAGTCCCCCTCTGCGCTGGAAAGTTTGAAGATTTACTGCAACTATTTAGCTTATCGGAAATCCACAGACTTTAGTTTAGTTCACTTACTGTTATTTATTTAACGCATTCAACCCCTGTGGAGAGAGCACAGCCCTACACTGGGTCTGATGTCCAATCCTCATAATAATACTTAGTCTGAGGTTTAGGAGATTTAAATTCACACAGACAACCTAGGTTTGACCTTCTCTTAGTCATAGCTCATAGTCTAAGTGTAGCGCTGTCTCAGTCTCCCAGCACAGAACACCAAAGCCAGAAAGCACGTCCTATAATGTGCCACCACATCATTTCTGCTGAGTATGTGGCATTGTTAAGTGTCTTAGCATGCTCAAATGAAAATGCTGGGCACTCAACTAAGCCACGCAGTCATTCAGATGCCTGGCCAAGAGGAACGTCACTTAGATTCATGGGGAAGAGGAACTCAGTGAACACAATACTTCTTCTTAGGTCCATATTGATACGTATGATACGGGAAATACAGTATATGCTCAATACACATATGACACATTCCTGATACATGACAGTGTTGCAGCACATTATTCAGTATTAATAACGTATTGTTTTTCTTATATTCCTAAAAAAGATTGTACTTTTTAAATATGCCTTTCCGATAACATTTAAACAAGGCATTGCCTTGTTTTCAGGGATAACATTAGTAAACAACACTTGAATGGAAAAAGATGCAGAGCCATAGAAAAGACCTTAAACATCCCTGTCAGTGCAAATGGCTCAATAATATGCAGGTAGAAAGTTCATGAAGCCACAAATAATTGTCTCTGGACAGGTGCTCCGCACAAGAAAAAGCGCTCTCAGACTAATGAACTTGAAAAGAGCTGCAGGATGACCTGAAAGCAGCAGGAACAACAGTCACATGAAGAATAATAAGCAATAAACTGCACTACAATCATATTCATTCCAACACCCCACAAAAAATTCTTCTGATAAAAAACAAGCACAGAGATGTAAGTTTAAAAGCGTTTCAACAAATCAGAACTCTTTTGGAACAATATACTCTGGTCCAACACAACAAGAATAGAGCACTTTGGCAATAATTCAGCTTGTCATGTTTGGAGAAACAAGCGTTATGCATATGATACTAAGAACACCATGCACACAGTGAAGCACGGTGGTGGGAGCATCATGATATGGGTCTGCTTCTCTTCAAACAGTACTGGGACATTACATTTCATTGATGGAAACATGAATGGAGATATCCACTGGGACATATTAGAATTTAATCTACTCCTCCAAGAAACTGAATCTTAAGATGAAAGTTTCAACAAGACAACAATCTCAAGCATACAGTACAAATAACTCAAGAAGGCCTTGCATAGCCAAGTAAATCTCCTGAATTTAATCCTATTGAAAGTTTATGGATTCCATCAGAGGGACCCTAATAAACTTGGGGAATTTAACTTGATTTGCCAAGAAGAATGAACCAAAATTGAACAACAATGCTGTAAAAAGCTAATTATTTCCTACCATAGACATATTGAAGGTGCAATTGCCAACAGCAGCTTTGCAGCAAAGTACTAATGGTGTATATATATACTAATATATATATATATATATGCACTGGAATATATTAAATAAAAGTGTCTGAATACTTAAATCCCCTCACAACAACAACAACAACAGTAACTATACAGGTATAAGTCAAACCCCTACATTGTTTCCTATTCAGCAAATATGCTCACTACATAGGGTATAACTTAACATCATAGAAGCTACTTGGTCTCACATTCTATATGCACCATTTAATACTCAATATGTACCATTTATTATTCAGCCTTAAGAAAAAGTGACAATGATATGTTTACTACTGAATGTAATGTCATCTTTAGGACACAATTTTTTTCAAATTTATTTACAAAATCGATATATAATTCACCTCAAGAAACAGAGAGATCATTAATTAAATACCTTAGGAAACATGTATTTTGATAGACCTATGTTGGGTGACTAAAAGTAAAAGTGGGATCAGAAACATTTGAGAAAATATACCCCCTGCTAATCAGTAATCGGTAGTGCGCAGTTTTAGCATGTATGCATGACAACTCGAAATTCTCTCTTCTTGACCTCAGCAGGAACCTTAAAATTAAGACAAGTGATTGTCAATCAAGTCAACATTTCAAGTAGTGTTTTACTAATTGATTAAAAGGATAATATGTGGTGAACATGCAAGATTTTCAGATTTGCAACAGTCTGGCCACAGAGAAAAATGCACAGCAGCTGTTTTGCAGTGACATTCCAAATGTGACATTGTCTGAATTACTGTAGGAGAAAGACAGCATGTCTGTATGCATTTAGGCTGCTTCAGGAACATATGCAGATGAACATGTTTGGCTTTTTTACAGGTGTATTAAATCCAACAGCATGTTTATTTGGCCTCAGCTGAGCAATCAATCTAAGGCTAAACAGATTTCTGGGCATCAGGTAATTACCAGATTTGGTGATACTGTGTCAGATTAGTAGATAAAGATAATTGTGACTGCCAAGGGAGACATTTTATTTGTTTGGAGAACCTGAGGGCCATATGTGAGATTACTCTCCAACATTCAACAAACTCCATAGTGACACAGCGTGGCTCTATACTTTTGTAAATCTATGATATTAACAGCGAGTGTGTGTTCATGATGATACTGACAAATTCTGGCCTTCACAGAGATGCAGGTGACATTCTTTGTATCTCAACTGACACATTCTGCTCAAGCAAAGAAACACTTGAACTGAAACTTGTGAAAGAGAGGTCTCTTTTTTTAAGACAAGAATGTATTTGGAGATTCGTCTCACAGTAGACGAAATGTTCTTGGTTGTAGACCAGAATAAATGTACTATTTTAGCACTCAGTAGACAAAAAACAAACCTCAAATAGAACCAGGATACCATTTTGTAATATCCAAAAATATCAGTCGAAAGAATAAATACTTGGTCCATAAACCCTATTAGATGGTGCTTCTTTAATACAGAATACATCCTTTCCCATGAGAACGAAGGACAAGAGAATATATTAACGAGGTTCATGTGATATGACGTAGATGCACTTGAGATGCATGTGATTTTAATCCAAATGGTTTTCCGTTCCCATGTCACAGCAGATGGCAATGAAGCATTCATTCTGAAATGAACTGGAATTGTGCTGCTTTAAAGTGAAATAACACAGCTTCCCTGACTGTGATTGAACTGGTTTAGAACAACGAATACATGGAATACCAATAAAGTTACCAGGCTCTCTGACAAGACTCGTTTGAGTTTCTGAATGGTGGCACGACCTGGTTCTTTAGAGATGTCTGGGCATGGATTAGACAGATTTTTTCTACATGCCAGGACAACATGGTTGTTTTATGGTGATCGTGCTCCACTTTTATAGGTATTGGCAGGCTTACTGGTTATCATCGTGTTGTTTTTATAACGTGGCAACACCCGAAGAAGGCAAAAAATGTTGTAATTGGATTCAGATGCACCAGCGCTGGGTTACATCAGACTTAGACAAACAGGACAAGGGCACATTCAAACACAACACACCTGCCTTGACAAACAGAAGGTATAAAAGAGCTTAATAACTTGGTAAAGTTCAGTGGAGTGAACACTCCCCATATATCCAGTGGAAGGTGTGGGGTCCTGTTGGAGGGTTTGTCTCTACTTTGAACCTGTTTATGCTGACTATGCAGAATTCATTCTGTGTGGCCATATTGTACCAGTGGATGCTGTGTGTCTGAGTTGTGTCAGTCTCCAATCTATGAGTCTTCAAAGAGAGCTGCTGTCAGTAAGTATTTTGATGAAGAACAGTTCATGTGGAGCATCTCAGAGTTGCTTAACACAACAGAAACCAATATTGCCCAGTTGAAGCAATCTGTCTGGGTGAGTGCTGAAATGTTTAGCTCTGCGGTGCCATAGAAAAATGACCTGAACCATGATAAGGCACGATCTGTCAAGTCATGGTAATGCAAACAAAGAGCAGTTGCTAGAGTGTGTGTGATCTGAAAAAAAGAAGGAAAATGGTATGAGCGTGCCCCTGATAATAGAGCCTCCTGTTTGTCCTCCTGTTTGCAGGTAATTGCATACACTACAAAATTCATCACTGTCTATAGTTTCTCAAAGATGTGTGAGAATAAAATTGAGGCATAGATTTCCTCTCACACACACACACACACACCTTCACCCTCATCTAGTCACACTACCACTGTGACAACGGATGATATCAAGTCGGACAATTGAAATGTCTGTCGGAAAACATGGTGTCTGCGGCTTTCCTATCGCCAAAAATAAACTGCATTGTATCTTGTAATATGTTTCCTTTAGTCTATTTTGTACCCTATACAAACCTTAACAATCTGCTGTCTAGCTTCAGAGCAGAGCAACAAAACATCGTTCTCTGATGCATCTTAGCTTCCATTCTCTGTGCTGCCAGACAGAAACAGAGGCTAAAAATAAGAAAATGACCAAGCTGGTTGTTTAATCAGGGCTACTCTGCTATACAAGAATTTCAGTTAGTATCTCCGCTGCTGTTCAACACAGAGCACATGCGCGTGTAGTTCATGTAATTTTAGAGTCCCAACTTCAGTTTTGCTGCATTCCTGCCTTTGTTAATGATTAATTAAGCCGTGGAAAAAAAAAATCCACTCAGTAAAAAGCTAATGCTAGCAATTGCAGCTGCAGCCAACTCTTAACCAACCTCCTGTATTTTCCGCTGTAATGATGATAGGACGATGGCATATTACAGACGATCTCACAAGCCTATCATACTATAACACTTTTCTTTTGGTAGTCGATAGACTGCATGTTTTATATAACAAATCAGCCAATCATGTGGCAGCAGCACAATGCATAAAATCAGGCTGATGCAGGTCAAGAGCTTCAGCTGATGTTCACATCAAACACTTAGAATAGGGGAAAAATGTGATCCCAGTGACTTGGTTGTTAAAGCCAGATGGGCTGGCTTGAGTATTTCAGATCTCCTGATAACCTGCCGAGATTTTCATACACAGCAATCTCTAGAGTGTTACAAAGAATGAGAGAGGTCAGAGGACAATAGCTACTGGTTCAAGCTGACAGGAAGGCTACGGTACCTCAAATAACCACTCTGTAAAATCGTGGCGAGCACAAAAGCATCACAAATGCGCAACATGTCAAAAAAAAACGTTGCCAGCTCTTTTCCCAATCTTCAACCATCTAGTTTCTGTGAGCCTGTATCTTATGGTTTTATGCACTACAGTGGTGCCACTTGATTGGCTGATTAGATAATTGCATGAATGAGCAGGTGTACAGGTGAACCTTATAAAGTGGAAGGTGAGTGTATGTTGATGATTGTTGTGCCAATTTGTCAAGTCAAATACCTGTAAAACGCTCATAATAAAGAGGTTCTAATTCTGATTCATACAAGTACACTTAAACACAGGAAGATAAAATGAGTGCTTTTGAATAGAAATTATATTTTACATTAAGAAATGCAACAAACTCCCTAATGCTTCAACATTTAGATCTAAAATATGAAGACCAGATCCTGCAAGAACCACAAATATCCAGACCAGAACTCCCATTTCTCTGCCTGTTAAGCAATACAACAAAAACTGTGTTGACATGTAGATATGATACCCTGGAAAGAAGCGCTGCTTCAGTTTGCTACACGCACATACAGTGCCAAGCACGCCTTATTGTCCATGTCCATGTCTTCTTCCAATGAACTGCGTCACTATCACCAAAAGCTCACGCAACACTATCATAACCTTCTTGCAAACATTCCCCCTTCAACAAAATCACTTGGCAGCTGAACTTAGCATTACACAGACTTTCAAACATTCGGGCAACGCGAGCCCAGACACTGCGGACCTCTCCTCAAGCCTTTTTTGAGCATGAAAGAGCAAAACTGCCTGTTTTCTTCTCCCAGTCTGGGTCTCTTCATTCTTCTAACCCACCTCACTGGATAAACACATTAAGAAGCAACAGGCTGGTTTTTTTTTTTTGGTATCCAAATAGGCTGTGAACAGACTGATGCACCGTATTCCAGAACTAAGCCATTCGGGATATCTGCTGAGCACAGGCACTAGTCCATTTCTATACTTCCCTAATTTGCTTTGAAACAAAATCCATCTCATACTTTCACTCATACATAACATGAGAACAATAACAGAATCAGTTTAATAGGAATGTGCCAAACTATTTCCAAGGCTCTGGAGTTTCAAGTATATAGCTTCCACTGATGTTATTTGATTATGCTGGTCTGGTAAGCTCTCAGATGTGGAACAGGGAAATGATTCATGTTCTTGAAGTGATACAAGGACAAAAGGGGAGCTGCTGTTTCCTGCTAGGGAGGCGTTAAGCCCTCAAAACAACGCAACCCCCCCCCCCCCCCACCCCACCCCACCCGCCACCCCTTTGCTTCCCGCAACATGCAGAGACATTTGAGACAAGGCCAGCCAATGCTCTGGCCATGAGTCAGAGGCCAAAAGTGTAGTGGTCAGACAACACTGGAATTTAAAGTTGGCTTGTGTTATTTGAAAGCTGAATTAATTAGGCTTGTGTTTCCATGCCATCTTTGTGCCAGAGGTTGTGCTAATCATAGTGAATACTAACATTTCTAAAAGCAGTACATGATTGACAAAATTAGAAGGATTCACTCATTGGTTTATCAGCAGCTCCAAATGACAGGACAGATAAAACTCTGAACAATCCTGCACGTCCCCACTGAAAATTAGACCTTTCTGACCTGCCCCTGTAGTTATTTCCGTTTTTACCTGTCTATGTTATTTTCTAATAAACTTAGTTGATTCTTTTTCCCAAAATAGTAGAGATAATCAAGTAAATTAAAGCACAGCATCCACAACCAGAATAAAGTAGAATATGAATGAAAAGCATAAAAAGCATTTTGTTTCAAATCTCTATTGTAGCAGTCCAGCATGATCCATTGAATCGTATCAGCTTAACTAATGTTATAATCAGTTTGAATCGCATTATGGAAACAGGGGAAGCTCTGCAATTAGAGTTATTTATGAGCATTAGGTGAATCGATTAATGAGACTGCACTACAGATGTTTAGCATGTGCTTATCATGGCTTATCTAAATGCATTTCATGGTAAGAGTGAACACTTACCCTGAGTGAATAATTGTAATAGTGTAGAATAAACCCCACCACAGTTTAAATGGAGAGGTCACCTAGATTAGCTCTGAGAGTGGAATCAAATCCATCGTTCCTGTGTAAAAGCAGCCAAAAAGCCTGTATAGAGCTCTGTGTAAACAGTTTGTGTACATGCTTCTTAGACTCAGCTGTTTTCAATATTACAAACAAAATCATCACAACGTCCAAACAATGAGTCAAACTGTAATGTAAAATTCACAGAAATACAGCCATCCTTTCAAGAGCTCACTCTTCATCCTAGAATACATCAGAGGTAGAGAAGCGGGAGTAAACACAGGTTTGGTATCAAGAGATCTGAGCATGTGTGTGTGTGTGTGTGTGTGTGTGTGCTGTTGTGGGGGCTCTGAGGACAGGAAACACATGACAGACAGGTGTGTTTGAGAAGTTAATCCTTGTGTGATCTGAGCTCTCGGACTTCAGAGAAGTGACATCACTTGTCTAGATCAACTGGGCTGCAGTGTCAGAATGATCTACTTTTGGAGAATACCGTGATTAGAATGAGTGTGCACTTCAAGTCCAATAAAAGATTTTTTGGGGATATTTTTACATTCTGTTTTTCTGAGACACATACTGTATGTAAAGCATGAATAAAATGAAAGATGAATATCTGGAAGATTGTGATCTCAATAGGATGAATAAATGTGGCAGTGAAAGAAAAATCGAAGCTTGAAAATGTGTTGAATTCAACTAAATCGTCCAGTGAGTGGTGGTTCTGTGGGCGGGAACACCTTCCTGATGAGAGAGGTCAGAGGAGGAGAAGAAGAAGCCAGACTGGTTCAAGCTGACAGGAAGGCTATGGTAACTCAAATAGTCACTCTTTACAACCATGGTGAACAGAAAAGCCTCTCAGAACGCACACGTCGAATCTTGAGGCTACGATAGCAGGAGACCTCATTGCGGTCCACTCTAAGCTAAGAACAGGAATCTGACGCTACAGTGTGCACAGGCTCACAGAAAATGGACAGTTAAAGATTGGAAAAATGTCACCAGTACAAATTCTTCACTGAAAAAAAGAATATAGGAAGTGGATTCATTCATTGCTCAGTATCAGTCTGAAGCGACATTTTGTTCAATAAATTGTTGTCAATGTGATGAATTCAATGTTGAAAAGTGCACATTTTTCATGAAAGAGAACTAGGTATTGTGTAAGGAGTGTAGTGGTGTAGTCACATCTCAATGCTCCATCCAACTCTATTTTATAAGGGAAAGCTGTCCAGCAAGTCAGTAAGAAAAATGGAGGAACAGGCTGTGATGATATCAAACGTAAAAAGTGATGTATGTTCTGCTTTTTTGTGTTGTGACATGTTAGAGGAGAAACACACACACACACATATGCATACCCACGCATGCTCAGACCTTAACTCGCACTCACACAGTCCAAAAACTTTCAAGGGCAATGGAACAGGAGGTGAGGAGGTCACTGATCTATAAAAATTGCGCTCCTTTTTCCTCACTTACAGTAATAGGCATGAGAAACCTCAAAATTAGTCAGAAACTAAGACTACATAACAACTTATAAAACTGTAACACTGAAAACACACACACACACACACACACACACACACACACACACACACTCTATATGGCTGATAAGGTCCCTGCAGTGGTCTCGTCTCTCAAAGCCAGGCTACACACAGACCACTTCATTCACCTCCTACACACACACAAAGGCTTCATTTTTAAGCCACTCTTTCATTAGACTACAGATTAACACGCTCTCTCTGTGTGAAAGCACACACACACACACACACACACACACACACACACACACACACACACACACACACACCGCAAAAGCCCTCTATCAGCATTCATATAGGAAGCTCCCTACATTGCCTTCGTAATGAAATACCCAAGCTAGCAAATCAGATGGGCAAAATGTAAATTGATGAATCTGATTGAACATGCATAGCAAGAAATGATATCTTACCAAGTACAAATTTTTTTTAAGGCAAATGAACTAATATTTCTCATTATTAGAAAAGATTAAGCCTATTTCTAGATTATTTTTCACTATTCTATTATGCTTATTTCAATCGCTTATTCCTAGAAAGAAGCAAAATTATCTGCCAATAGAATAAAACAATTTTAAACTTGAAATTAGTAAATATGTCTAGAAATAGATTAATGCTTATATTTGTTCTATAGTAATCTCATAATGAGAAATATTACGATATTACTTTTTAGGATGAAACATAACACTAAGTTCAGGCATTTAAAACGATATTTGAAATGGAAATTAGACCATGCGTTTTATTTTCGGGTTCGATAGCGGCAAATAAGGAAATGTCTCTAGTGATGCAAACTCCCATGGCATACTCACACATACACACACACACACACACACACACAAACACGGACATATTTCCCTTTCTCTCAGATATCTCAGATATATTTCCAAGTCCTGATAAATGGGAGTAAACAAGATAATCTTGTCAATCCGTCTTTCGGTGAACGTACCTGTTATTAACAGTAGGAGTGTTCGGACTGTTAATATTTAGTTTCGCGGGAGGCTGTGTAATGAGCATCTGAGAGTGTGTGTACACAATGGGATGAAGAAAAAAAAAAAAAACAACTTATCATGTCTGTGAAATATAATAGGCTGTCGATACTTGAAACAACCCAGAGGCTGTACATATACCTGCACAATATTCTTTGGGAAAGTAAGAGACAGCGAGGTCTGAAATGGAAAACAAACGAGGAAAGAGAGAATCAAGAGTAGAGTACGAAAGACAAAGACACAAATATATAGCAGTTTTCTCAGACCTGACTCTGGCTCCTCTGCTCTGCCTGCGTGGTTCCCCATGGCTATGTCTGTTCACAGAGATCAGCTCCACTCGTCTGCCTCTCTCCACACACACACACACACACACGCACACGCACACGCACACGCACACACATACACGCAATAAGCACTAATCCATCAGAGAGCAAACACAGTCTCGGGGAGACGTCCTGAACTGGTCGTGCACGCGATTACCACACACACGCTGTAGAGGAAGCGGTTATCAGATGCTCCTTGCTTTATTGTTCTGTTTCCTCTCTGCTGTCCGGCTGTCACTGAGAGCTCTGAGCAAAATTCCTACATCCAGAGTAAGTCTCTCTCTCTCTCTCTCTCTCTCCCTCTCTCATGACATGGTGAGGCAGCAGCAGTGTTGTGACTGTTTCATTAGACGTGCACACGCACACAGCGGTACACAATGGGAGTGGCTTTCCGCTGTCAGAGCCACACACATGCACACTCACACACACTCCCTCTCTTATTTTACCTCTCTCTGCTGGCTTCAGCCTGAGGTCAGTCAGTCCATCCTGGAGCTGATCCTTTTAAGTCACTGTTCTCCGCCTTTCTCCATTCTCCTTTCCCCGCAGTCTTCTCCTCTTAACTCTCACTGTCCTGTTTACTTTCCTAAACTTTTTTTTTTTTTCCAAGAGGGAGGGGGTGAGAAGAGAGTGATGGAAAGGCATGAAGTGAAAGAGAGGAGGGAAAGGGGGGGGGGGGGGGGGGGGGTTCTATTTGTCTTTCTGTCAGGCCCTGATGGTGGATCGTTCTCTTTTCTTCCTCCAAATGTGAACTGTCCTGACCTCATCCATCCATTCTGCTGGGGAGGCAGTCTGGTTGATTAGGCTGGTCTTTGGCATGCTCACTTTATTCTGTCTACACACACATACACACACAAGCACAGTGCACGGCATTGTTTTCACGGTGGCCGAGAAAGGAAAAGAGGAGCCTGGTAGTTGCAGCGCACGTCTGTATTGCCATCCTTGTGGCATACTCTCAGCCCGAGAGATGTTCTTCCATCTCGCCCCTTGCTCATTCAGAATGCATGCGAGTGAAATATTAATGGGCATAAAAGCCACAAAATAAATCAAGCTGAAGGTAAACGGATGTGTCATCTCTGCTTGAAATAGCTCTTCCCTTGAGAATGAGACAAGAGCAGTTCTCTCCACGTTGCCTTTTCTTTTTTTTTCAACCAAATTCTGTTTTCATATTTCCACTTTCTTTATTTACGTCTCTTTATTAAGTGCAATTCGCAGTTCCATGCTTTGTTATTAAAATGTGCCAGGTTCTGCTTTTTGGCAAAGCTCTTTGTTTAATCCAATTAAGGCTGTGCAAGTATGCTGGCTTTATTTGAAATCAGCAAAGTGCCGCTGCCTCTGTCTGCATAACATCCGTCCCTGTTCTTTTCTTTTCCTCATTTGCTCATGATTATCCCTCTCCCCCTTCCTTAGTTTCTCTCCGTCAGTCACTTTGCTCATTTACTGGAGCCCTTTAAAAATAAACACTAACAGCAAAATCCCTTCAATTACACTGCAAATCACTCAACATCCTAAAAGGGCTTGGATCGACTTTTCTACAAACAAAGACGGAACTGATCGCAGTCCAGCCATATCTTTCAAACTCTAACCTTGTTAATCAGTCCAGAGAATGAGTGAATGCCTGTTACTGCATTCTAGATCAGAGATAAGCCTGTGTTTGACTGACAACCTCTGAGAGTGCGCCAAGGGCTACATCATTATTTGCGTGTGCCATTTGTTTGTGTGTATAATCGTTTTTGTAAGCTTGCGCACAGACGTGAAAGCACATGCCACATTTGTTTGTATGATCAGCAAAAAAATTTCCAATATGTTCCTATGTCAATGTTGATTTTTGCATCACTGTATGATACATACACATACGGTACAACACAATTAACAGACCCTGGTAGCTTGAAGCATTCATTCACTGAGGGACTACAGATTCATCAGACCCTCCGAGATGAGGTTTCCCATCATCCCTGAACAGACATCACAACCACTGTCATCCTGTTCTGCATCCTTCTTGTTAGTCACTATGCCAGAACAACACTGACAAACACTCTTTCTATTATGAGATGAAGAAGCGCTCGGTTTCATTTTGTTTGGGCTGCAACTGTGACTGGATGCTCAGAATGCATTAATCAGTATTAATCTTTAAGGCCAACCCATAGGGCAAGCTGCCATGATGTGGCATTTATCCAGCTAAAAATGCAGCACATCATTTTTTTTTTTTTTACAATTTTGTTTACACTCTATTACTGGCCCTCAGCAGGTTGTGAATCCAGTCCAACTTGTTCAACTGATTTCTCCAGGCTGAGGAATTCCCATATTCTAACAGATGACAAATATTGACAAGACAAATATGACAAATGTTTCACTGACTCCTGTCTGTCTAGCAAAGCGCTAGCATGACAGTGAAAAAAACGGCATAAACCCTGAAATGGGCAAGAAGGTGACTACTCTCATAATACCTAACGCCTGATAGTAATGATTATGGCATTAAAGACGGGTGATCAGTATATCCTATTTACTCATCACAAACACTGAGTAGTTCACATTTGCTCCACAGTCTCGACATCAGCACATTAACCTCCTTGAAATGAAATCTCTGGATGATCCTGAAAAATATTCAGGAAGCCCTAACTGGGTTCCACATCGTAGTGCAGACCAACAACACCATGATGGTGTTTTAGATCAACCACAAGGGGGCACAAAATTGCAAGAGATGGTGAGGTCCGTCAAGCAAGCTCAGGAAGGGGGGCAGATGAACAGCTGTCTTAAGAGCTAACTATCTATCAGATAGCAGCTGTGCTGCCACAGCAGTCTTGTGCCCAGGCACTAGCAATTTGACAAGGAGGTATTTCAGCTAATGTGGAAGACCTGCAGTGGAGCAGAAGTGGATCTGTTTGCAGACAGACAGATAATTCTCTCTCCAGTGTAATTCAGAGCAGAGACAAAAGATTTGGGCCAGATATGTTGGGTCAGGGATGACACGGCAATGTATCTGACAGACTATAGAGCCAGTGTGTTGATATCCCCATTCTGGCCACAGCTCAACCCATTGTTAATGTTATTGCAGGGGTCTCAGCCCTGGTCAGGTTGATCATTTGCCGCTGGGAATGCATACTAGTCAAAACTTTTCTTCAGGTTGCAGAATGTCTCCAAACTCCTTGTGAATAGATGGTCTAACAGTGGGATCTGGAATGGTGCTAAGCAGGTTGTGGTTCATGTTAGCAACAACAGAACTGTCTTTATTTGAAGAAGTAGTAGTTCATTTCTTCACATATTCCAGCTTGTTAGGAAGCTGGGGTCAGAGTTAAGGGTTGCTCAAGGGCCCAACAGTGATAGCCTGTCAGTGGGGCTTGAACCCCAAGCCTTCTGATCAGCAACCCAGACCCTTTAACCACTGAGCTACCACTGCCCCTAAAACAAAAATATGGTAACTCTTCAGGATTTTGCTGGCCATCATTTTGAACAGATGGTGAAGTGTGTGCACTATTGGTCATCACTGTCTTGCTGAGGCCAAACCCAGCATTTCTGTAAGATACTGTTGCTACAGCATATTAATAAACCTATCTACCTATCTACTCTTGCAAGGCCAGCCATGTTTCCTGTGAGGGTTCTCAAAAGCTACGTGTCATGCCTGTGTCTGCTGTTCCCATGATCCTCAACCCACACCTCATTACAAGACCTCCTATCCTTACATATGAAGAGTATATAAATATTTGGCCTGTAAGTCTAAAGGTGCAATTATATACCAATAAATTTTTCTAAAACAAAACTACGAATACATTTGGCTTGCTCAGTTATTTCACACTGGAGAAACAACAACAAAAAAAACCATGTTTCTAGACACATCAAGATACTTCATCTGAGGAATACCCTGTGCTAGGGCATTTTCTTTCTTTTCCTTTCTACTGTCACACCATAAAAGATTTGGCCCGCAAAGTGACAGACTCATGTCACACAAATGTTCAATGTTACTGTGGCACAACAGTGTGCTGCCATTTTAAACAAATCACACTAAATGCTGCTGTTTCAAGTGTCCAGGGGTTCAAGACATAAAAGAGATTCAAACTTATGATCTGATGGATATTGGACCTTTTAATGTGTATCACACTGATGGAGTATTTACTCATAAAGCCCTGGGAGTCGTCTTGTTTATCACTCTGCAGTGGTCTGAATTGGATCTACCCTATCATCATAATCCTAACCTACTATCATAAAATTTTACTACTGAAGATAAAATGAAACCCTTTCACTTTAAAAAGAGATTATATTTAGAGATTATAGTTCGAGATGCCGCTGAAAGGAGCCAGATTTATCTCATTTGTAAACAGTGGTGTGTAACGCAGCAGCACCTACAGCAGCTGGGATGGGACCATGTGGTATTTATGCACGACTGGCAGCTGTACTAAGTCATGTGTTTAATGGGATCATGCCGCTTGTCTACCTATCATCTGAGCTGTCAGACCTGATTATGGCATTCGCATAGTCTAAATATGGGAGTGCAGTTTCGCTCCAATAAACTTGGCAGCATATGTATTAATGTCCCCTCATTTTTCCAAATGGAAAAAAGCTATTTTTATGAGAAAGAAAAAAAAAAGACACTATGCTTTTACATGCAGCTTAATCCTTCCTCTGGGTAGAAAGAAAAATCACTATCAATTAACTCCTAATTTACAGTGTCAAGATCACTTGTTCACTGGTTTCAGTTCCCTCTGAAACATCGTCATATTAAACTAAATTTAAACATAGCGCAGAGATCAACAAAGTAAATGACACATCTATGGCTGTGTTCAGAAGAAATCTTCAAGCCGATAGTAGCAAGAAACTCTGGGAGGGAAATAAATGGGCTTTAATGACAGCGTGCACTCGAGCTGGCATGGACTCCACAAGATTGTGTAAAACCTGACATTCCATGTTAGATCAAGTCAATCCAAGTGCCCTCAGAACATGTGCTTCAGTTATAAAATCTGACCTTCTGTACAAATGAGTTAACTATCATTATCGCAAATTGCTTAAGTTTAAATAGATGACTTAGAAATCATACAAAATATTGAACAGTCAAGATACTGATCATTTCCTTTCTTTATTTTAAATTTTTTCAAACTCGAAAACTGTCTATTTATCCCCACATTCAAATTACAGTTACTTTATTTGGTAAGTTAGTAAATCAGCCTGTTGCCAAAAGCTAAAGCTATTGTCTGTTGCTCAAAAATGTTTATATCCAAGCCTTGATCACGAAAATCCATTTTGTTTGAGTACTATGTAAAACAGATCATAAAACACAAACGTGGCATCCGTTGGGGGAAAAAAAAAGGCAGAACCTCTCAAATGATCTGAGCAGTTAGCATTTTTGAGATCACAGGTGAACTTGTGAGAGAATTCTCAGGGAGTTAGAGAGAATTCATATTTATTTTATGAGCTTCATAAAGAACATCCATGAGAATCCAAAGGAAATACACCACAAACTGTTTACTGTAAGCTCCGTCTGCTTACACAGAGCAGTGCCAGACAAATTGCCGGCCTGGGCTTAACTGTAAGGTGTGTTTACAACATAAAAAGTGTCTTCATTTCAAACTTGAGTCTAGACATTGTTTATGCTGACTCAGAAACAAATCAGTTTAATCTACACACAATTGTACACACAATTTTGGCGAAAGTTGCATGAATGCTCTGTTCTTCTTAAATAAGCTTAATAAATCAGTGACTTATACAATGTGCATAAACATCAATAAATGCTTTATTCTCTAAATAGTAGATGTTTATACAAGTTAAATATCAGGGCAAATGGTAAAAGCATATTCATATTCATCTGAAGTGGGCTGAACCAACTTTGAACTGTAGAGTATGCTGGGTTTTGATAAGCACATCCAGTAAAATGGCTGGTAGTGCATGAGGTGTTATTATAAGAACAATAGGTATTAAATGAGCAATGTTCTTAAATGTTCGCACACCCACCAAGCCAGACCAGTTCATTCAATGCGCTCACCATCACCTGAGGTCAAACCAACCAAATAATGATTAAGAGTGTAAAACTGCTTGTTTGACTATAATATTCAGTTCCACTGAGCTTTTGGTGTTTAGATACAGTGCAAAAAACCTGCACTTGTTCTCTAAAATAAATTACTATAATATAACAGCTCAAACAAACAAATAAAATGTGTTAGGAGTTAGAAGAGAGCACAGAATGGACTGTCTGGGAGCGGCCTGAGGACCGTTCAGGAAAACACTGACATTCAAAGTACAAAGCTGTCACTGCTGTGTAATTAACGTCGGCCTTCTTCACCTAGACATGCACATGGGTGGAAGATGTACACACAGAGGTGTAACACTGTAACCCACGCAAAGCGACAAACAAAAACCATGAGCAAACTGCCCAAGGTCGCTGCTGCTTCCAACAGTTTCCAACAGGCTTCACATTTACAAACACAAACCTTTTCACTGGTTAGCTGATGGAGCTTTTGTTCTCCTATCGTAAAAAAACCATTGTGTAAAAAGAAAAAAAAAATAAAAATAGAAAGAAAAGAAAGAGAGAAAAATATGCTTGTGAGGACCAGGCAAACAGCCTCACAATCAAATTCTCATGTATTCCTTTAATTATAGCAACATTTGGTCTTTGCGAAGTGCTGAAACATGCCTACGCACACACCTGCAAGCACACACTCTCGCAACGAGAGAATAATTAGAATGAAAGCATGCACTGATCAAAGACATCCTCTGCTTTGTGTTTCCATGAGTTAATGCTGGAAACAAAGTCCTGCTTTCCACAACAAATTGAACTGAGTGCACAAACAAATAAACCCACTCATGCTTAATGGACAGCAGGTCCAAAATGATGTCCAAGAAAAACATCTTCAAACAGCTGCAGGGACGTTATCGCAGGCTGTGGCGCGTGCTGTGTGGTAACGGCAGGCAAGGAAAACCAAAAATATGAAGATGTCTCCCTCTAGTGGTGAACACGCGCAACCACTGTTCGTTTCTTCCCTTTGAAAGGTAAAACATCCCATCCATTAGAATATTAGAATGAAAAAATGTCAGGAATGTCAGAAATGTCAAGATATGCTGTGACACATAGCAGAAGATGAGGTCACATGTTGAAGCCACACAGGAAATGTCACATAGCACAGTGCTGGGGACGTAACGATGTATCGTGACACGACTGTGATGCAAAAATTTTATGATGTGCGATTCACATTCTGTATATGAGTATTCTATTAATTATGCATCTGTTGCAACTGCACTGTTTGAACAACAGAAGTCCCAATCTGTGCAACCCATGGAGTTAATATATAATGAGTGTGGGGTCCAATAGCTCTGGATCACAACGACCGACATGCATTATTCATTATACGGTTACACAATCTCGTTATAACGGTTAAAAAGAGCTCTTCAGTAGCTTTCAAGCGACACCAGCCCCACACCGCTGCAATCTACAGTGTCGAGAAAGAGGCTGCGGACGTTGGGCATTTTAGCCGACTTTGAAGCTCTATTTCCAGTTAAAATGATGCCTCAGGTGCTGCTACAGAGCTCATGTTTCAGTCGATCATTTTGTTCAAAATATTCTGAAAAACGAATTGAATTGAATCTTGAAGCTAGTATCATGAATCAAGTCAAATCATGACCAGAGTGTATCGCTACACACCCTAGTGAGTGCTGAAGATAACTACAGGGTTGGCTTCTATATGTGATATCTTGTATTTGATTGGTTTCTCTTATTTTCTAATTATTAATTGTTTTATTTCATACAGTATTTGTCTTCACTCATAGCACAAACTGTAGGAAATTGTAAAGAACATTTGTGCAGTTTTCGTAGATAGTGTATACTGTATAGAAGCTTACATACTGTATAAGAAAATGCTGAATACTGCCTGTGTGTGTGTGAGGGGGTGTGCTTACAGTACTTAAAGCTTTCTTACCCGTCAGGCTGTGTGGTCTGTTGTCTGCCAGCTCTGAAATGGCTCCAGTAGTGACTGTCTTCTTCAGACGTGACACTGGAGCTGCTGCTCCCAGAGCAGGCTTGGCCAGAGCATCATCACTGCTCGCCCGCTTCAGCTACACACACACACAAAGTCACAAATACACACACACACACACAAGGGGTCATTTGTTTGAACTCTGACTTTATGGATTATGGATCTAAATACAAACCTACATCTGAATTTCTGTAAAGCTGCTTTGTGGCAGAACTGAACTGAAATGAATTCTAGCTGTAAAAGCTGTACTGGCTCAGCTCAAGGTCAGGGTGAACACAGACGGCGGCCATTTTTAATCTGCGAGATTGCAGGCAGCCGTTAAACACAATTCGTAAAGTAACTATGGATTCACTCACTACTACAAGTTGCAGTCTATCTTCATTCTGATGCCTGTCAGACGTCCTAGTTTTTTTACTGCCGCACTGTATAAACGATCCTGCATTAAATCAGCTACGGCGTTGGCTAGGCTCTACACTCTTCTATATTCTTGCCCACATATATAATTTGCTTTCTTCCTCCATTGCTCCCTCTTCATTCATTCTCTCTCTAGCATTTCTTAATTCTTTTGACTATGGCTGAATTTCCAATTACATATTCATCAATAATGGATATTCTCCTTCCCTCTTAGAGAGACTTGGCTTGTGCCTTATACAGCATTACAATTTTTATACAGTGACCAGTTTTTAAATGGGATAAGCATGAAAAATATTTTTTTACATAAAAAAAAAAAAAAACACTTTACATTTGTACTGATATATAAATCAAAGAGATGGCTTGGATCATGCAGACATTAGCAAATAGTGGACAGAGCATGGGGGTTGAAGCAGTCAGGTATTGCTCCACACACAGTGTGCATTATGAGTCTTATGTGCGTTTCTCAGATTTCTCACCCGGCTGAGACGCAGGTCAGAGGCAATGGTGCTGGACGATCGGGACGTCTTCATCATTGTGGAGCCGCTGCTGCTGGAGGTGCTTGAGTGGCCGATGGAAGATGGCAGCCGGCCCCGCTCTGGAGCTCCTGTCTTGGGCAGCGCCACCTTGGTGGAGCCCCCTCTCAACATGGTTCTATCCGTTTACTGCCGTTCCTCACTCGGGCTGTGAACACAGAGAGGCAACAAAGTGTATTTAGACACAGAGACATGAAAAAATGAAAACAATTAGCATGTAAAAACTACAAATAAAACTGCACATCCCAAAGACAATACAATTCCCCCTGACAGGACAAAGAATCAGGTTCAGGGTGAGAGAAACGGAAACAGACAGAGAAACACTATTAAAATAAGGAATAGAAAATAAGAAATAAAGTAGGGAGGAAGTGAAATAACAAGAGGGGAGTTAGGGAAGAGTGGTAAAAAGAGAAATGGGTCTACATCCGTATCAGTGACACAATTACTAGGACCCACACACCCGCTCAATGTCAGAATGGAAGGCTTACACAAAAGGATATAAATCAAAGACTTTTTCTGTCAGTGTCGCTGATGCTCACATTTTTCCCAACAAGCCTAACTACTCCTCATAATGTGAAACTGATCCCTGCAGGGATCCAATATGGCTACTACAACATTACAGTTATCCTAAAAGACCGACACATTGTGAACACAGGACACATTAGTGCACTTAGGGAAGGTAATGTGAGAAAAGTGGACAGCCAGCTATTCTCTGGAGAGGCGTAAGTGCTCTTTACTACAGAGGAGCAATAGACTGGAGAGTAAAGAGGGGGAAAGTGTGTACTCATTGGTCTCATTGATTTGAGTGACAGTGAGGTGAAAGGTACGCAGACCCGGCTAGTAACAGCTGGCATCTCTAGAGACGTGAGGTTGAGAGTCTAGAAAAATGCACTAGCGCACTGACTGAGTGTCGGAGGTTATTCAAGTCTATATTCTAGGATGCAGGATGCATCGATTTCCATGATGCGGTCTGCACTGACAGAACTGCGGAATTAAAACATCTGATATAAATACATTCTGCGTATATTTGAAAGTTGTTTTTTTTTGCTAAGCATTAAACATTTTGAGCTATTTATCCTTAGAATATGTGCATACATTTTAGTGCTTTTTAAGTAAATACTCATGTCATGCTGCATTCTGACTAAGCACAGGGTAAAGTCACAGACAGCAGTGCACCCAGCAATGTACACACAGATGCAACAGTTTTGTTTTTATTTCTGCACGTTAAAAAAAAAACTGGTGACAAATGTCTCAGAACCATCTAACAAATTGAAATGCATTGCCAGGTTTAAATGAAACCTGGATGTAAATCGTTTTTTTTCCAGTTAAAAATAGTAATGATAATAAGTACTTCATTTCATGTCATTTTGTTAAACATATACTCATATTTTTGATGTTACAGAAGACCAAATGCACACGCGCACACACACACACATCCCTACTTCACCTCAGGTCAAAGTGGTGAGGACGTACGGCGCTCCATTAGTCATGAGTGTCTCTGTAATAGAGAGAGCCTCGGATATAACAGTCATACAGTGAAGAGGGCTATTGGTGCTCTGAGTCATAGAGGGAAGGAGAGAGAGAGAGAAAGAGAGATCTGAGATCGCACGCAACCTTGGTGTAGTTCTGGACAACCATTATTCCCACACTGCAAACCTGACTTGGTCATTTAAATTTCTCGTTTAAAACATCAGAAGCATCTGACCATTTCGCCCCACAGGTCACCCAGGTGCTTGTTCAGTCGCTTATCATCTCCAGATTGGACTACTGTAACTCACTCCACACAGATTTTCCTCTGCATGCCCTCTGACCCCTGTAACTTATCCAGAACTCAAACACACAGCTTGTTCTCCATCCACTTCCATCGCTGCGTTTCCTCCTCCGGCCCTCATCACTGTTCTCCTGACACTCAAAGCCAAAACCAGCCACTAGTTATCTTACGTATCAAACTCCACACTACACCACGTTCCCTTTGGGCCAGCAGCACATCTCAATGTGACCTTTCATCTCTCGTGACACAAGGAAGACATGCGTCAATACTCTTCTCTGTCCTGGCACTCAGGTGATGGAATGCATTTCTCTGAACCTCTGGGTCATTGACTGTCTTCAAACACAGACAGAAGACCTACCTCCAGTAAACACTCAAACAAGCTCTAAATCCAGAAAGAGTGTAGAAAACAGACAAATAAATATGTAAGACCTCTCTTCATTACTGTATAAAACTTCTCTCTAACAGGGTTTTAGCTTAATAGTGTTCTAGCGCCCTAAGGATATGTTTTATGATGGAGACTTCTTTTAAGTAGATAAAGGTGTCTGCTAAATGCGGTCAATCTAAATGTACGTAATACACTATTTTTCTGTATTTGCACAATATCTTTTTAATAAACTGATTTATGGATACCATCCGCTGAACATTAATTGTCTATATAATGTACTCGGTGTACCCTACAATACATTGCACTTAAACTGAGGAACATACTGACAACTTATTACATGTGGGCTGAAGAAGACCATATGCAGTGAAACAGGCCTATGCTTCCTGTCTGAAGCTTAACATCACTCTCTGTCCAACTCAAAATTTTATACTCTGCCGCATTAGGGTATCGTTAACAATGACTCACAAGAGCAATGTTGTCTAGTGAAAATTAAAGTCACAGATCCCATGCGTCATGGAAATCTCATCCTATCTTGTCTGCAAAGTTAAGGTTATATGAATGGCTCTTTATAGACCACAATACTGGCACCTGACTTTTACATGTTTTACAAAAAAAAAAAAAAAAAGTTATCCAATTATCCAAGATTGTAACTAACACAATGTAAACATCGACTAGCAATGTCTGGAAAATGTAAAACATTTCCAGGACACCTGACCATTACATGCATAGGTGCTTTTTTGAACATTCCAGATTTAGTCTTCCCTTTGCTGTTATAATAACCTCAACTCTTCTGAGAAGGCTTTCCACTAGATTTTGGAGTGTGGCTGTGAGGATCTGTGCTCATTCAGCCACAAGAGCATTAGTGAGGTCAAGCACTGCTGTTGGGTGAGGAGGTCTGGGGCGGTGAGGAGTCGGCGGTCCAGTTCAGGCCAAAGGTAAAATATTCTATAATGGTGGAAATGTATTCAAGTATCTTCTTCAAGTATATTTTTCTGGGGAAAAAAAAAAATCTATTAAGTCTGAAAAAAACACAATGTGCTCATCTTAAGTTCAGCAGTTACCCTCAAAACAGAGTGTAGAGTTCAGTTTGGTCAACGTTGCAAAACCATCATGTGCTTTGTACCTCAGGGGGAGCACAAATTGTAGCTTCCAAAGGCTGTAGTTCTGCTATATTGAGACGTTGTCGCCATGGCACCCTGTGGGTTGCAACATTCTGAGCACTTGTTTTTTTTGGAAAAGCTAAAAAAAGAAAATATATCTTCCACAGGTTCATTTGCACACACCCGTGTAAAAAATTACATTACACTTTTAAATAATATTATCGGTATTCCGGCCTATATTAGAGGCATCTGTTTTAATAATAATACTACTAATAATAATAGTAATAATAATGTAACAAAATCAATATATACTTAATTATATAGAGAAATATATAAACGATTTTTCTGATATTTGCTAATTATCATGTCCCTATGACAGTGATATATAGTCAATATATACAGTAGATGTATAGATATAGTCTGTACACTTATGATAAAGACTATTTCCAACACACAAAGTCAACAGAATGTCATTCGAAACCTTCTGTAAAAACACTGCTATTGACACTTATAATAATTATGATATTTATGTGCAAGATCAATGGGTATTTCATCAATGCCAATGTTTCCCACACATAGGTTATAATAGGGTGGGCATGCCCAGGTATATTTACAACCACTCATGTATACCTTTTTCCTAAATTTACAGATTAATCAATTCCAAGAAAACAATGAGTATACAGCAGAACCCAACCAATGTGTAGACTGCTCATTAAAGAAGCCACAATCTTAAAGCTGCTAATTGTAACCTTTGCCAGTGACACACCATTTAAGTTTTGGTAGTAATATAATCGGTAATGTTAAGTTCACATCTGTGATATTGGTTGTGGCGTGTGTATCAGGCAGCCGCTCTGAGTTAAAACAGTGGCTTCTGTAGGTCAGCCATTTTGTGCCAACATTCTCAAATCAAATTCTCAAAACTGGGGTCCCGAGTGGCACAACAGAAAAGCATTCACGTTATCATCAAAAGATGATATCTTTTCAAGTTTATATCAGAAGATGCCACTGCAAAATTGACCGTGTTCTCTGGGTGGGAGGTCAATCATGGCGACAATCACAGCGACATTAGCCAACCAGAGATGTCTGTGAGCTCTTGTATGTGGAAGGGGGCAGATAGCATTTTCCTCCGAGTGTGTTACGCTGCCCTGTGAAGCAGCAGGAGCAGCAGTTTGAAAAAGATACAGTTGAATGGTTTTCACGTGTCTCGGAGGAAACACGTGTTAGTCTTCACTCTCTCTGGTTGGTAGCTGTTGCGTGATAGGTGGAAATTGGCAGTACTGGTGTGTATTAGCAGTATTGGTGTGTATTGGCAGCACATCCCTGTTAGACCATAATAGATATTTAAACTCAACTAATCTAATACGTGGGCATGTTCACACTCCTTTCTCACTCTTTATGGAGAATCACACATCATTCAGACTGAAACACTTACCATAAGAGTTGTCAAATTTGAAGTTTTCCAGAGATATTTCACTGTTGCTGTGCGACAAATTACTAGTGTGAAAATTTTCAAATTTTACTTATTTGCTATCCTTACAAAACCTATTTTTTGCATCCTCACATGAATTTGTCACGTCTTTCAGGCAGACACAGCTGAAACAGAGAGCCATAGATCTCAGGAATGAAGCAAAATTAAACGGATTTTTGTTTCTGAATTGTTGCTTTAGGATACTAATTTAAGGCAGCTGTGAAAGGCTTTAGGATATTTATAACATGGTTATAGTCAGATGATTCAGTCAACAATTCAACAATTCATTCTGTAACACAAGTAAAAGAATCAGGAGGCCCATGACATCTGGTTATGGACAGCAGCACTGAAGGTCATTAAAGCCAAGCTTGTTCCATTTTTCCAAGAAGTTTTGGCAAAGAAATGACTAGATGAAATTATCTAGTAGTTTTACCATGTCTGATATAATTATACATACGATCTACTGCAAGTGTACAAGTCTTGCCATGCAGGTACAGGAGATACTTCTTCGTGCTGTGCATGGCAATAATAGGAGCAATGCCTCATTGTTGTAGATGGGGTTATGTTTATTAACTAGCTGTCAACTTCCTGTTAGTGTTTTTATTTAAGGAAGAGAGGGAGGAAGCATGTCATGACTAACACTGCACACAGTTTCAAAGCCTGGTCTACACCACAAAAAAAACAACAACAAAAAACCCCACAATGGCTGACATGTCACACTGCTTCATCATATCCTCATATATCCTCATTAGGGCTATTTGGGGAGAAAACATTTGAGATATAAGTCACTACATGCCAGAATAATAGTAAAAGTATAAAAACAGTTCCTGCCTGCACCATTGTTGCTGAAGGGATTTTCAGACTTGTTTAGATGATGACTAAAGGATGTGAAACTAAACACAGGGAAGTTAAAAGAATAGGCTACCAAATGCAGAAATCACCAAGTCCTTGAGCTAAAACCCATATGTACACACCTGCACACTTAGAAACATAATATATTCAGAGTAGATAGTAGTTGTGCGCTCGACCAAGTGAGAAAGCATTGAAACGTACTTACTGGAAGCTGTTATTGCTGTCTCCTCTCTGTGTAAATACTCAGACTTCAACTTGCCAGACTAGGTTCACAGCAGACAGCCTCATAACACATAACACAGCCCACAGAGCCACGAGATACGGCTGCATGCCATGTCTACCTCCTCACCCTGTGTAGGATCCGGAAGCAGGCAGCGTGCGAGCAGAGAGTTTTACAGCGAGAGTGAAAGAGAGAGAGAGATTGCTGAGGCTGGGGAAGTTCCAGCTACTTTCAAACCGTTTCTTTATCAGTTAAACCAGACGGCACAAGGCACTTAAAGAACAACAGTCCTGCCACTGGTCCAGATTATCCATTCTTCAGAAACCTAAATGCATAGTGAGTAGTGTCACACCCAAACAACAACACTTTATGATGCCTTACCAACCTTAATTAAGTGTGATTTCTTAACTATAGTGAGAGGCTTAAATGTATACAGTGAAACTGTGACTCAATTAAAGATAAACATTTATTTATTAAAGTTAATTAAGTAGTATGTCCTTGCACACATATAAATGACTGGATAAAATGCATCAAAACTGTGTTTGTGTGAAAAAATACTATGGTAAAATACTATGATAAGAAAATATTTTATGATAATGTCATTAACCTACAGGTCCTTTAGTGTGTTTTCGCATATGGAGTGTTCAGACTGTTTGAATTGAACCCTGGTGCGTTTTCCTCTTTGGGGCGGTTCGTTTACGCAGGTGAGAACACAGCAATCGGACCAAAAATAACCAGTCCCAGACCGTCTGAGCGAGGTGGTCTCGGTCCAGTTCCAACTGAAACCTAGCGTGAATTGATTGCAGTGAGAAAGTAATTCGATCTTGAATCAATCCAACTGCACAGAGTGAACCAAGCATGCTGTGTACTTTGGGTTGCGAGAGACATTCTTCTTTTAATGTGAGCTGCTGAACTGAGCCATGAGGTGCAAAATGAGCCAAAGGACAGAACTGAAGTGCTGCAAAAACTTGTGTTCTAGAGATTTGAACTAAGGAAAATAAAAAGATAATAAATGGTGGATGCGATACACGAAATGTATTAAACTGCTAAGTTCTATAATTCTCTCTGTGCTTGGATGGTTTTCATGATTTCTATTTGACAAAGGTTTATTTCAGCCAAAGTTTTTTTTTTGCTTATTGGTTCATTTAATCATGTGCAGTCAGAAAAGGAATGAACCCAAACAGCAAAGGTTTTTTTTTTTTGGCTCTGATTCAGACTCAGGAACCAGAAGAATATGTGTGAAAGCACCGTCATAGACTCAATCTATCTTACCTTGATCATTCGCATGAACACAGGACACAAATCACCTTGAAGCATGTCACCATTAGAGAGTTGGTCTGGTTAATAAGAGGACTTCTGAATGACCTGTCCTGGGTGACCCAGTCACAAGTGGACAGCACTAAACACACGTACTGGGATGCATGTGGCCACATCTGCAGTGTGAACAACACAACAGCTTGGACGTTTTGCATACATTACAATGATTACATCTCTGGTCGAGGTCTCTTCTCGTACGCACTCGTCTGTTTCTGTCAGTGCTGTTTCTGTCAGTGCTGTTTCTGTCAGTGCTGTTTCTGTCAGTGACTTGGTCGACGCATTTTCATAGCTGATATTTAATGATGACAATAACTGTAAAAACATCTATGTGAAATAACTGAAAAAGGTGTGTTTTGAATACTACTTCATTAACAATGGTAAAGCAATGCGCTTGAAACTCATGTCTGTTGGACAAGTTCCAGAAATAGCAAATGTACAGCTAAATAAAACACAGGCAGACTCTTACTATATACTCAATATTTGATAACAGAGTTGGGTTTATAGCCCTGTGTATTGTGGTTAAGTTCGCTAAATAGTGTGTGGGAGAATCGACTTTTTTAATCGCCGCACACTGAGGACGCTCCTGCTGTGTATTGACTAAATTTATGTATACAGCCTGTGCTTTAGTGCGGTATCTGTTTTCGTTTGTGTGGTTTGGGGTTTGTGTGATGTCTGAAAGCAAATGATACATGAATAGCTGAGCAAAAAGCCTCAGAGCAGGATGATAGTTTTTTATCAATCAATGTGAGAGCCAGTTTAAGTTTAAGAAATGCTGTCCAACAGTTAAATATGCACTTTGATTAAATTTTTGCATTGTCTAGATTTTTGGCAATGGTGACATCTTGGCAGATCAGGTAACCCTTCGACTGACAAAATGTGGCCAGTGGAGACGTATTCGAGCCAGGTGTGAGTGGTTAGGAAACACATCATAGCTGTGTACTTCTCGCCCGAGACAGATGTCTCGTATCTGGTATCATCTGTCAGAGCTCGGATATCGTAATATCACTCCAGTGATTGCGATCAGGGCATCCCAAGTCCGAATGTCTACACTGAAGACTTGTTTAACACTGCTGAACTACTTTAAATCAGAGATCTGTGAGATAATGTTTTGGAAAAACCAAATAAGAGGCTTGCTCTTACTTCAACCCACCTGACAGAGCTTGGGGGTGTGTGCTTAGAAAAATATATGGCACGGATAATAATGGAACAGGTTTTCCAGTTTTTGTGTTCAATGCAACATCACAACCAATGCCACTAGTATATAAAGGGATAGGAGGAAGAGAGGGGCGGGAAACAGAAAGGAGTAGCCCAGTTTGAATTCCGAGTGAAAAGCAGTTTGTGGCTAAAAGCAAACAGGGAACTTGGACTCACCACGCCCCTCCGCCTGTTTCTCTTACCCTGGTTAATGAGTGAGAAATCCGAAGAGCTTTACGAGCCACATCCTGTTTAACGCCTCACACAATTTCTGTGCTTTCTGCGCATGTCTGCATACTCAGAGTGAAAACGGGGATGGATTGTTAACTCTCTCTCATGGCACTCTGACTTTCTAATAAGAAGTATAATAAAATGGAAAGCGCGGTAAACTAATTAGACCATCACTCATTAGAAGAATGACACCAGCCTGCAAGATGGGCTTTAAAGGAGTTACTGTCTACAGACTGCAATGGCATGTTTAATTAGGCTTTTATTTAGCTCTGCCACATGTGCATCCACAGATGGATGAGAACAGCTGTGCTTCTGCACTCTATATAGAGTAGTTCGTTTGAAATGTCAGCTCTCTGCTGTGACAGCACTGAGTATGCAGCTTTGAATCTCACAGTCTGAGGGAACAGAAGAGAGTGAAGCAGTTTAGATAATGCAGAGCTCTGCAGCAGGCACGAGGCCAGGCCAACGCAGCCGCTCCGACACAGCCACCTGTTGTGTGATGGAAACACGACATCACACAAGTAGGCTGAGCACTGTGGGCTGGTGCCACAGTATGCTAACAAAGTTGACCGTTCCTTGTTGTGTAGGATCTTGTTTTTAATCATCCTGTTACATATATACAAGTATATATAGTATGAAAAAAAAATTGGCAGACATTTTCAAGTGGGTGGTTATGTCTTGCCTTGATTGAATAAAAAGACTAGAAGGCTGGGTGGTTTGTAGTCTTATTTTTCATAATCATACTATTCAGAGAGCACTATCAACAATGATTACCTACTGAGAGACTATCATTCGTTCTTTAAAGTGGACCAATACTATCTTTTACTCGAGTTAGACATCAAAGCTGAGGCCTAAATGATAGCACTACTATTCAGCACTACAATTCCAGAGTGGAAGAATGACTCTCTATTCTCTGTGACGTGTGCCGCGTTATTTCTGAAAGAGCTGTTTGAATCCTGGCAGCCTACAGACAATGGAATCCTACTGCGATTTATTCCATAAAAGAAAACGCACAAAAGCAAGTACAACAAGACCAGTGACTGATTTCACACAACGCTCTTGAGCGACAGTGTTATTCCGGTCCATAGAGTGGATTCTCTATATAAAAAAAACTGAATAAACCAGACTAGTTCTCTGCAAAATCTATTCAGATTCTTTATCTATTTTCCAGCCATTTCTCTTGGCGCAAAAATAGCTGCTTCCCAAATGATAAATGAAGAATCGAATATTTTTCTGCAGTCTTGCACAGTCAACACATCGTCGAAAGACTTTTTAGGACCTCACTGTTTGAGTTTGCATCTGTCACTCTTTTCCACTAGCAGCTGTGGCTCTAAGCTGAGAGGGGGACGATGGCTCCTACCCAGGAAAAAAGCCATCAGAACAGTGGAGGAAGGTCCTTTTACTGAAGCACACGACTTTGTCACCAGACCATATTAAATTTCCAACTTGAATAAGAGTAGAGTTTCGCTGTAATCTTTCTCTAACCGATATTCCACAGAGGGCATTTTATGGTGCGAAGGTTAGCCGCCATTACCACAAAACCACTAGGTTTTGTGTCAAAAACAACACATTGTAGCATAAATGAAAGACATATAGATCTATAAATACCTGAATTTATTCTCAAGACTAATTAAATGCTGACAAAACTGATGTGAATGGCAACTGGATGTGACAGCACCTCTCCAAAAGCAACAAACCCAGTGAGGATCCTAGCCAGCTTTATTTGAATTGGATAAAGAGGAGATTAACCATGAGAGAGCACTACGTGTTGTGCTAACCTGGCGTCTGTGACTAAGTAAACGTTACACCACGTCAGCAGGGCTTCAGCATCTGTATTCCACCTGGGCTTGCTCAGTGTGCATGTCAGTTTTCTGGCGGGTAAAGTGCCAAGTCATGAAGGCTGGAGTTATAAAGCTGAAACAGGATGTCTTGAGCTCCCACCCCTTTCTCCCATGTGGTTACAACTTTTCCACCATCTCCTCTGATCTCCCGCAAAATGTGAAAGTAACGGAAGCTAGCGTGGGCTCACATTAACCACTAAGTACACTACGAGCAAGAACACTACGAGCAAGCTTATCACTGCAGAGCACATGGTTAAAATCATGGAAGCGCAAGATGATATTTTAATGTACGGATATTATATTTGATCCATGTTAAATGAGTGAGTTGGTATTTTTGTTCTCTCCAATAAAAAGACAATCTTGACGATAGTTTCGGTACTAAGTGTCAAGTGTCAAACAAATTTATATTTGGACAAATCACTAGTGTATTACAAGGAATGGGAAATCTTGAAGCAGGCAACATGTGTAAGGTCAGATGATGAATATGGACTTCTGTGGAGTGGAGTTTCACAGAAACCAGCAAGTGGAATGGGTGAAAACTTCAGTTATGATCATATCATAGGTTTGTTAACCTATGGTAAGATCATACCCGTGACTATAATCACAGTTTTCAAAAATGCAATGCTACCACAAGTCAGACAGAAGGACACACCCAAGAAGCCGTATGCCAAATGGGTTATCTCGGGAACACAAACGCTGCCCAAAATGCCAGCTTACCTAAGCAGCTTCCTCTCAAATGGGAAACACACCACTCCTCGGCTGCGGCTTCAAAGAGGACTCGTCAGAATACTTACAGTCGTTGCGTGTTGTTCTACCACTTTCTACATGCCGCCATTTTTGTTTCTTGAACTTGTATTCGTCGACTTCTTCAGTGTCACGCTATTGAGAGAAATTTTTGCAATTCCAAGCATAGGCAACCAACAGGTTTTTACACACATCGTTCCAGAGAGTCACCCAGGCTGACTCTGATTTGCATACCAACTATGCATTCCATTTCCTGTGCACATTCCTGTGTCCTATGTCTACCCCAACCAAAATACAGCCACCACGGGCCTCTACCACAGGAATAATGACTGAGCCTTAACCAAATGAACAGCTTCATCGGACAGAAACCCTTCCTGTGTCTTGGACGTAGAGCGAACATGCATGAGAAATACTGCGTATATCATATCAGCGGCATGTAACCTGACGCAGCTTCTGCACCAGTAGGATCAGGGTTATCTGAAATGTCTAGTGACAAGACAAATGACCTCTTAGCATCACCCATCACAGATTAGAATTCAATACTATAAACCCCCCAGAAACCTGAGCACAAACTCACAAGATGTTAGAGACACTGAAACCACAGCGCATCTGCTGGTCACTGGCGAAAGTGTCTCAATTTAAATACATGGGGCTGAAACTTGGATCACGGGATTGCATTCTTTTAAAAAGAAGGGTGCTACTCTGAGACACAGATCTTTTTATTGATGCACACATCTGGAAAGACTACACCATATATTATGTTCTATAAAATTACCAGAAGAAATGACCCCAGCTAGTATATATCCTGTCTTAGTTGACATTTTGGTAAAGATTCCATTATATCCTCTGGGACAAGAGTTTAGAGTCACTATAGGAAGCTACGTTTCAACAAAATATATATATATCCTAGCACAGGTATAGCTTACATGTTATGCCCATGCAGCTATTACTATTGATCTTGTTCTTACAATAAAGGTGAGAGAAATTTCCTTGTAATCTTAACAGCCCACAGTGGAATATGACATCCTCACATTATGCCTATAAAAGGACAACTAAACTTTGACACGACACACAACAGTACAGAATGCAATGCTTTAAGAAGTAAAGAAGTAAGTAGAAAGAAATCAGATACCTCCGTGAAGCTGCACAACAGATTTTCCTTAATGTGCTAATTCTCTCTGATCCACGATCAGCAAAGAGTGTCAAGCAGACGTGCAGTCTCTATCTCTCTCTCTCTCTCTCTCTGCACGAATGAAGAATGCTCAAAACGCAACACATCCTCTCTCTGCAGTCCTTATCTCTGCAATTAGAAACAGCATTCAAGGGAAGGACATGCTGCGTTCTCCTGGGCACTGGGGTACTGATCTGCCCTGTTACTCTCAAACTTAGAGAGAGAGAGAGAGAGAGAGAGAGAGAGAGAGAGAGAGAGAGAGAGAGAGAGAGCAAACAGCACTCCAAAAGAAAATAGGTCATCATTTTTGCGTAGAAGGATTATGCCTATGTTATGATAAATCAAACTCAACAATGGATTAAGATGGAAAACTTAAAAAATAACAGTAAATTCCACAGCAAAAATAAATAAATAAATTAATTAATTAATTAATTAATTAAACCACCAAGCTCTGTACCTGAGTCTGTTTTAGTCTAATTTGTTACTCCACACAGCCAACAGCAGATCTGATTGCAGAGGACCTGCTGATCAGCAAAACCATGAGGACAGCCTTAATACTACACATCAAGATACACGAATCAAGAGTATAGTTTGGTACACATTGTTACAGCTACAATATCCCTGATGCTGTCTACAGAAGGAGTTGTGGAAAAGGTGCAAGTGTAGTGTGGACGGGCATAACGTCATGCTATGTTTTAAAATAGCAAGCACCTCATGGAGCTGGCTTGTAACTAGCTAACTGACTCACTAATTCAGAGCATCAGGGAAAGTCCCTGCACTCAGCCCGCAGTCTGGTGCACGCAGAGCCCTGTGAGGTTACAGCCGAGCAACACTTTTCCTTTCAACCAGAGGTGACCAGGTCATTCTGTAGGCCATGTGCAGAATGAGCGTGGCAGGTTGGTGAGGTACGGGCACTGCTGCTTGATCAGCGACAGGCTGTGCGCGATACAGTTACTGGACAGGCTTATGCAACTTCCTCTGTTCTAACCATTTCGCTTTGGCTACAAAATATTGTTTAAAAGCAAAACAACTTCCACATTTGAACAAGGACATCACGTCTAGAAATATTCAAGTCAGTCAGGTCAGCGTTCAGACCAGACCTGCAAACTCCAGCCAGGTTGAATAATGTGCTTCGCATCAATCATAATATTGATCCTTGTTCGATTTATATCTCTACCAATCGGCATCATACGTTACTTATTCACACGTTTGCCACACAATACCAAACGACATGTGGATGACTCTGTAACTGCACTCACAAATTACATCATGACGGTACTGCACACTCCTCACTATTACTGAACATCTGGATTTGCTTATACAGAAAGAAAGAAGCCTACAGAAAACTGACTTTCAATTCTTTACCCATTGTTATTACCACAGTCAGATGAAGCGTGAATCATTATTCTTCAAAAAAGTGCTTCGTATGTAACATCTTTCTGATCTCTATAGCAGGTGGAGAGGCAGAAATGCAACATTTAAATGTGTAAATTTTGCATTTGTAAGAATGCCACTACATAGCAGCAATAATCATCATATTGTATCTTAGTCTCACTGATCAGCTCTGACATCAAGTAGCTTATAAGGCTTATAACATACTCTCCATTAGTGTGAAAATTAAAATACCAATGCCTGACCTATACACTACAAGTGCCTCATTGTACATTCTCCGCAGGCTCTGCTCTGTCCCTGTGGAGGTAATAAACCCAGGTCCTCAAGGGCACATTACAGGATAAATGAGTGTCTCTAAACCAGCTGCTGCTACTTGTAACTACAATAATCATAAACATGTCACCTAGTTAAGAGTCAATTACTTACCAAACAAGAAAAAACAAAGAATTAAGAGAAGGTGGGGTGTATGGCCAATATGTTTACTAAACACTGTATCTGTGAATGGAAGCTAGGGTTAAAATCCTCTGAAGATTGGTGTGGCAATCTACCAGGATGAGACCCATCACAACTCCTGAGAAACTGTTACATTAGATTTACAATAGATTACTGCAAAAAAACACGCTGTTGATTTGAAACATGGAGTAAAACAGGAAGACGAACTTAAAGACAAATTCCAAATCGTGAATCAAAATCAGTAAACAGAACACACGCACAGGTCAGGCAATCAGCGAACAGCAAAAGCACGGATAATCCAAAATACACAAACGGGAAAACAGAACAATGCACTAACAATGTTTTCTGAAGAAGAAAAATCTAGAAAGCATAGTTCTAGTGTTTCAAATAATCCAGTCATAGTCAATAATGTCAGGGATTGAGCCACTTAAGCTGCGTGAGCTGAAGCCGAACAGTGAATGAACACCGGTAAACTGAAGCGGGTTAATTAACTCACCCAAACGCATCCTACACACATATGAGATTAATCAGACATATACACAATACACACGTAATATTACAACATGCTTCTGCACAAAAAGACGCGAATGCACAAGTGAACTAGGTAGAATGGTAAGTCACGTTGCGAATACGCGCTTTCCCTAACAACACGCTAAAACACAGACAATGAATAACTACAACACAAAGAATTTACAATACTGTATTACAATAATGTATTCATTGTAATATTATTATTTCAGGAGATCAGGTTTTCACAGGTTTTTGTGGATACATGTTTAAGTTAATATATAAAAAGTGTGAATATTTGGTTTAATTTTTGCATTTTCTCGTCAGCTAAAAGCTGTTAGTCAGAGTAAAACTGACTAAAATTAATAAATATGATGTGAACAAATATTGACTAAATTTAAAGGATATTTTCGTCAGAAGACAAAAACCATGCTGTTATATTATCACTGTATCAGTGGTATAAAATGGTCTTAAAATGACAATAGTATCGTTTATCGCAATTATTTCTGGGACAATATATCGTCCAACAACGTAGTTATCGTGACAGTCTTATGAATAGGGAAGACGCAGGAAACACATTCAAGTGGTTGAAATGTAGCATTCCATTAGATCTACTGATTCATTATACATCACTTCCTGTGTAATCAGACATCCCGGTAAAATGCCACTTAAAAGCTACAAGCCTGAATGATGTAACAGTACCATTAAAAGGTACGCTGATAACAAGCCTCTTTTATCAAACCGGATATGAACTTATTTATTTGTAAATCGTCCACAAGAGCATTTACACAAGAAATATGGTATTCATGAATCAAAAAACTTACAAATCCTAAAAGAAATTTTGATTTTGTGTAAATTAACATATAAAGATACTCACAAATATAAACTACGTTTGACAGGCTTCCAATCGTATATAATTAGCATGAGTTACTGCAATATTATAGTGTATAATATTAAATACTCGGTCAAGTTTAAGGTTGTAACATATTAATGACTTGAAAGAAAGCAATCCAGAAGAAATTCAAATAAGACTAGCCGTTCAATTAGGACAAAAGAAATGGCACCCTCTAAAAGAAGGAAGCGTTATTTTGGGTCTGTGGTAGATGACACGCTGCAATGGCTGAGCTGCATTACTGGAAGATTTAGCGCATGTGCTTAGGAGGCCTTCTTTCATCATCTGTGACATTTCAGCTCTCTGTGAGCTTTGTCTTTTATAGAGTTTTATGGGAGTCACTAAATGCAAATCAGCTGTGCCATGAATGTGCTTGGTAATTAATGGGTGATTGACATTTACCAACATACACACAAGTATGAAAAAAAAAAAAGCAGTGTTACCAATATTTTTAGTTTGGCCTATGAAAACACACAACTTTGCGAAAAGATTGATAAATGAGGCCCACTGTCCCAGATTTGTAGTGTGAAAAAGGTGTGTATTTTTCTCTTTTCCAATCTATATATGGAATAGATGAGGAGTACTAAGAGATGAGGAGCAGTGCTGCTATGTTCCTGTGAGTGAACACACTCAGCAAGACATGTTTTAAATTAGTCTGGCGCTGTGATGCACAGTTCATCCTGTTGTTTTATACTGCTCTGTGATCCCTTGCAAATATCTGTAGAAATTACTGTAGAAACTGATTTTTTTGTGCTGCTTAAAGCATATTCAACCACACGCTCACATGAGGGAAGTGTCCAGCCTTAATGATCACGTGTAATGCACTAAGTAAAGTGCAGTGCAGTAGTTAGTAGTGGTATGACACATGAGTGTCTGTAGCCTATATTTGATTCTGCTGCAGTGTTGCATTGCAGGAGGAGGGAGAATATCATGTAGGGCAACAGCAACACTGCAGCGTACACAATGAAAAGAGAAAGTTGTCTTTAGCGCCATCATATAACCTCGACACAGATAGTGATGTGTAGACAAATGAAGACAATATTCATAAAAGCAAAAAGACAGTAGCCCATCTCAATGCATCCAGAAACCAAGCTCAGCAGCCCAGTAAAAAGAACAGGTGTTGCAACACTACTATGAATCTTCAGTTATTAAACCACTAAAAAGGTTATATTCATTATTTTAGAATGTATTCACATTTGCTTGTATATCTTTGTTGGTTGTTATAGTAATGACACAGGAGTGTGTATACTGAGTGGTGTCATGTCACTATTTATCAACATGGAGATTTACCTGTGTAGTGACATCACGTGTAGTGACGGTTCTGAATGTTTATTTTTGAAAACACATATTTATTTCTCCAGGCCCAGATACTCTCCTCTCCTCTGTTGACCTGCCTTCTTCCTGGTTTTCATCCATGTTGTGGTTCTCACTGTAGTTTTCTGACGTCAAAGAAGAGCCACACACCAAATGACAAAAACACAGTTGCATGTCTACGAAAATGTGCCTTGAATCTGACTGCAAAAAGTCTTATTTTATTTCAGGATTTTTCATTTGTGGTTGAGACTGCAGAAGTATTTCCTGCTTAACTTGGACAGGCCAAAAATCGGATCTGAGCTGCCTGATTATTTGATCACAATCTTAATATTTCACGTGGCGCCAGAAATTGCTTACATCTGACTTTAATCCAAATTATGGCATTTTGGAAAAGCTCTGACTGTCAATGATGCACAGCATCTCTTTCATCATAAAAACAGCTGTGCAGTGATGCACAAAATACACACACTCCTGAGTGTAAAGGGCATAAAAAAAATCAGTTGAACTCCTCTGTCCTCCATCTTTCAGACTCACATCAGCCCTACCGATGACAACCCACAACCAATTTCCTTACACAGCCTCTTTTTTTTTTTCCAGAGGCTTATTTATAGCTACTCCATTCCCCCTGAGAATATGCGTGTGTGTGTACATGTGCTTCATTCTGTTTCTGTAATGAGCCCTGCAACAGGAAGTGGACACTGTGACTGGGAAACAGATTTTCCTGTTCATCTCTTCAGAAGACACTAAACGAGGAGAAAGAACGAGGCAAGCTAACCTTCATAAGTAAGGCTATCAATTGATTCAGCCACACTTGAGCATACGCTTTAAAAGGTCGGAAGCTTTTAAATTTGGATGGAAACCTTTCATGGCTCTTGATGCAGGCTAATGGCTTTTACACCTGTAAAACTCTACTTCAACTAACAGTTATTTAACGGGGAACATGAAAGCCGATTCATCCTTCCAGGCCCTGCAGTTAAATTTCTATGAAGAAGAAAACAGAAATGTTTGCTAACTTGACTATCAGTTTTACCTCTCTATAATAGCTGCGGCATTTAGAGTGCTATGGATATCTTTATGGTAGAAAAGCATTACTGCAACCAACTGATGTTGGAAGATTTTACATCCCACACACAAAGCAGTACTTAGTATTCAAACTGAACTCTGTTGTGCACATCAACAAATATAATATAGCTATAATATTGTCATGACTTCATAATATTATAGGAGTAGTGTGACTCACCGAGTGTGATCCTTCTCCATTAAAATTCAGAGTGCACACACCTTTCAAATACACAAAGTCCATATAATTTTAAGAGCACCATAAATTTGAACATACACACACAGTGTGTGATCAAAGAGAATCCATGCAAGCTGAATAAATGTACGCGTGTACTTTAATAGGAAAGTGAAATGAATAAGTGTGAGAATGTGATGTTTTAAAATACAGCACAGCACTGCTGACTTCTCTAATCACATTGCTCAGAAAGTGCTGACACACCTGGATACAGGTTTATTAATTCACATTTCTAATACTTTATCATTTGTATAGTAACAGCTCATTCACAGGGACTTGTACGGGAGATGCACCACATAATCTAAGACTAAAAACAGCACTGTAATTTACATAAAATTACAATCACACGTAAAAATCTGCAATCAGTGACACGGTGAAGCTTTTGTGAGGAAGGAGTCTCCAGTGTTAGCACTTTGTAACAGTCAGTACGATTTCTGCCATGTGAGATGTTTCAGGACAGAGGACTTTGTGGTTTCTCAGTAATGTAACAAAGCTGTGTTTTTTTCTCTCCTTATCTTAAAGAGAGATAAAAACAGAGGCTGGTGACAGAATGACCGTTTATATACATTATAACATAAGTGATAACAGGAACTAACTTGTCTTGTGGATGTTCCACAATATTACATGTAACTATAAATGTCACTCATTAATAAGAGAAATAAAACACTTTGGGATGTGCGGTTATTAGAAATAAATCAGCTTCTGGGTGGTAGCAGTACCTCTGCTTTGTGACAGGCTGCATCACACCACCCAGTTGTTCATTATTTTCCTATAACGGCACACCTTACACATGAAACATACCAGCAGAGTTCTACACAGAAAATCTTGAGGTTTATTAAACAATTCATCCATTCTATTCACACGAATGGACATAAAGCTAGAAGTGTACATAAAGCTTACAGTACAATTACAATAGCGTGTAAAAGCTCTGCTGATAGAGTAGAATAACAGCCTCGCGCACCTGCATAAAATAATAAACCCACATCGAATTGTTATTTCAATGTTAATCTGAAAGCTGTATCAGATGCCATGATTTAAAATCTTCAGACTTATGCTAAGCAGAAAAAGAAAATATTGGCTAAACGGATTCATTTGGTTCTGTGCTGCTCATGTGTGGCTCTGCTCTGTGACTCACACAGCTCCATCTAGGACAACATGTTCTAAGCAGAGTGCACGGCTCTCAGCGACACACTTCTAGCTATTTCCACTTCTTGGACAGCTTGGCCTGAGAAAGTAAAGGGTGTAATTACCTACAAACATAACTGTCAGAGAAGGGATGTTTTATATGGGCTGTTTTTAGCTGTACTTCTGGTAAACTAAGAAAAACAAACATGTATTTCATTGGACCAGGCTTCCACACATGTCCAGAAATGTTACGCACAGAACAATATGAAGCTTAAAATTTTCCTTCGAGTGTAAGAGGCCTGCTATTCAGATTATAACAGAAAGGACTATTCCCTTACTGGCATGTCGGTGCAGCGAATCTGGCTAGTTCGTTTTATCTGAGGCTTGTGTTTTCTTTAAAAAGCAACAGAGAGGAGGTGTCACTGGGAAGGCTTGGCACTATTTTTACTGCAATTGCATTTTGCCTTGCAGAGAGCTCAAAAAATTACATAAGGTTGTGTTTAAGCCTATTTTGTGCAAACGAATGACAGAAGAATAAAACACAATGGGATGTGACGTTCTAGGAAAATAATCAACGACGGGGTGGTGTGATGCTGCTAGACGTGAAGTGGAGTGACTATTACCACCCCAAAGCTGATTATTTTCCAATAACAGAATGTGTC
>CM041001.1:12584590-12632449 GCA_022985145.1 Pangasius djambal | reverse complement strand
CCTTGCAGAGAGCTCAAAAAATTACATAAGGTTGTGTTTAAGCCTATTTTGTGCAAACGAATGACAGAAGAATAAAACACAATGGGATGTGACGTTCTAGGAAAATAATCAACGACGGGGTGGTGTGATGCTGCTAGACGTGAAGTGGAGTGACTATTACCACCCCAAAGCTGATTATTTTCCAATAACAGAATGTGTCGAAGTGTTTTATTCCTCCTATATCACAGCAGATTTGACAATTTGTTCTTTCCTAAAATTTTTCTTTTTTAAAAAGCAACACTACTACTGATATATCACCCTCTGACCTATTAGATTCGAAAATTCAACACTGCTGTGATATTAAGTCTGAATACTTCTTACCAATATCTAAACAAAATAGTCAGAAACAGCATAAGACGAGTAACACAGCCCACACGTTCACATGGCATTTATAAAGGAAAAGGATGCTCCAGCTGCTTCAGCCTATTTTAAACGCTGTAAAGCCCCCACGATGTTTATGAGCCCAGCATGCGGTTGAAGTTTTTTCTATAAAAATAGCAGCCCTTGTCATAACCCAAGCCGAATGTTGAACCCCTTCAGGGCCCATTAAAGAAAATGAAATAGCAAGTTTTCACAAACGCCTACAGTAAAACTACAAAGGGTGGCTACTGCTGCATATTATTATAACGAGCAGCTTTAAAAAAAAAAAAAAAAAAAGCTCTAAAATAAAACACTGCATTTTAGCTTTTTTCCACTGTACATAGTTACAAACCAGCAACGGGCTTTCAAATAGATAGTAATGAATAAATGACAACTGACGAAAAGATAAGTATTACTTAAAGACTGCTCTTATTATCTTTGTGGAGTACGCTTGTGTGATGATATCCGATAACACGATATCATGTAACATTTACCTATTATATTATAGTACCATTCCTCCCAAACGTTTCCATTTTCCATATTAGCTCCGTAATTTAACATTTGAGTACATTAGATAAGTATATCGTTAACGTCAGTTAAGTACGTTTATTCCGAAAAAGCCACCAAAAATTTTCGGACTGAGTGGGCTTGGGATGAATGAAAGTAGTGGGTTGGATCTATTGGATCTATTTTTGATGGCTTTCAAGTTGGACAATTTAAATGTCTGTCAAGTAGTTCATAAAATTTTATTTCAATTTTATAATTAGCTTAGTCTCAGATAATAATCTGTTATGTTTATTCACAGTCCTGACCGTAAACAGCATTCTTGACCTTGTAATTAATAAAATAAATAAATAAATAAATAAATATTTAAAAACTGACTATATGCTAATGCATGCAGCTACAGCAAACTCGTAACCAGCTTCAGGTATTTTTCTCGCTTTAATGATGTAGGTGTTACATATGTCTGGCCACGCCCACTTCTTTCCCTCCTTTAGAGCCACACGCAATACTATCATCAATCAGCAACAGTTATGGGGCACGGCAAGACGATGGCAAATTACACATGATCTCACAAGCCTAGGGCTGGAAATGGCCAAAAACGGCACTTTAGAGAAAAAGGGACAAGATTTTTGACCTAAAAAAAAGATTAAATAAGCCTACAACAAAGTAGTTCGATTGCCGCTGCCAGCAAGCAGTTCCTGACTGCACAGCTTTGTAATGGTGGAAATCCTTGTTTTCTGGTTCTGGACAATTATACCGTTCTTTTTTTTTTTTTAAATGGTAAATTGCAAGCAAGGAAAAACATCAGTATTAAACAAACCTAGTGCAGAGTTTCCTATGTTCTCCCGATGTTCACATGAGTTTCCTCTGGGTTCTCCGGTTTCCTCCTACCTCACAAACTCATGCATTTGCATAAATAAATATAAAGTGTCTGAAAAAGTTTCAATCAAAAAAAACTAAACAAAAAAAACCTTTGCATTGTATACGACGAAATACCGATTGTGGTATCTCTTGTTTAAAAAACAAAAACAAAAATTCACCTGTGGTGTGTTGCCTTAAGCTAACCTTTCATAACAGAGTAGCATGTTAGCTAGCTAGAAGTTTGACAGGAAAATGTATTCAGCACTTGATAACAGCACTTGAGCTGCTGAACCTGCTTCCGTGGAGATATTTACCGCAGTCTCCCACACAGTCCAGTCTCTTTAATAAGCAGCTCTATACATTAAATCCTCCGCTCTGTAGGAGTTTAAAGAGAATATAATTCTCAGAACGCGAGTCATGGTAGTCTACACGGCTAACCGGCTAATTCCAGTTCTTCAACCCTCAAACGACCGTTAGAAAAAAAAGAAAGTGTAATAATGAAGTAACTGTCAACTGCTCTACGCGACGCCGGTGTCACTGACAAACCACAGCCACTTTTTTTCTCGACATAACACGTTCATTTATGAAATTAAATCCGTGTACGACGCGTAAAACGTGAGTAAGAAGTGAGAAGGATTAATGTAAAAAAAAGAATGTAGCTTACCTGGTTTGTGGACGTTGCAGATGCGCGCGCTGCGGGTCTGTGATGCTCCGCGAGCGCGTACTGCTTAATGACCGCCAGGTGGCGCGCGCGCCCTTGTGGCGTAATGGTTCACGTGCATGCTGGGTAGTGTAGGCCACGCGCGCAAAATAAATAAATAAATAAATAAATTTAAAAAACCTCAAAGCCTACAAGCAGGGATTGATTTGAGGAGATTGCAGTAGAACGCTGCACCCTCAAGATATAACAAAAACAACAACAACAACAAAAAACAAAGAAAACAACACATCCTCCTTTCCAGTCTCACAGACACATGCTATTAATCATGCTATTTGATATCACTTGCCTATTATTCATTCATTCATTCATTCATTCACCTTCAGTTACTATTTTTTTTTTTCAGTTACTGTTTTATCCTGGTCAAATACTCAAATTCAGCAACAGGCCATGGCAGAAAATGAATATCAGCGTACCCATACTGCACTGCTGTGATTTACCCATATGTACTGCAGCAATAATTCATTCAATATTCAGCTAGTAACAAAATGGTCTCAGCTTTCAACTAACATGGTGTAAACACAGGCCAAAAGATCCATCTGGTATCACCTTGCTGTGGTGATTAATACTTTAGATATATGTTGTAGAACTAGTTCACACCAGCAGAGGTCAGCATTAACCCACAAGTGTTAAGAAACATCTCTCTGTGAGTCTTCACAGATGATCACTTTCCTTAAATAATCTTTTTTTTTTAAATGTATAACAACCACCCATGGGAAATTAGATTTAATGATGAATCTCATGACAAGACATACAGCCAAAGACAGGAATTAGTACAACGACCTTGTTGAAAGGTACTGGGGTCAAAGAGCAGGGTCAGCTTGCTAAACCTGACAACACTGCCACTGAGGGGGGAAAACAAACAAACAAACAAACAAACAGATACAACCAACAACAACAAATAACAACAAACACCAACACCACTACCAACCACTATCTTCAAGCAACAACAAAAACAACACCAACAACAAGCAACACAACACACAATATCCAACAATAATAAATCCAACAATAATTACCTACAATAATTAAGCAATATCGCTTGAGCAAGAGTGCTGTTGTACTGAACACCTGCACGGCTGAGATTCACGGCTGAGACCCTAGATAATTATATTCAGTACATATTCAGTACAACAGCGCAACTGCAAGTGTGATATTGTTTTTATACACCAGTTCTATATACAAGAAATTAATATGGAGTTACTGACATTTTAGACACAATAAGGCCAAATATTGGTTTGCTCGGTCAACGAAAATATTCCCAAAGAAGCCACAGCTGGATAGAGCATTGTGTGTTGCCATGCCAACGCACAGACTGACTGAAAGCCTATAGTAAGTGTAGTAAGGGTTTCGATGTAACGAACTGCTGCTATTGTACTATTGTAGCGAACAAAGACAAGTGTCCTGAAACAAACCGAAATGTCCCAGTGCTGTTATACTAAATATCAGCACCCTTGGAACAGCGCTTGTCCAACCAAATTAGTGGACCAGAACTAACTGTTGTATAACAAACAACAACAATAACAACAAACAACATCAACAATGCAACTACCAACAATCATCAAAAACAACAACAACAACATCCAACAACACCAAACAACAACATCAACAACACCCCCAACAACAGTCAACATCCAACACCAAGCAACAACAGCAAACAACACCACTAACAACTCATTTTAAACCCTACCTCTCATGCATTTATTACAATTTATTAGCTCAAATTTCCTTCTTTCCTACCTTTATTAGCTCTAATTCTTGTTGGCCTAGGTGCAAGTGGTACACTATTCAGCCTGAAAAACCCAACATTGTCGCTGTTATTGCCACTATAACATCTGTCACGTATTATATTGTATTTGTATGTGTAAAATTACACAGGAATGTAATTTTAGCTTTAAATTCAGCTAAAACCTACCACAACAGAAACATCTGAAAATAAAATCTGATCTAAAACACAAGCAAGAAAATTAAACATGTATGTTTACAAAACATTCTCAATTGAGAACTCTTAGCTGGAAGATTTTTTTTTTTTGGGTTTATAACAGCTACATTAGATTACACATTCTGAGATCAGATTACACATTTCAAGTGAAATAGCTTTTCAATCTAAGTGTAAGAGGCGTTGAGTGAGCAAAAGAATGATGGAGAGAAAATATACAGCGATCAAGAAGAACTGATATGAGTTCTGTCTGAAATGATAGAAATGAACAGAACGTATTCACAAATAATTGCCTTTTATTGCTTATATGAGTCATTCGCATTACTTATTTATAGAGAAATGGTCAGTCATACAGAATAATCACTTCACTGCATATTGGCTGTTCTCGTCTATGCTAATGTTGTGCAAAATCAATAGCATTTTCCTTGAAACATTCTTTATATGGTTTAAAAATTCAGAGGCCTCTAATTTTAAATGGTTCAACACATGTTATACTTCAGAAGTCTTAACTATGGTGGATTAGGACAGGAAATGAATTCTGTTTCAAAGTAGATCTCCAGGTACAGGGATGGTGATCACTGTGTTAGATAGTGGGCTTAGTTAAAAATTAACCCACTGGTAAACCTATGGACATGGAACAACCCTAGGGGTGTGATGGGGTGTGATGATATACTGATATGATGGTATACGGTAATCTTGAAATCTGAAACGCTTTTATACTTTAACCTATAAAAGTTATTTCTAGGCACACTGCAGCCAGGCTGATTTATTTCAATTTTTTTAGTCAAGTGCATTTCTCTGTGTTAAAAAATCATGCAGTGTGTTGTTGAATATGTTTAGAAAATTGGCCAAATTATGCTTTTTTTTTTTGTTTGGTGTACAGATCAACATGACGAATTAAAGGAAAAAACAATTCAGTAAAGTGTTGACCCATCACGAGCCACCAGAGCAGCTTCAATGAACACAGATTGACACAGATTCTGCCGCTGTTCAGTCTCTAGAAATGTACTGGAGGAATGAACACCATTCTTCCAAAAGACTTTCCCTCAGTTTGAGTTTGAGATGTTGGTAAAGAGCGCTGTCTAAGACGTCACTCCAAAATCTCCCATAGATGCTCAGTTGGGTTCAGATTTAGTGACTGTGAAGTCCATAGCAAATGATTTACATCATTTTTATACTTATTGAACCATTCAGTGAGCCCTGATGTCCTGTGGATGGGGGCGGAGTCATCCTGAAAGAGACCACTCCCATCAGAATAGCAATGTTTTATCATAGGATAATAAATGACCCTTCCCTCTAAGGATTTTTTTGTTTGTTTGTTTGGTTTTTTACTATAGACATAGCGAGAGTTCGCAATTGGGAATCAAGAGACAATCGTATATGGTTAATCTAAACAAATTCATGGTCAATCTCCAAAAAAAAACATGAGCGGACATCAAAAACAGAACATTATGAACCAAAAACTGGGACAAACAAGGCCTCTAAGGAGTTAGACCCAGAAAACTGAAAACTACCATAGAAAGGTCCAGACCAAAAAAGTTTAAATAGAGTAGTATAGACTAAAGTGGAGCCGGTCAACAGAGCAAAAATGATATACAGTAGTTTTATAGGCAATGTATTTTAAAAAATTGTACTTTAATTTCTTATATTTCCAATGGTATTTTAAGAGTTTAAAAATGACTACTGATGTTTAATAGTTTGGCACTTTCCTTAATCAGATAGTTAAATATTGCACTGCTTCATTCCATCCTTTTTAAAATGTAAAATCAATCTCTACAGACAATACACAGAAAACAATCAAGATATTTGGGGCTACCACATTTATATTTCCTTCATTTAGATCATGTGCCAGTATGTTTCGTCATGCTTTTGGCGAACCCGATCTCCTGAGTAACTTGAACAAATTCAAACAAAAGTAAGAACACAAACCTCCACCCCTTAACCTTAACCTTTGTAACTTTTCATACTAACTGAGTTTTGCAAAGACAGTGTAATTGTGTTGCATTAGTGGGCATAATACACAGTTGCAAGAGAGAACTGGGACTATCTATGAAGTCCTTCCTTCAAGTTCTAAAAGTGCAAAACCTTGAAGACTTTCCAGTGGTGGAAAACATATTGACTGTCTTATTGAAGGGCTGACACTGGACACTCCTTCCGCAATTGTTAAATAAACATCCCCTTACAGAAACCTTTTTCTTTATTAAGCAACAGCCCATTTTAATCCCTTTAATATTAGGCTTAGATTACTTTTATGAGTGTCTACCTCTGAATTAGCTGTTACTATAGAAACGATAGCTTATTCCAATAGACACATTAATATAAACCTGTGATTTGATTACAGCCATCGTTACTCTCTAGTATATTAAATTTGTACGAGAAATTAAAGGTATTTTGTTGTAGTGATAATGACCTTACATGCAAGGGCAATGTATGGTAGACTGCATTACAGAATGTGAATGGATACACACATTTGGGCACGACAGGACACACATTAATGCATGAATTCTCCTCCCTTCTCTATTTCTCCTGCTTAATTCATGTCCTCTCTTGTTGCCACTCACCATGCTCTTGACATATGACATCATGAAGAGCCTATGAGTGTTTGTGTGTGTGTGTGTGTGTGTGTGTATGTGTGTATGCTGGTGTACGAAGATGAGAGAGAGTAAAAGAGAGAGAGAGAGAGAGAGATGTGAGTAAGTGTAGCTGAAATCATCACCGTGATAAAGTGTGTTTCAGTAGCCTGCCAATAACCCTGAGGCACTGAGCACAAACGCACTCCTCATCAAACGCAAGAACCCCCTCCACCCCCCCACGCACACATACACATACACGCTCAGTCTCTCTCTCTCTCTCTCTCTCTCTCACTCTCTCTCTCTCGCAGCTCTCAGCCACGGCACTCTCCAACATATGCTGCTCAACCACTGAAGGAGTAAACAGTGAGAAAGGCAATGGACAGACAAGGAAGCATGTCCTCTGAGTCACTATCAGGTAAATACAAGAGACTTTTTTCCCCCTTCCTTTATAATCTGTTATTTATTGCAATGCTGGCTTTGTGTTGAGTGTGTTTCTGGAATTTGCACCAATTTTATAGCTTATATTCTCTTAATAATGGCCATACAGTCCATTTATGCTGTGTTTACGTAACCTTTAATTGTAGATATATTCAATTTTGTCATTTAGAGAAAGTCTGAATTTCTTAATAAAATAATCAAATAACTGTCCTGAACTGTGCTCTGGACTGACAAATAATTATTATTATTTGGATGGAAGTACTGCATAAAGATGTCGCAATGACTTTTGTCATATTTATCATTTCTAAGTTTTATTTTATACATAGAGAATAGGGTCAGACATCTCAAACTTTGAACTTCTATAACTTAAGATTTGTAACCTGTGCCTGTAAACTGGGTTTGGATTTTCTGATTGCAAAGCTGCCTCCTTGGGATCCATTTCTAGGTCCATTAAGTGTGAAAGAAAGTGTGTGTGTGTGTGTGTGTGTGTGTGTGTGTGTGTGTGTGTGTGTGTGTGTGTGTGTGTTTTCCACCATACTCATGAGCATGCATACGTCCAGTTTATATCTATGTGCACTGGACAGGAATGCGCCTTAGAGACCATTCCTGAAATACAGTAGGCAAAATGAACATATGTAAAATGAACAGCTGTGGCAAAAAAAGGGAGAGAGAGAAGGGGAGAGAGAGAGAGACAGAGAGAGAGAGAGAGAGATACAAAATAGTCCATGCACTGCAATGTGACGACCTAATTATACTGAAGAGTGTGGAGTATTCCATCAGCAACAACTTTCTAGGCGTGCTTTAGTAATCGCTGACAATTAATCATACCATGAAAAGCACTTCATTAGCAGTATGGACTAATAGATTCAGGAAAGGTAGACGAGTGCTTAATTAATGGTTATTCTTCAGAAAATACAATAACTTCCTGTGTCATACTTAGTCATAGGGGGTTTATTTAATTTTTGTTTGGCCATTTACAACACTAGTATGTACAATTGTAAAATATGGATCTGGCAATAAAACATTTTTAAAACATTTAAATCATAAAACATTATGAGTTTGCCTGGAAATTTAACCAAATTCATGCTGCATCAGTAACCTGAGCCTAAGGCATTAACAATAGGGCCTTTAAAAAAAAAAAAAAAGTCAGAACCACTTCATATTATGGCGGCTGTCAAATAAATCTTTGGTTCGAGGAGGAATTCTGGTGTCTTTGGTGCCTCAGGCTGTGTAAGCGGAAGAAAAAACAGATAATTTCATTCACGACAAGGAGGCTCTACATACCTCCTTTACAGAAAAGTTACTTGATTCACATTGAAATTTACATTGTGTGTGTGTTTTTAAAAATAGATACACTATATGGAGAAAAAGGTATGTGGACACCTGGTCATCACACCCATATATGGTTCTACCCCAAACTGTTGCCGCAAAGTTGTATCACACAATTGTACAGGATGTCTTTGTATGCTCTAGCGTTACAATTTCCCTTCACTGGAACTAAGAGGCCCAAACATGTTCCGGCATGACAATGCCCCTGTGCACACAGCGAGCTCCATGAAGACATGGTTTGCCAAGGCTGGAGTGGAAGAACTCGAGTGTCCTGCACAGAGCCCTGACCTGAACACTTCTGGGATGAACTGGAATGCCAGACCTTCTCACCCAACATCAGGGCCTGACCTCGCTAATGCTCTTATAAAAAGCTGAATAAACACAAATCCCCACAGCCATGCTCCAAAATCTATTGGAAAGCTTTCCCAGAAGAGTGGAGGTTATTATAACTTTGGTTGGATGCTGATTATTTTGAAATGGACACATATGAGTGTGATGGTCAGGTGTCCACATAGTTTTGGCCATAAAGTGTAATTTACATGTTATGTTTCACACATGTTCCCATGCAGTGGACTACAAGTGTAGTGCATGTTTTTGTATTTCCCCCCCATTTTCTCCCTAAGTTGGCCACCCACACACCAGCCATTTCTCCCTTATCATATGGCAGCTACCAACTTAGGAGGGTGAAGGCTAACACATGCTTCCTCCAAGACAAGTAAAACCAGTGTGTGTGGTTCATTTAGAAAAACCATATCTTTTTCTAAATGCTGCTCATGCTGCATCACAGTGTAGCGCAACACACTCGGAGGAAAGCGCTGTCCGCCCTCTTCCTCATACATGAGCTCACAGACTCCAACAATTGCCTACTCTCGCTGTCAGACAACTCACTGATGAAATCTTTAAAGCACTAAGCCATAATATATTTTGAAATGAATTAATTTCCTGTCCTTTATTTACATAAGCCTGATTTGGGAATCTCAGATTTATTCATGAACTGACAAAGCATTACCGCCTTCACACATTAGGTGTCTGTTATAATGTAATCCCTCTGAGAGTTGGGTATTATTAGTGATGAGATTTTTGATTAAATTCTGACCCTTTCAAAAAGACATAAGAATTGAACATTTAAGAAATTATAATTTCTAAACAAATGCTAGAAAATGTGAAAGTCTACATACTTAGATGTTAGATGTTGTTTCTGAGTAATGATACCAGCTAGTGATCTGAAAACTTCTCAGAACCCACAACATGCCAAACCTAGAGGCAGACAGTTAAGGATAGTTAAGGATTGGAAAGACCATTGCCTGGTCTTTTTTCACCTGTCCTGTTTTGGTGAGCCTGTAGCCTCAGAAACCTGTTTTTGGCTGACAGGAGTGGAACCTGATGTGGTCTCCTACTGTTGTAGCCCATCTGCCTCAAGGCCTCGACGTGTTGCCTGTTCTGAGACGCTTTTCTGCTCACCTCGGGTGTACAGAGTGATTATTTGAGTTACCGTAGCCTTCCTGCGAATCAGTCTCACCATTCTCTTCTGAGTTCTTTCATCAACGAGGTGTTTCTGCCCACAGAACTGCTGCTCACTGGATGTTTTTTTCTTTTTCGCACCATTCTGTGTAAACTCTAGAGAAACAACCAACAACAATGGCACAGTCAAAGTCACTGAGATCACATTTTTCTCCATTCTGATGTTTGACGTGAACATTAACTGAAGCTCTTGACCTGGCCCTGCAAGATTTTATGCATTGTGCTGCTGCCACATTGTTGGTTGATTGGATAATTGCAGCTCAGACTAAATCAACTTAAAACAGCAACTTCTACATGAAGGGTGTGATTTGGCAGAGCCAGAAATTTAGTCTCTAACAAACTTTTAGAAAGTAGTAAATAGTTATCATTTAAGAGACATCTTTAGCATCCGCTTGTTAAGTTGTGATTTCTGCCCTGAGCATAAAACTCAATAAGGAGAAATACATTTTTTAAAAGATTATTGAAAAAGAATATAGTCTCATTTTGTGGTTATACTGCTTAATTTTTTTCTGGCTTCAGCTGTAATATCTGCCTTCGCTCAACCATATGCCTGTTTTTATTATCTCCATCATTTCTTATTTATTTTAATGAGCAGCTTTTCGAAGTCAAAAAATCTTTCCCTACGCAAACTAGCAGCCCACGTCCAATTAACTCCAACCTTCTTCTTCACGTCCGAGGCCTCATGAGCTGTGCGTGAGAAGCTAATTATAAGTTGAAACTAATTAGACAATGAGAACTTCAAATTTTGAAATGAAGCCTTCGTGTGAAGATGGCGTTTGGTGGTGGGAGTAGATGGGAAACCTCGTTGCGGTTTTCAGGGTGTGTTATGGTGCTGATAAGCTCTTTTTTTGGCTGCAGCATAAAGCAATCAGTTCTCTGACCACAAAAGCTTGTAAATGGACCGCAAAGATTAAACACAACTGGCTAGAGAATAGCCATTACCTTTGCCATTATCAAGACTGCTTTGTCAACATCACAACAGCTGTTTAATGGATTGTAAAATCTGAAAAAGAGCTGGGTTGAACAATGTGGCTATTTTCTTTACAAGATATACAATCTCACTAAGGTGCATCTTTTCATGGCATTGTACATTCTAGCACGATTGTATGAAGACTTATAGCACTTGAGCAGTTCTATTTTACTGCTCATGGCAACAACTGTTGTTAAATACAGCCATTTATTTTAATCTTGTCTGATTGCTGGGCCTCATATCTGCTGCTTGTTCCTGCTACACCAATAAAAACAAGCTGAAGATTGAAACCTCGGGTTTTACCCATGATATAAGTAACTACCCTTTGCATTTGGAGTGAGAGGAAATTTATTTCATACATGAACCTTGCTGTTTACTCATCCACTAGCTATTTAAGTCCTTGGGGAAATTGTCCAATAAATCCATGGAGCCATGGCAGCAAGAGTGCAGGGCTGTTTCTATGGCTTTTCTAAAATTAATTCTGGCTGTCGATCAAGTGGGTAACGTTTTTTTTTTTAAATGCACATTTTAATACAATTAGGACAGACTCACATAATATTTGAGCTTTCCAGTTAGGGGGTTTCAATAAACGACTGACCTTAATGTGTGAAATTAAATATATGTGATTTACAACAACTCATTAAGGCTATTTGTGAACCCTGAAGTCACATCATATCCAGATAAAAGAAACTAAATCTCTACAAAAATATGACTAGAAACAAATCTGCATGTTGTATTTTGCTGTGAATAGGTAATGGAGTTTATGAGAGACTGTATATACTGTACACGAATGATAGTATAAAGATTTTTTTTAAAATAATGGCTTGATTTTCTGATATTTGTGTAGATTTTCTAGCAAGGAAACCATTACTTCAAAAGAATATAGGTGGAAAAGTGCTGCAAGCAGGAACTTATGATCTGCTCCACTATTTAATAAAGTGATTTAAATAATTTAATATAAATAATATAAATCGAAAACCTCTTTTTAACACTTTCAGTAAGCCTGGTGAGGTTCGCTGTGACGTTTAATGTTGTTTTCGTCAAACTAAACTTTCATCAAATAAAACGTTTGTGTCTTCATCTTTCTAAAGAGTGCTCGAGTGTCCTCTTTGCCATGTTTATATTTAGGTATAGAGCTAAAAAAAATTCATCATTTAGTCAAAAGAGTCGACTGTTAGTGGTGAGCTGAGTGGAATGACTCACTGAAAATTCTCATTGAAAAATCACTACATTATACATTATAGTCCTGTCAATCCAAACCAACCAGAAGAAAAACAAAAAACCCTTCAAATCTCTGAACTGAAAAGATCAACACCATTTTTACATTTTTTTTTTTTTTTTACAGTTGATATTCAATTTATCCCACAAGCTGTTGATAAGCGTAGGAAGCTTAAATACTTGGATAAAGTAAAAGGCCAAATTTTACCAAATTAGGTTGATATGGTTGGAGTTGAATTTTATTCAATTTCATACAAGTTGTTAAAAAAAAGGATAAACACTGACCCTGCCATTACCCTTTAACTTTAGGCCTATACTGCAAAAAGTGATATCTTAGCTAGTGAAAATATCTTGAATATAAAAGATATAATTAGAAATACTAGATACATTTGCCCAAATTCAAGGTATTTTCACATGAAATAGATATATATACTTCTATATTTTGCCAACATTCGTAATTTTGAAAATGCTGCTTCTATGGCCGTCTTATTGTTTACGGTCATGACCTTTATGTCATTTTCAGCATTTTCATTTGTTTTGGCGCCATGAACATAAAACAAGCTTTCGTCCCTACCCCTGTGACACTCGTAAATTAAATTAGGATACCTAAAACAGAAAACAGCATTGCAATAATACTGTTCTGCCATCTAGGAATCCTAAGCGCAGCTATGTGTTCCCTTATGCACACTACAGTGGAAAATAGCATTTCTAGCTGTATCCATACAAAGCTTACACATTTGCAAGTGTGATACCATGTGGATTCTAGCAGTTTCTCTAATCAAATACAGCTGCAGCGGTGTATAATATTTAATCACGATCACGATGGGACATGCTGCTATATGAAAATGGTATGATGTGGCCCATTGTGAATTGGCTACCACGCAGAAGTTGAATATTTCCCAATGACAACACATCCTGAAGTATTGCATTGCATCTTCTATCACAGCAATTTGCTAAAGATTTCAATTGTTAATGAACTAAATAATTACATCACACTTTTCTTATCTATAGTTATAGTTATAGTTCTTATCTACACTTATAGTTACAGTTAATGTGTTGGAATGTCTGTGAAACAAGGTAGCTCCAGTTCTCACCTACGTTATCGTTCCCTCATCAGCCCAAGTTAATAAGCCTTCTCATGTAACGCAAACTGGAACACACAAACCCAAGTGGTGGAAAGGTTACTGACGCAAAGCACTGACACTGGTGGCTCCTTCCATAAATGTGAAATAAACATCTCCTTTCAGAAAGCTTTACCATACCATACCAATGATTCTATGTTGTTCTTTTGTTTAATAAAAACGCATTTTTAAAAATCCTTTTATGATTTGCCTTCAATTATATGGAGCCTCCACCACATACAGTAAGTCCCTGTGAATGAGTTACTATAGAAACAATAACATATTAGAATGAACACATTAATATAAACATGTCATTTGTGTTACAGTCAGAACAGACAGAAGTTATAGAAAATTATTTCTCCCCTTCTGACCAATCAGATTTGAGAATCCGCAGCACTGAGGTAGAAGTTGATATAACAAAAACATAATTGTTTTATTTCCTTCTTTTCCAGACCTATACACAACCCAGATAAAACACGGTCACCAAGTTGCCGAGATATTTACAGGTCCACTAAGTAATAATGTCTGTTTACACTCCCTCTGTATTTGCCCGCATGTGTGAGCGTATATAAGACAGATTGAGTAAACACAATTTGGTGCTATGTTGGGAGACATCACTTATGTGTCTGAGTGGTGTGTGTGTGTATGTGTGTGTGTGTGTGTGTGTGTGTATGTGTGGGATGAAAAAGGTAATTTATGAGACATATTATTTCTCTGCCATGTAATAGGCCCTGCAAAGCTGGGGGGGTCACATGACTTCTGAGCTTGACGGACATGTCTGAAATGGGTTTCGAGTTCTATTTTGCTTCTTCATTCTCACTCTCACTTCACAGTCTACTTTTTTTTTTCAATCCCACACTTTCTTGTCCCAACACTACTTTCATCATTTCACTCTCATCTGCCATGTATTGGACATGAATGCCCAGTTTGTTCTTTTATCTAGCCTTGTGAAACGACATCTGAAATCTGCTGAGTCTTCGCTTTTGTTTCGCTTCACAGATTCAATCTGGCTCTGTCCTAATAGCAAATGTTTGTGCATCTGGGCATCAGTGATGAGACAATTAGTACATCAGGCAAAGAAAAGCAAATTTCATGTAAATTTCATTATGCCTTTCCCTTTCACTATATCTTTCTATATCTTCACTATAACTTTCACTGTATTTCTATTATACAGTATAAGTTATGTGGTAACTCGCAATGGAGAATTTAAATCTAATCCTGCCAGAGAACCTACAACATGGTCTCAGATTTTGGAGCAAATTTGTAACAAATCACATGACTCGACTAGTATTAAAGCAGGGATTATACTTGCTTTTTAATTCATATGCATGATGCCTGCCATGTATCCCACATTCATTCACCATGACAACTGCACACCTAAAAACTTTATGGGATGCAGGAATTTAAAAATAAACGGCAGGGGCAGTACGTGACTTTCCAACTTTCCTGTAGAGTTACACAGAATGGTGCGAACGACAGAAAAACATCCAGTGAGCAGCAGTTCTGAAGGTGGAAACACGTTGTTCATGTGAGAAGTCAAAGGAGAATAGTCAGACCTGCTTGAGCTGACAGGAAGGCTACGGTAACTTAAATAACCACTCTTTACACCTGTGGTGAACAGAAAAGCATCACAGAACTCACAGCATGTTAAAATCTTGATGCAGAACAGCAGAAGACCACATCAGGCTTCAGTCCTATCAGCCAAGAAGAAGAATCTGAGGCTTCTATGGGCACAGGCTCAACAAAAGTGGACAGCTGAAGATTGGAAAAAGACCATGCAATGCTTTTTTTTTCAACAGCGTACTTCTACCATTTTCTCATGATACATGTTCATAGCTTCTCCCTCCATTCCCTCCATTTTCATGGTTTAACTTGCAAAGTCTCAAGGGAAGTAGTTAAAAAAATATTCTAACGTTGGCAAGATATGTTAGGAGGCAACATACCTTGTTTAAATATTCATGAATTTCTCATAAATATATTGACGCCAGTGATCAATGACGTAAACCCTCACCTCTATGGGCCGTATTCAGAGTTGGGTTACACATATGTAGTGAGAATTTAATGCCAAAATTGCACACATCAATATTCAGACCTCAGAAGTACCCAAAGACTGAAGAGCTGTTCAGACCGTCGGACAGGATTTGGGGCGGAGTTTGCTTAACACAGGCGTGACTCTATTGATTATAAATCATAGCATCGCATTTAATCAAAACATTTACATAGTGCAATAACAATTGGTGACCTAAGTCCAAAAATCATGCCAACATTTATGCATATTCAAGTTGATTTTCTGGGCATGACAATTTAAATGAAATGTAAAAAAAATAGAATAGTAAGATGATATACAGTATATTGAGAAGATGGCAACGTCTAACAGGAGTCTAAGTTGCTCCATGAATAGTCCTAGTCGTATTTCTTACATTTGTAATTGAACAATATGGCTTCCACACTCAATATAAAGCAGCCTATAAAATAGCACTTGATCCAGCACATCATACTATTTTCTCATTTCATTTTTTTATATCACGCTCCGACAGCTGCTCATCTACCCGACTTAATATAGCCACAAGATACTAAACTGAAGTCATGAAATCGTAATGTATCAACTTGATCAAGTGTTTAATTCTCTATTTTGAGTTGACAATTTTTTCCCCTTTCCCCAATTTTTATTAAAAATATTGGATTTTAATAAAATTTAATAACATAAACATTTTGGATTTTTTAACGCACGATACTACGCATAACTTCTGAATAGCGCTTATTTTCAGAGTTACCAATGTGTGCAAATGTTGGTATTAAATTCTGCTCTGAATGCAGTCTATAAGTACATTCTAAGCACATGCAGGAAGACAGAGGACCGATATCATAGTTTTGAGGGCATCTTGTGGTGTTTTGCTCCTCTCTTAAAAGAGCGTGTTCTACACTATCTTAAATTAAATGAGAATTAAATGAGATTTGTAAAAAGTACCTATACAGGCCCCATGATTCATGACACATTCACTTTCTGTTGTCATACTCAGCAAATTTCCCAGCCTGATTTTCTCTTGTGGTTGGTGCAATATTTGAAGTTATCGCACCCCTCTTGTTGTCAGAGCTCACTGGCAATAAGCTCATTTCCATATAAATGTGTTCCGACACACTTGATTCATTTCGAGGCGCTATATGCTGCTGGTTGAAGGGTTGTTTGTTTCACGAATCGTTCCCAGACTGCTCTACCTGACTGTTTTGAACTTGAGGGTAAACTGACTCACGCAGAGTTGGCAGTTAAAGGAAGAGTACCATAAATTACAAACAGGCAAACTTTTTTTTAAATTATTTTTTAAGTTTTCATATTTGCATAATCGTCACATAGCCTTTTGCTGCATAAACATGTGTGAAAGGAGAATCATAAAGTTTGACCATGTCCTTTGAATTTGCTACTTAGCAATCTTCCATCTCATAATTCTTTGCACTTCTCTATCTTCTCTTTCACCTCAGAAATTAGGGGTCATCAAGACCACTGGGTCTCATGTGAGCCTCGATGTTTTGGGCAACATGTCTGGAATCCAAAGCTCTGTGTGGTCACAGATGGTCAAATGCTGTTCCTGGATAAGGATCAGGTATGGAAACACACACACACACACACACACACACTGTAACTTGTCGACATGTCTTCACATTTATTTCTCAACATTTCTTTCAAACATAAATACCTGATTATGTATTAATAACATATTAATAGATGTGAGACCTGCTTGATGAATGGCTAATGTAGCAAATAAACATGTGTTTTTAGAATATTAGCACCACTGTGGGTGATTATGCGCATCTTACAACACACTTTTTTAAAAATTCTGAGCAAAATCAAAATGACATACCAGAGGTGAAATGAACCCAGTGAAGCACGGCTACTAAGGGCTCCTATATGGCAGATTCAAGTACACTGTGTTTTAACGGGAGGAAAGATAATTGAAATTGATATAAAGTTTTCATCTGCAATTTACATAATCTGTCTGAGAAATGTTTTCACAACAGAGTTTCAATATAATTAGTTTATGTTCACTGTTTAATAAAAAATGCTGTGTATGCTCCACACACCTTACTTCACTACGACCATATGTTACATGCTCTGTTTCCTGATCTCGAGCTTTCAGAGATGTCTTACTAGGCCTACTGCATTCACCCGGTACCGCATTCACCTGGTATATCTAGTATTATTATATCGTGGCTGAAGATGTAAACGAGGCATGGTGCCAGCTATGATAGATCACACATCTGTTTGAGTATGAGGAGGATAATTCTTTGGCCGCCTTTGCAACAGCTGATGCTAATCTTGACACAGCACTGCCAGTGAAATGACTTATAGCTGGTATTTAGAGAGTTTGGTTTGTTTCATAACCGTGGAATTTTTTTAAATAATCCGTTGTCGCCCAGATGAGGATGGGTTCCCTTCTGAGTGTGAGTCCTCTTAAGGTTTCTTCCTCATGTCTTCTCAGGGAGTTTTTCCTTGCCACCGTCACCTCTGGCTTGCTCATTAGGGAAAAATTTATAAATGTAAAACTTATATCTGGAATTTATATATTTCTGTAAAGCTGCTTTGTGACAATGTCCATTGTTAAAAGCACTATACAAATGAAATTGAATTGAATTGAATTATGGCATTATCTTGGGAAAAAATTGTTATATGCCTTGATTTCAGGCAAACCAAATTTATCCTGTAATAATGACATAAATGACTTGAGATCACAAGCAAATAAAATAAAAAATGAACTCTTTAGATTAAATAAATTATGGGAATCCATGACCTTTCCATAGAAATTCCCTCAGTTGTTCAAATGCATACAATTTAAAAAAAAAAAAAAAAAAAAAGGTTTAGACAAACCTTAAACAAAGAAGAAAAAAAAAGAAATCCAAATCTTGACAACAGAAAGAGTTCACAACTATTAGAGAAGATGGCCATCTCACTTCTACTGCTAGAGAGAAAAACTACACAATTAATGTATTTGTATTTGTACAACTCGTTGCTTAAGCAGCATATCCAGCCCTGAGGTCGAGAGCTTTTTTTTAAAAAAAACGTCATGCTGTGTGTGACTCATAAGCAAAGAGCCTAAATCGCTGTGAGTAAACATTTCCGTTGTAATTTCCATAAATGTTATTGTGTAAATGTTGTTGGGTTGCTGCTTCCCAGCTCAACGGTCAATGGTTCGAGCCTGAGCTCGGCTTACTCTCTGTGTGGACCGAAACTACAGGGCATGAGAGTGTTCACAGAAGCATATAGCATGTTAGCGGCATTCAGTTTATCACCATGACACTTTAATGGCACACATATTACCCGACTCTGACCAAATTCGCACAGTTTAAGGCACTAAATCTCCCAGAGACGATCAATACATAATCTAACCTTGTACAAAAAAAAAAAAAAAACGTACAGTCTTTCAGTTAATATATCATTTCCCTTCTCCTATATCTGAACACTTGAAGAAAGAAGTAGAAAACGTATGAAGTAGAATACAAAATCAAAAGAGTTTTACTAAGAACTGCTTACATTTTATCATTTAATAATACTAATTCTACTAATATTTATCCTAATACTTATAACTAATGCACTTTTACTGCTAAATATTCATTATTTGCAGCTGTGTGAGAAATTCTTGGATGAACTGAAATCTTGTCCATACTCCATTTGTTTTATTATTTAAACTTGTTGTAATCCTGTATATTTTAGTCAACTTTGTGTAATTCAGGGCATAATTTGCTAAGATAACAAAGACCTAGTGCTAATTTGCATGTGCAACGGAATTAAAAAAATCTGTGCGCAGTTAATGGATGTGAGTCATTTACAAAAAATTACAAACAAACAAACAAAAACAGTTGTTTAAATTATGTAACGTGCAAAATAGAGGGAAGAAACAATATATAAATTCATTTTTTTTAATATGCGCTATTTGTTCAAAATATAACATTGATGCAAAATAAGGGTGCATGTTCTGGTCATAAGGTTCCTGTGAATGAAAACCTTCTCACAGACTCTTCAAATGCGGTCAGCATCGGATGTGTGAACATGCGACGTATATATGTAATCATCATTTTTAGAAACTCTCAGATAAATACTACACATTGTCTGGATAAGCTCTCATTAGTAAAACTAGCTTACACTTTCTTTCCAGCTGACAAAAACAGGCTTGCGCAAATTATAATACTTGCCCTTTAGTTGTACTAATTTGCACACACAATTGCGGTTCCTGAAGTGATTTTCAGGTTTAGTAAATCACACTGCAGTTGCAAAATGAATTGATTTACATACACACTGCTTTGTATTTTGCACTTTCAGGTAGAAATGTCTCTAACTGCATATTCATTATGAAAAAGAAAGTGCACAAAATGGACAACACATGCTATTTTACTCATCTGAAAGACGCAAAAAAGTCTCCTTCGTAGACCCTGTTTAGTACCAGGGCTGCACACGCAAACCTTTAGTAAATCACGACTTCTGTGTTACTTGCTACCATCTTATAAGGATCCGATATTAAGTAAATTAGTAGGTTTTGGTAGCACAATATACTCTTGAATCATAGGAATAATTAATTACCTAAGGGAACAGTTAATTCTATATTAATGACATTTTGCTAGATTTTCCATTTTTAATGACAGCACAAAAAGTGCATAGAAAGGTCTAAAACAAATGGATGCGATGTGCCAATAAGGACGATCGATAGTGCACAGGTGTATGATGAACATGCGACAAATGACAGCTGACACAACCCGAGCACATATTGGAAAACGTCAGGGTGGGATTGCATGTGAGCTTTTATTTTTCTCTGTATTAAAAGGAAGAAAAAAAGGAAACGAGAGAAACCGAGGCTTGGCTGCTTTTCTTCAGCCAAAGTCCATGCGTTCAGCTTGTGCACTGCCACACACACACACACAAAAACACACACACACACAAAAACACACACACACACAAAAACACACATGCATACACCAGCTCAGCTCACTAAGAGACAGAGAAAGAGAGAGAAAGAAACAGCTTGTTATTAAGCACCTACAAATAAGCAACAGGTGTGCCATGTTAATTTTGCTCATTCCCTCACTCCTACTAAGACTCCTACTAAACCCCGCCCCCACCTGCCACATTTGACTTGTTCGATTTTGTGATAGAGCAGAGTTGTGGTGGCACATAATATGGTTTGAGACTACTTTTAAGTGGGTCCTTTGCAAGTCAAATGTTATGCTATGACTCAATCTGTTCCCACATCCCACCTGGTTGTTTGGTGGTTCATATAAATACAATATGTCTTGCCACAAATGCCTGTGCCTTGCATAGGAATGATCATCTGGCTGTCAACTTTCTCTTCTAAATGTCTTGCGTCTCACAAGTGCAAATTGTCTATTTGTACTTATTTGAAATAAGTCAGATACAAATAGATGGAGCACTATTCATCCCCCCCCCCCCAATCTGATTGAGTCTAGATGCATGCATCAGGACTGGTGTAATACAAGATGCAAAAAAATGTTGCATGAGTGAGAAATTTTTTACCGTCATGCAGGCATGAGCAAGCAGCCAGATAGCAAGCCTGCATGGAAAAGAAAGACCATGTTTATTAACATGTAATGCATTTAAAGCATTCATTCACTCATCCTTAGTAACTGCCTGGGCAGGGTCATGATGGCTTAAATTAGACTACAAGTTTGTTTATATTTAAGGAAATAGAAACAAATAAATCTGTTAGAAATATTGCAGGCAGGTACAAACAAAACTAATAACTGTGCAAGTTAACCAAAAAAAAAAAAAAAAAAAAAAAAAAAAAAAAAAAAAAAAAAAAAAAAAAAAAAAAAAAAAAAAATATATATATATATATATATATATATATTCAATCAAGATAAATTATGAACTCGGGTGATGTAGCTGAGGTTGAGGAACTGTCAGAACCATCAAACCCCCTTACCCCCTCCCCCCTCCCACAAAACATCCACCCTCCATTTTAGGCCACGCCCACTTCAGGTTTAAATCTGAACACAGATACAGATATAGATATTCACATCTGAATATGTCATTCATGAATGGGTGATTCAACTTCATTTGAATAGCAGCAAAATAAAATCATTGCTTGGTACAATTTTGCATTCCATGTAGATAAATCTGCTGAATACACAGCAAGGCTTTTTTGTTTTTTCTTTTTAACCTTTGGGGACCCTAAGTGACCGCCTAAACACCTTGGATTTTTTTTTTCCTTCTATTTTTTGTACTGTATATCTCCTGAAAGTGCTGTGTATCTCAGCAAAGACAGAAACAACATATTGTTTATTACAGTATTTGGAAAAAAAAAAATCTGACACCAGTTTCCCAGCAACAAGTTAGTAATTTCAGCAAACAAATCCATTTGCATACACAATTCAGTGTGACCACTGTAACCCAGACACATCGCTCACAGTACACAATGGTAGCCTTACATTCATGAAAAAAGGGAACATGAACAATAACATCCAATGGAGGATTTTAATTTGACTTGTCAAATTTGCATATATTTGCTTTTATATTCCTCTTGTACTTTTAGTTTTCCTTTACAAAGCTTTTTAATGAAATAATGAAATAGTGATAACTTTTTCTTGCATAAATCATTAGAGGACCTAGCGGAGATCCTTGGAGGACTTTTGTGGAATACTGTAGGATTAAAGCCCATGTCACTGACAATTTTGGTAATATTTACAGTTTTATAAAGTTTCTCTTCACTGTTTCTTAACGTGACAGGTAGAAACCTGTAGAAATTTTTAGTTATGTCAATCATTTTTCAGACTTATAAATAAATTGTGTCTTTGACATATCTTCTCTTAAACTAATCCTAATAATCATAATAATAAAAATATCAAAACTCAACAGATTTTTTAAAATTGTTTTTGTCTACTTGTGGCAACCGCATTGCACTATTGAGAAAAGCTTTAAGCTCCGCCCACTCTGCACAATCATGTCATACTATATGCACTATATATCTCTGAAAAGCTTGTTTCCTGATATATATGTCAATGTATTTGTCATTGATATACATGTCAAATTCTTTTATGAATGTTATAAATAACACTTCCTAGAGTTGAAACATTAAACCACATTGTATTTTTAGTTTTTTTTTTCAAACTCATTTCTTTTTTTCTATATTCAGAAACAAAAATCTCACTTTCTTGATGATCTACATTCATGAAATTCTACAAGTTAATCCCTTTCCCAAATTAGAAGCATATTACAGAGGAATTTCTCAAAATGTTGATAACTGTAGGATTTACATTTGATTTTATCCTGAAAAATAACATAATTTATTAATTTATTTAACAGTGCACAATTTCGTGATTTAAATAAACAAACTAAGAAATTATATTCAAGTCTCTTGAATTCTCTTGGGAGAAACATTACAGTAGAAAAAAAAATTCTAGCATCATCTAAAGACTAGATTTTTAATTTATGCAAATTTCACAAGAGTTCCAATACAAAAAGGACTAGTAAGAATAGTAAGAGATTGATTGTGATATATTTTGCTTTAATAAATTACTCTATATACCCTTTCCTTTTTCCCTACTCTAGGTCAATCCAATCCTCCTGCAGCACACGCCAGCTGACACATGCAAAGTCCGTTTACTACGGCGCACCATCAGCGTCCCTGTGGAAACACAGTTCCCAGCATTCCACATTCAGACGGCGACAGAAACTGGTGAGTTTCATGGCATAATTCCTACAGCATTTCAGCACAATAGAAAAGAAGCAGAGCAATATAATGGTAATAGCTAGGTGTACAGCTCCAAATACTTACACAAGACACAAGGTATTGGCAAGACTTCGCATTAAATGAATGTTCATGAGCAGTTTTTTTTATTATGGAGAACCAGAACATCACCCCAAAGTGGGTGAGTGGTAGAGGTCACTCTAGAGCTCCGGAGAGTGCGACCTCTGCTGCCGAGGAGTGGAACTGACCCGAGTCCTTATTACAATATGATGTGGCATGTTGTGTTTGACCAAAAGGCAGCAAGTCATGGGCGAATGTTTCGTCTATGAGCTGTGGTGTTGCTTCCTTGTATTGCATTTGAAAGATATTATTTGAGTCTGGCTAGCTAGGATAGTGACTTGCTACTACTTACTCGAAGCCTAATTCACTGTTGTTCTTACAGGGATCTTATACAGTATGAAAGTATAGTTTAAACTTCACAGTCTGAAGATTCAGCAGACGTTAACACAGATGCCTGTGTGTGGCATGTGACTATGCCTATAATATGATTATGATTTTAAAAAAAAACGAGCACCCTGTCTTACTTATGCTGCAGTGTAGGTTGTTATACAGTCTATATTTGAAACCATGAAAACCTTGTCATGTTATTTGGTAGTGATTGCGAAGGAGTACATGTAATCAGCATTCTCCGTGGTGGTTAGAAGAATAATTGTTTTTGAAGCTTGTCATATGCAGTTTGACCAGCAGGAGGGGAGATTGTCACCCACTTCCTGCTGTGGGCCTCTTTTCAGAGAATTCTTTTGTTATACGGATTACGTTTACACCCTACTTGATTTGACTTATTAATCAGAAGTTGTTGCGTGACCCTTTATTGTTTCGAGAGAAAAAAATAAAGACAGATGTGGCCTAAATTCCTACTATAATTACTTAATTTCCCCGAACGACAGTGATAGTGAGAGCAAATTAATGGCTTATGTTATCCAAAATGGCCAAGCAAGACACACTGTCACTCAGCCCAGATACAATGCAGTATAACCCTCACAAGATGCTACATAATTAACATGATGATATGTGTAGATTTTGGTCTGCATTATAATTAACAGATAATTTGCAGTGCTATTGCACCATCTATTTTTAGGTTAGATTAGGAAAAATGTGCAGAGCTTCTCTATTATTCTGCTCTAGATTCTGTGACAAGATGTGGCGACAAGATTCTCACTTTTTAAATGATGGCATATCCCTGAAGCAGTAAAATACAAACAGTGTTATAGCTTAGTAAAAAAAAAAAAATCAGTGAAAAACAAAAGACAACGAAAAAACTCTGTACAGCACCCTTATGGTGCAAGATCTTAATGATGTTTGCTTTTCGTCAAAGAACTAACATCATCTTACTTACTATAACAGACTAGTTAGACTGATATAATAGCATTGCTGAACTCTTAATTCTGACTGGTCATATTCATTTTCTATAACACCAGCTTCGACAGAAATTTCTACATGTTTCTATAGTAAAGCTTCACATAAAAAATAAAAAAAAACATGTAATCATTGATGGTGAACTTTTCTGAGAGGAGATGTTTCTTTAGTATTTTTGGAAGGAGTCTCCAGTTTCAGAATGTTGTAACAGTCAGAGGTAAAGCTGTAAGTTTAACCCTTTAACAGCCAGAAAAAGAAATACTTGCGCAATTTTTTTGAAATTCTTACTAATAGGATCACATTCAATGGAACCTAATTGATTTTTTTTTTCAAATTCACTGCTTAGATTAGGAGTTATGGACATCCACCGGCTGGTTGAGTGGCCCATTTCAGGTAACAGTAGAAAGACAATGGACCATTGGTTACTTTTTCAACTACAAATGTGATGAATTTTGATTGTAAACTTTCCCAAGTGCTTGGATGTGAAAGCACTTGGAAAGGGCCGCCTTATGAACGTATTATGTCATTGTAATCCCTTGACATAAAGGGAGGTTGGAGACGATTTTATGAACACTAAAGTATATATTTGCATTTGCCTTATTAACAAAAAATACAGGCTGGTGACAGAACAACTGCTTATAGCTGCTATAACGTAAGTGATAACAGGACTTAACTTGTTTTGCGGACATTAAATGTAACTATAAACCAATAATATGTATGTCTTGTTCTTCAATAAATGAAAAATTGTAATTGTTGACTAATTGTTGTTGTATAAAACACTTTGGGACATGGGGTTGTTGGAAAATAATCAAATTTAGGGTGGTGACAGTAACTCAGCTTCATTACACCATCCAGTCTTTGACTTCCTATAAGAGCACGCATGTTTTCTTCCTTCCATAAACCATTTGTAGACAATTTGTCTCAAATAATAAGATGAAAAGATGAAACACTGCAAGAGCCACAGAACATTTTAGACGAATTAAGATCATTTTGGTTCAAACAATGGAAATCTCAGAACTGAAATAAAATCTTTCTAATTCTGAAGAAAGGCAAACATCATTTTCAGTCATTGATCTTTTTTTTTTGTGCATAACTTGAGTTTGCATAACTTCTAAAACTTGAATGTTCATTCCAAGTTGGCCCTCTGTGACCCTATATTTTTACGATACCACTTTCGATTTAAAGAAAGTAAAGGGCTCTTGAAGAAACGTTCTTACCCTCCTAAAAGATGCATGTACAAGTTCTCTTCCCCAGCTTTATTATCACTGGATGAAATGCATCTATATGACCTACTACAGGTCATCTGCAGGCTGTGATGAAAAAGAGCCGGTTCTCATAACAGACTCGTCATTGAATTTGCTGGATAAATGGACAAAAATCTCACAAATGCTAGTCATCAACCACAAATTGCTGTTAAAATCTACTGGGTCTGTTTATATGTGTTGCTTTTCCCACAGGACCTGCTCATTTCCTCCTTGTCCCATTTCCCTTTTTGACTGACAGAAACGCACTTCATCATTCGTAGAAATTCTTTCAGTTGAATTCAAGTGCTTGTTGCTCCACTCGTTATTTATGAACTCCCGCTTTCTGCGCTCTTCACACTGCTCAGTGAGGAGCTGATGAGAGATGAAAGAACAGCAGAAGTAAATCTTTCACATCTCTGTCTCGCTCCTTTTTTTTTTTTTTTTTATAAAGATCTGAAGTGTAAGTGTAGCTACACCATTTAAGTGTCTCCACTTTGATGATTTCAGCTCTAATATGATGTTTAGATTTAAAACTTGCTAGCTCACTTTTTCTCAAACCTCAGAAGCAAATCTCAATCTGGCTGACTTTCTTTCTTCCTTATGAAGAGAATACGGGGAAGAATCCTTTATTTAGTGAAATAAAAAATACTCTTTTTCTCTTCACTCATCACTCGTCGAAAACTAGAATTGACAAAATGACTATTTATGTTTTATTCCTTGTACATTTTACAAGGGAGCTAATTGCCAAATTCATGAGGTACAGTGCAGTGTCCTTATATCTAAAAAAAAACAAAAACTAAACGACAATAGCTTAGCAGCCTTACTGTATATACGAAGGGCCTTTTTCAGGCTTGGTGACTTAAGATGAAAAATTACATTTAATATTTATTTAGGGAAAGTTACACGTATTCAGAGTCGGGTTATGCACCTGGATAAGTTGGATTTCTGGGTTCCCCATTCCAATTAAACAAATACCCTGTGTGAAGTTCATATCTCTGAGGTTTTCCTGAGTAAAGGTGTCTGAGTCTGGAGTTTCAATAGCATCGAGACCACTGCCTTTAAAACCGCAAAAATTTGTGGGATAGAAAATGTGGACTGAAGAGACAGACAACACTTTTTCTTTGTTGTCCAATGTAATAAAAGAAAGAGACAAATTTAAAATAAAAAGAAAACCCCCTCTATATATATATAATATTTGAATAAGAAGATGGCAAGTGTTGAAATAAACATCTAACTCGCTGTTTTGTTTTTGTTACCTTTTGCTACATTATCGCTTTTTTTTTTTTATTTGACGCACTCTTCTGTAAAAAAAATAAGCTATCTAAGTTCTCTTCTATGCATACAGCTCACTTTAAGGAAGCTTTGCTCATAATGTTATCCAAGATAAGCAGTGCCTCAGTTTATGAGGAGATATTTATTTTGCATTTTTGGAAGGAGTCTCCAGTGTCAGAGCTTTGTAGCAGTCAGAGGTATCGCTCTAACTTTACGGTTTCTCAGTAACATGACTAGTTGCATTTTTTGTCTTGTTAGCTTCAAGAGGTAAGGAATACCAATGACTACCAACGTGCTTAGCTCAACTCTGAACATGGCTCTAAGTTGCCTCAGGTATCAGAAGTACATAATGCTAATTTTAAGCAGTGCTATTCTCACAGGTTTCCAACTCGCTAATTTTTTTGGGTACATCAAAGCTGTGCAGAGTGCTAGCTGCTAAAATGTCAAGATACTTCTTCATCTTCATTAGCTTCTTTTTTTGCAGCATTCTCACATCAGAGTGTGTGATGTTACGTTTCTTAGAACCCTTTTTCAAGTTTTAAAGATTTAATGGAATGTTAAAAAAAGTCCTGTCCAAAAAGCCCAAAATGATTGTTCAGTTGCTCTAGTTAGGTTGTGCCTTTGTATATAAACTATTCTACTCAGTATAGAGTGAACACAGGGATGTATTTATATACAGTATATACATTTCCAGTGGAATTTAGAGTTCAGCAATGATGCATTGCTAACCACAGCCATTTTTACTGAACCATCACTAGCATGCTTCAGGAATTTCAGTTGCTTTATATTTTCAAATTCAGATTTTTTTAGGAGTCTTATATAATTCTTAGGCTAATGGACCATCAGTCAGATTTTATATATATATATATATATATATATATATATATATATATATATATATATATATAAAATCTATATATATAGAGAAGCAACCTGTAAGTTATATCATATTAGCCTTATTCTAATAGTAGCATTAGACATGCTACTACAACACTTACAAGAAGAATCAGTAAGGAACAAAACACAACAGGGCATGAAGTTATAGTATGAGAATCAACAATAGCGTGCTGTAATGCCACTGTGAAGTTAATTATTCTCCTATAACAACACGTTCTGAAGTGTTTTATTGCATTTATACTACAGCAAATTGCCAGTGACTTGAGATTTTCTATTGAATTTTTCTCTGCCACCCTGCATGATACTTTTGATCCATTTTGTAGTTACGTTTAATGTTGTGGGATTTCCACAAAACAAGTTAATTCCTGTTATCGTGTTAATAAGAGGCTAATGCGACAAAAGTAAAGGCAGCTTGTCATGTAGTAGAGATGATGCAAAGCCCTCCATCCTGAAGACTTTCCCATGTCCAATGAAAATTGAAGTTACAGCTTTATCACTGACACTGGAGAGTCCTTCCAAAAATGTTAAATAAACATCTCCTGATAGAAAACGTCACCATATCAAATATACAAATATACCTTTAAAAAAAATCGGTTTATGTGGCGCGTCCAGCATGTGTCCTTGTGCTAGTTGTTGCTACAGAAGCGATAATGTATTAGAATAAGTGCTTTGCAGTTTGAACAACACCTTCTGACCAATCAGAATCGAGAATTCAACAGCGCTGTGGTATAAGGGAAATAAAAAGATTTAAGAGAGTACTGCATCAGTACTATCATGGATGCAGTGACTAGACAAACTTGTGAAGTGACTTCAAAGCTATTTACAAGATTTCAACATTAAAAATGTGTATAAATTAAAATTCATGCCTTGACTCACACACTGAATTTGTAAATAAAAAGAACACAATTGAATTCATTTGATATAATCTTTAAGCAACTTTTGTTAATAGGTTTTTGGAGAAAGAACAGCTTGTGCTCTAAATGTGGAGTGTTGCCCAGGACACCCTGTCTCTGATACACACGTTACAATCCAATTTTCTGTTCCATCTATGCACTAGTTATTTATCGCACACTCCAAAACACAGTGTGTACTTTCTAGATGTTATACACTTTTGATGTGAGAAAAGAACAAGCCACTGTGTCTTTAAGAATCGGCGAGAAGGAATTGGGGAGAGCAAGTAGACGAGGAACTTAGTAGGAACAGTGATCTGCATGAGTGCCACAAGCGTTCTGTCTCTCTCTTTAATTCTCTCTCTCAGTCCCTCTCTTTCTCACTCTCTACACTTCTCCTTCCCTCCTCGGAGCTGTACTCATGTGGATGTAGAGCGACAGTTGGGGAAAACACACTGGCTCCTGAGACACTTTTCACTTTGCCCCCGGACTCTTTTTTCCCACTCTGCTCATCTCAGCAGCTATACAGGAGTCGCATTTCATCCGTATGGAGTTGGATGCAGGTCTCGAGCCTGAGGGTCAATCTGGTAAGTTCTTGAGGAAAGAACAAGAGGAAAAGAGGCCCCTTCATGTGGATACATTTGTTCCTCAGCTTCTGTGCTGGTGGTCTAGAGACGGCCAGATGCCAGGAAAGTGTTGATGGCTTTAGTGTGATGCTGAATGTTGCTTAATGTGATCTCGACGAGAAAATGTTAATGTGCGTATGTGTCAATCTCAGATTCTTAGACATGAATTTTATTGAGAATTTCTATATTCAAGAGTTGGCTGGAGTATCAGAAATGTTATGCTAGATGTTCAGACGTCTAGACATTCAGTGTGTTGTATATTATTTCCCTCCAGTTGTTGTGGTTTAGTTTGTAGGTCACCGAGTGGTATTTGCGTGTGTGTGCATGTGTGTGTGTTTGAGCTGGAGTGGGAGAAATTTCACCCCCACCCCCCCACCAAAAAAAAAGAACTCCTTTTTCATCCGTCTATTTAGTAATAATATGTTTAACTCCTTAAAGTGTCAAGTTGTTACTGAGTAATCCATTCTGAATCATATTATTCAGTATCTGCAGTGAATAAAACCCAGAAAATTGTATGTAGTTACAAGAGTGAGGATCGTGAAGAGTTTAAGGAGTCAAAGATCTTTATCTTAGTGAGCATTCCAAATCCCCCCCCATCCCGACCCCCTCCATTTACTCTGCATAGAGTGTTGCCAAGTTCTACCGTGAAGGATGTCTAACCTTCACAAAAATGTGGTTTGTGGAATGAGTCAACATCTAAAATATTTTCAGGGAGGATAGAAACACCTTTTTCTCCATCTCCTCTGCACAACGTTGGGCTTAATGCCATTACAGAGAAACAGAAACCAAAATGAGAGAAGAGTGAAAAGGAGACAGAGGTGTTGAGGGAAAGGCAAAGACGAAAAGTTCAGGCAAAGGCACGACAAGGCAGTGTTGAGACTTCAAAACCACCATGCAGTCAGCAGTAACGTCCAACATCTGTGTTATGCACGCACCAAACCTCACAATTTCCAAGAATAAACCCAAATAACACACTGCCGTACTCTGAATTACGTCCCTGCCCTGCTACACTTTGCTAAAAAGTGCATATCGCAAGGGCACGCAGGACTCCGAGACTCCAATTGATTCCAAAGTTCAAATTTGATTTTAACCCTCGTTAGGAACATGCCAATGAAAATCCCATGAGTGGATTCACTAAAACAGCGTTATGTTAAGAAATGCAAAGTGGCAAAGTGTTTAATTATTTGCTATAGACTGCCAAAAGGAAGGGGTTGCTACATCATGAAAGTAATTCGAACATAATCTTGGATGGCTTCCTCCAAATGTAATGACAGACAAACAATGTGGCTGGTTTATTTTTTACTTGCCTATGAAGCTCTTGGTAAAATACGGTTCCAAAAGACTTATCCATCTTATGCAAGAGGAAGCCCTTGAAAAAGGGCTTTTGACGCACATATAATTGTTTATATCAATGATTCACTCATCATATGAAGATGTGAAGCTATATGCTGTCACGTGTATGAATCATGGGTTGGAATATTTGGAAAGCTCACAAGTGCAGTTTCAGAAAAATGCATACGCCCAAGCTTATACTGTATGTCAGGACTGTAAAAAGATCAACAAAGTGTTTTGTCAAACTTTATTACATACAAGGTTTCTATATGATATATACAGTATGTTAAAATATATGTATGTACGGAAGTCAAGAAAGGCCATGCGTTATTTCTTTCTTTTTTTTCTTGTGATCTCAAGATTCAAATTTTCTTGAGATCACGACTTATTTTTTTTTCATATGTCGAACTGCTTTACAGTGGACACAGTGGCTTAGTAGTTAGTATGTTTGCCTTGCACCTCTTGGGTTGGCGGTTTGAATCCTGCCTCTGCCCTGTGTGCTTGGAGTTTGCATTTTCTTCCTGTGCTTCGGGGGTTTCCCTCCCCCAGTCAAAGACATGTGTTGTAGGCTGATTGGCCGGGGTGTCCCCTGCCTTGTGCCCCGTGTTCCCTGGGATAGGTGCCAGGCTCTCCCGTGAACCTGTGTATGGAAAAATGGATGGATGGAAATGCATTACTGGGTATACATACTATAAATCAGAGTGTGATTTATAGCAGAAAGTAGCTGGTATAGTGGTGTTTGGCCTTACAGCCATATGGGGGTTTGGTCCTGAGGTGGGGTTACTATATGCTGTTTGACTATATTTTTCCTAAATTTCCCATTTGGGGTCAATAAAGTACATCTATCTATCTAGCCTTATGCTTGTCAGTGCTAAACCATTTCAAAATTATTGTCAGTCACTTGAGGAGGTGATGCAGAAATACCTATAATGCAACTATACCATAGTGAACACTGAAGAGTGATCCTGAGCGGGGAGTCAGTTTCGTTGCCAGTCAATGTGAGGGACTAGGACATCTCCAAAAATGCCGCTGAATCACCTGAGCTCAGGATCGAACCCATAACCATGCGGCTGTCTTGAGAAAAAAATATTGTTTTCATGAGATCTTGAGAAAAATACGTTGTGATCTCGAGAAAACATCTTTTGTTATTTTGAGAAAACAACTTTCATTATCTTGAGATCACAAGAAAAATAAATCGTAATCTCGAGAAAACAACTTTTGTTATCTTTAGACAACACCTTTCTCTATCTTGAGATCACAAGAAAAAAATGCATGGCCTTTCTGGACTTTCTGCATGTTTTAACAGAAATACCGAATCTTAATCATTTGAAAATGTAATAAATAGCTTAAATAACAATTCAAGGACCTAAAAGTCATTTGTTTAAAAGTCCTTTTCACATACAGTAAAGATCTGGTTTCCACCAGTAATGTGTTATCCTGAAGGCTTTTAAGTTATAATAATTACCAAGTGAACTATTGTCTCCAAATATACAATGTCTAACTCATCTGAAGAGGCTGTATTCAGAGCCGGTGACTTAATTAAAAAAATTACATCAATATTTAAATACAGTAGGTTAAATATGTTACAATGTGGCCACAAGGTACACAACTGAGGTTGTGATGCAAGCTATTTTACTGTGCTATTAATTCACTGTCTTCATTTGTCAAATGAATGAAATAATGTCAATTCGATGTGCTCTTCTATAAAGAATATGTGCCCATTGGTTTGAAGGATAAGCTGACCAATCGCACATCTGCTACATGTACAGCTCACTTTCAGTTAATTCGTAATTTTATTCATATTAAACTTGGTCCTCCCTGCGAAAAGCCTTTATTGTGAACTTTAATGGGATGATACTATTAAAGAAATATTGTCATATTTACAGTATGTATTTAATATTGCCCTCATTGCCTTCCATTGTTTGTGTATTTATGTCCAAAACATATATTTTTATCGTGAGATATTTATGTTGTGGTTACAGCAAAATATCAGACAGATTAGAGATTAGATTAGATTAGAGATTGAGCAGATTATTCAGATCAGTTTAACAGAAGTGAAATGTTAAAAGTAAGAGTGTTTGGTCCTCTTACTTTTAAATTAGATTTAATTTAATATAAAATTTAGGTTTATGTAATTTTATCTAAATTTTAATTACATTTATATAATTTTACAATTACAGATTATGGTTTGCCCTTAGATTAAAATCATAACAGTTTAAAATCTTAAAAATAATTATAACTGTACCATTCATTCGTTTTTCAATGGACATTCCACGGGTTTTGTCCTTCTATTCATTCATCTTCACATTCATTCATTCATTCATTCATTCATCTTTATCTGAGTGAGTTGGGAAACATTAAAATTGAAAGGTTTTTTTTCTAATTTGCTTCTCTCTTGATTTCAAAAACTAGTCAGTGGCTCAGCACGTGTCAGCTGCCAAACATATATGAGTTTGATACAAGTATGCAACTCTTTCTTTGGCCTAAGGTGGGCTGATGGATTTTAATATAGAATTTATCACTGCTTTACTGTCTGGGGGGCATGGTGCCTTAGTGGTTAGGCCTGTTGCATCGACCTTCCGGGTTTGGGGGTACGAATACCGCCTCCACCCTGAGCTTGCATGTTCTCCCCATGCTCCGGAGGTTTCCTCTGAGTACTCCGGTTTCTTGCGTTTTAGGCTGATTGGCATCTCCAAATTGTGTGAATGTGTGTGATTGTGCCCTGTGATGGGTTGGCACCCCATCCAGTGTGCCCCCTGCCTCCAGATTCAAATGTTATCTTTTGGATACCTTATCTGAGGTGGCATAGTTATTCTGGAACTTCATCATTTTTGAAATCCTTAAAGGTCTTGGGGAAGACACACCAACAACAGCGCAGGGCCACTTGCTTTCATTTGTTATAACTTTAACACTGGTATTTTCAAAATTAATTTCAAAAGGGCATGCTTTTCCTCAAAGGACCAGTGTGGCTGCAAGTTTTCATCCCAGCCAAATAGAAGACAGATGTTTTAGTGGCAAGGCTTTGGCAGTTTATTAATTTCCTTTCATTTTCATGCCACTGTATGCTGTGTACAGTTGAAGTTTACTTCTGAATTAAATGCTATTTCTGTACATGTGCGTGCATTACTAATGAAGACGATCAGTCAGACAACTCCCAGACTCCATCATGCAACTCCCATACGTTCCAAAACTTTTGAGCAATATTTACTGACTTTTTATGAAGCCAAATATGTTCAACACTTGTTTATATGATGTTACTACAGTGTTATAGGCTGTGCACATCTTTATCTACTGCAGCAAAAAAAAAAAAAAAAAACGAAACAAACAGACAAACCAAAAAAACGGTAGCTCTTGAACGGCTTAGACTAGATAATATCTCTCTCAAAACAAACAGCACTGCAAGAAACGTAAATTCACCTGCTCATAACCCAATAATCAAATGCTGGAGTTGCTACAGTAGGTTAAAATCGAAGCATGCTGTTGTTCTTTCTGTTGTCAGTAGCTTGTACAGAATCGCTTGGTGTGGACTGACTGAGGGCTTGACGTGAGGCTTGACGTGACACATAAGTGTGTGAATTCGGGGGTAAGTCTGGACCTGCCGGTGGTTCTTGGGATTTTAAATCTAAAAAATATAGCCAGGTTTGCTTGTGGCTTTCTCCTATGTAACATTTTCAGGTGTAAGAAAAGCAGGATGCTTTAGGAAATGGCACTGGCCTTCTCCAGACAGGCTCATCCTAGACCTCCCATGGGCCATGTGCTTTGTGTCTACAGCCACAGATGCTGACCTTCTTCAGGCCTGAACCTGGATTTGTTCCAAAATACACCCTTGTCCACTTCCTATCATGACTCAAAAGTGCGTAAGCCATATGTCAGTATGTCATATGAATGGTCAGTTGCAGCACAAGGGAATAAACGTATAACAGGAATGGTTAAATTGGTATGCACTCTGTACATGTGATGTCTGACCAATTTCCTTGCAGTTTGGGCTCTCTATTTCCTGTTTTCAATGTAAAATATGTCATAATGCCTTGCTAAATGGTTGGCTAGCTATCATACCTATTAGCTACCTTGAAAACCATATGATCAACCATATTTCAGACCTTGAAATGATAAGATTCTATCTCACAATTTTGTGATTTAAAAATATTGAGCCATAAATTTTGACTCTCACTAAGGTCAAACCATATATAACATTTCAACGTTGTATTTTTTTTCATGCTCCTAATATACAGGGCACCCATGCCTATTGTACAGGGAATGTAAGTTCGTGTTAGCCTTCACCCTTCCCTGCCAGTGTGAACATAGGATTAGGGTTTAATTCCCCAGATGAAAAAAAAAAAACCCACAAGATCCATTTAGGGGGATTGACTAATTTTTTTCATTCCTTCAAGTTTTGTTTTCAGTAAAATGCACAGGCAGTGGGTTTCCTTCAGAACTAGTGGAGGACATTTTCAAAGGCTTACACAAGTTTCTTTTATCCAATGGGCTATGCGACCAGGTCAATGGCCTACCATTTGGCGATCACTTCAACATAGTACCTTAGACTCCTTTGAAACCATCTTTGAAGTCCAGAACGTAAGGAAGTAGAACTTCCACGTTTGTCGGTCCCTTCCTAACATCCTAGGTTTGCAGTCAGTGTGATATTCTATCTATACGACTGTACTTAAATACTTTATTTTACTCCAGATTCCATTCTGATATGGCTGTTTGTTGTCACATGAATCAATATAGATCAGCGGTTCCACTGGAAGCGTGCCTTGCATAAGTATTCACCCCCTTGAACGTTTCCACATTTTGTAGCGTTACAACTTGGAACTGAAACAGACTTTAGTTGGGATTATATGTCACGAATCTATCCCATAATATTGCAAACAATACCATTTGTGAAATTATTTACAAAATATTCAGTGTAAAAGTTGTAACTGCAAAGTATTGCTAGGAACCCCCTACATTAGTTGTGGTGCTATCAGTTGCCATCAGCCCTATAATTAGTTGTATGGAGTCCACCTGTGTGCAAATAAAGTGTCATGTGATCTGAATATAAATACACCTGTTCCTCAACAGCACCAGAGTTTGTTAAAGAACCTAAACAAACAGCATCATGAAGACCAAGCAGCTAAAACCAGTCCAGGACAGAGTTCGGTGATAAAAAAAAAAAAAAAAATATATATATCCTAAACTTTGAGTATCCTGCTGAGCACCAATAAATCCATTATTACAAATGAAAAAAGAATATAGCACAACTGCAGCTCTGCACTCTAGAAAAGGTAAGAGCCACCACCAAAAGTCAGCGATCAGGTAAGGAGGGCAACCAATTTTCCCTACTTCAATATTATGGTCTATTTTGTATAGATTCATGACATCTAATCCCAGTTAAGTTCACTGTAGCACTACAAAATGTGGTTTCAAGTTCAAGGGGATGAATACTTATGCAAGGCACTGTAGATGTACTGTACATGCTCAGTCTATGATATTACCTCAATCATATTTCAGACATGAGGTGGTATGATTTGGAAAATGAAAATCTTCAATAAATGACTCATTCTTTCCTCTTTCCATCACTCTGCTGCAGATTAATCTTTGTTTCATCTGGCCATAAGACGTATCCCAGAACACTACAGGCTTTTTATTAGCTTTCTAGCAAGTTGTAACCTGATCTTTCAATTCTTTTCCAGTGCTTTGTATTTTGTGGTAATCCCTCTGAGATCATGCATTTTTATCCTTCTCTTTATAGTAGTGTTTAATAGATTTTATGCCTAGTTCCTGGATGTAGTTCCTGATCTGTTCAGCAGTTTGAAAAGAAGAATTTATTCGTGATTCAATGTATTCTTCAGCCATCTGCTAATGTGGTCTGGCAGGTTGTTTGCTATGAGACGGACCTTGAGTCTCTGGTGCTCATGTTGGGAACCAGTCACGTCAGAATAAGTTTCCTGACCTAAGGATGCCCTGGCATATAGTACATCCAGCCAAGAAACTTGGAAACCAAGTTCCCAATTACTTTGCTCACTCAAAATGGGTGTAGTCCTTTAGTGTCCGGTTGTGTCACCTCTTCATGTACTCATACAGATCAAACCTCCAAAATTCAACTTTCATGCTAACATCACCAACTGCGTGCTTGTCATCGCATAGATCTCTAATTAGCCGAGCTGATTTGCAGCTTACACAAGGACTAAGTCTGTTTCTTAAAGTTTTTATGTTATTGGTAACTGAGGTTGAGGCTGTTGAGGGAATGACTGCGTATAGCTGTTATTTTAGCATTAAATACAATGTATTTGCTGTGATGCTTCACATCAACCCTTCATTGATTATTTTCCTATAACATTGTAGTATAATATTCAACATTCAGTTCAAGAAATTGAATTTATGCAGGTCTGTTTAAAATTAATTTATACAATTTTAAGATATTCAGGTGTACTTATAAACGCTAAGCCATATTTTGCTTCAAAACTACTCAGTAAAATTTAAATAGCATATTTATAACATTAATTTTTTTTTACCAAAAAATCAGATAGCTCCAAGGTCTCAAATTATTATCAGATGCACAAGCAAGATCCAGCTTGTACTTTTTGTCAGTTATAACATTTTCTAGATTAATGGGATTCAATTTAGTATAAAGCATCACAATAATTTAATAAAAAGTATTCAGATGCTGAACAAGGTCTCACCTTGTCGTATCACCAAACTGGTAACAATTCGCGAAAAGTTGCGGAAATTTGCATGAATCGAAGGAAATAAAAACAAATAAAATCTTGTTCAAATTTGTGTTAAGTTCTTGTGAGATGAGGTTGATATATCAGCTGGGTAAACATTTAGTTTTTGATAAGCGATAAAAAAAAAAAAATCAGCTAGACTTTTCTTAATATGTTCACGTTTTTAACAAGTGCATAGTACTCTACACACTTTCTATATATGCATAAGAAGTTAATTAAGTAAATATATTTTATCAATAAAGCACATGTAAAACAACTATTATAAAAACACGTATTCTTCACCAGCTACTGCTCTAGACATAACATTTGCTTTAGACGTAGCATTTACAAATATACATATACACACAAATCATACACACATAGAAATGCCTAGACTGTAACGAGACTGTGTTTCATTTGTTTTGTAAACCCACATTGCAAGCCGGGTCACAACCTCAAGACAAGAAAACAACAACAACAAAAAACACCTTTATTTAAACACACACATGCACAGCCCCTGCTCTGAACTCTAGATGAGACGTCTGCTATTCCAAAAGGTCAGAGTGCTGTAACCCTTGAACTTTTGTCTGGCGGAATACTATTACATCTGCACCAATATGTCTCGAAGGAAAGACAGACAGACACAAGATACTCTCTCTCTCTCTCTCTCTCTCTCTCTCACTCTCTCACACACACACACACGCATACACATTTCTGACCGCACACAAGCCACTATCATATATCCGATCAGGAAGTGACTTATAACTTAGAGATCAAACCACAAAGGAAAGTGAAGAGTCACAGGAAGGAGGGATTCGGAGAAAGGCGTGGCTGTCACCTACGAGAGGATAAAGTGTCGTGTCTGTTTTTTTTTTTTTTGTGTGTGTGTCCTTTGAAACCCGAGACACAGAGGACATACCTGTAGGTGTGTGCTCTCTAAATCAGAGGAAGAATGAATGGATACTTTTGTCAGATTTATGGAGAAATGCCTTGTTTTCACTGCTGAAACATGAGACTATCAGGATGGATTATGTGTGTGTGTGTGTGTGTGTGTGTGTGTGTGTGTGTGTGTGTGTGTGTGTGTGTGTGTGTGTGAATGGTCTTATATCTTAGTGGGGACCAAATGGCTCCAAAATGTGATAGTTTTGACCTTGTGGAGACATTTGGCTGGTCCCCATGAGGATTTTTTTTTAAATTACTGCTTTCATTTTAAAGAAAAAACAAAAAAACAAAACTAAATGTGTATCTGAGTGTGTGAATGGTTTAACCTGAAGTTATCAATAAGTTTTTGTGTTCCTGCTGTGTTATGTGTTTCTGGATTTTCTTGGCCTGTATAGCTGTAGAATTCGAGCCCAGTGTCTTACCCTGCTCCGGCACAGCCTGAGTTCTGACTGGCCGGCTCTTTGTCTGGAATTCCACTCTTGTGGCTCTTGGGTCCGCCTCCTCTCCTCTGCCCTCTGGGTGTCGAAGAACAACGGCATTCCCCTGCATAATGTGCAGAAGTGTGTGTGTGTTTTTGTGTTGGGGGGGAGTTGGGGTAGGACGACGACAAAATAGTACTCACACTCATACTCAGAATATGATATCTGTCATTATGAATAGACATACACACACACACACACACACACTTTCTGAGAAAGCACACATGTAGACTTTACATTCACAGGTTTTGTATTCTTTGTGAAAAAGAAAACGTGCCAAATTCGTGTTTTCACACACTCACACACAATCGCACAAATCCTCTTTCTCTCTCTCTCACACACACACCAGACACACAGACACACACAAACACACACAAACACACACACCCAAACCTCTTTCTCCCTCTGCACTCATTTGCATGGCTTAGATCTGGAAAAGGGGAGGATCTGAACTCTGTTTGCAGCCTGTTCTCTATTTCTCCTTCTCCTTCTCTCTCACTTTCTCACACACACACACACACACAGAGTTCTGCACAGGGACTCGCTTTTCTGCTTGTGATACAGACATGGAAAGTGTGTGAGTGTGAAAGGAACACACACAGCAGACAGATAGAGCGAGAGAGAGAGAGAGAAAGAGAGAGAGAGAGAGAGACTTTGCTGTACTCTGTGTTGCTCTTGGCAGACCATGTGCTGATTTGGGAATTTACTCATCTTTTTTAAACTTCTGAAGGAGCTGGTACAAGTTTGAGGTAAGGGAGAGTTTCCCTCCTTTTTCTTTTTCACTATGTACATCTGTGTGTGTGTGTGTGTGTGTGTGTGTGTGTGTGTGTGTGTGTTGGTGTGTGTATGCAGTGTGTGAAACACAAAAGGTGTGGGGATTTTTTATGGCTTTTTTTTAATTTAGCTTTTGTGGCTTGTTTGCAGAACAGAGAAACTTCAGGTGCCAGAATCTCACAGTCTGACAAACACACACACACACACACACACACGCACACACACGCACACACACACACACACACACACATGCTGCCTAGCACATAAAACAACAGTGAGTGAGTACATAGGATTGTGTAGAAAGTGCAATACTTCGAAATTCTTTTCATGCTCTGTTATTGTAAGGATAAAAATAGAAAGATAGATAGATAGATAGATAGATAGATAGATAGATAGATAGATGCTGATGTTGTAATTACAGATTAAATCTTAACATACGGAGTCTTACGACAGTTTTAGAGTAGCATGTGTACAAATATATAAATACCTGTATATTTTCGTGTGTGCATCCTACAATTTGTGAAAATTCCCAAAATGCACTTTATATTTACACCTACTATATACTATATATAAACTTAGACTATATGTATATATAGTATAGTCTATATATATATATAGTCTAAGTTTAAAATGGGTTTGTCCTGCTTTTGTGCTGCCCCAAATCCCTGTCACAGTGCTGCATCATTCTCCGTCCCTTTCCTTCACCAACCTTCAGCATTGTCCTGTTATAATCTTAGCATTCTGTGGCGGCTTGAGTTGAGAGATCCTGTACCCAGTCCTCGGAGTTCATTGTTGCTCTATTAATAGCGTGGGGTGGGATGGCGAGCGAGCCGGCAGCTGGCAGGAAGGAAGTGGGTTTGGAGAGACGAGGGATTACCGGGAGAGCATGGGGGTCATGCACTGAGCTCCAGAATGACAGAATGTCAAGAATCAAGGTTTGCTGGGAATGACTGCAAGGAGGATTGCGCAGAAGTGAGTAGAGCAGCTGAAGGAGGTGAGGCTTGATCTTGACATTGAGGTTACATCAGGACAGCAGTGTGTGTGTGTTTGTATGTGTGTGTGTGTGTGTGTTAGTCTGTGATGCCATTTTTCTGAGATACACTCAAATATGACCAATTATTTTTAAATTATTCTCCATCTTTCAAATTCTGCTTATTGTTACTATATTATACAATACACTTAAAGCATCTTGAATATAGTCACATATTCAATAGTCAACGAATATTCATACAAAACCTTCTCTGTAACTTTAAACTTGAACTGTAAAATTTTCATCAAATGTCTTTTAATGAAAAGTTTTGTAAAGAATGTAATAATTAGAGATACACTGCAAAAGTTGGCATTTGAATATAGTCAAATGAAGCTAATATTTCCTATTACAAGATTACAATAAACCAAATATAAGTTTATTAAACCTATTTCAAGATATTTTTTACTAATTTGAAGCTTGAAGTAGTCTTCAGTTTGATTATTTTACTTAGTTTTTAAGCATTTACTTTTAAAAGAAGCCAAACCATCTGACAATATAATGTAAACTTTAAAGCTTGAAATTAAATTTTTTTTTAAAAAGTCTAGAAATAGTTTTAATAATCATCTATTTTTTTGTTTTATTGTAATCTTGTAATAGGAAATATTACCTTCATTTGTCTATATTCAAGATGGTTTCTCTAATTGCTAAAATGCCAACGTTTGCAGTGTGTCTCTAATTATTACATTCGTTTAGAAAATTTTCGTCAAGAGTCGACATTTTATGAAAATTTTACAAATCAAGTTTAAAGTTTCAGAGAAAGTTTTGTATGAATATTAAGAAGTGGAGCACTTTTCAGGTTTAAAAAAAAATCACTAAGGCTATTGGGAGTTACATTAATTGCAGAAACGTATGCTAGTGAACGATTTTCAAGATTTTTGGAGAAACCTTTCAGTCGATTGCTCTGTAATAACAGCAAAGACAACTGTTGGATTTTGCAAGAGAAAAAAAGTGGTCACCATACACTGACTCGATCATCTGTTTCACTGTTTATTGCTACGTATAGTCATTTATCTGATACATGGTAAATTTTCTTTTCTTTATCTATTCATTTATTATATTGAAAGCATCTCTGCTTCCCAAAATGTCTTTACACATTACACATTTTGCACAGTACTGTAAATAAATAGTATGAAAAAGTCATGAAGGGTTATCAAAAAGCTTTTATACCATACCACTATCGAATTCTCGATTCTGATTGGTCAGAAGGTATTGATTAATATTCTCTAACAGCTCTGATCTCTGACAGTAATGCACTCGTTCTAATACATTATGGTTTCTATAGTAACAACTTGGACAGGGACTTAGTATGATAGACGCTCCACATAAACAGATGTTCCTGTGGTGAAGTTTATGATTATTTATTTATTATTTATTATTCGAGAGTTTCCAGAGTCTCCACTTTGTAACTGTCATACTGTAACTTTACGTTTTTCAAAATGGGAAGGTTAGAAAAGAAGGTTTACTGCAATTTTTTTTGTCTTATTAACTTTAAGACAGAGGGAATAAAAGAGAAGCTGGTGAAGGAAAAACTGTTTAGAGCTGCTATAACATAGCCGATAACAGAAATTAACTTGTTTCGTAGATGTTCCACAAGATTTAAATGCATCTACTCTATAAATGGATGAAAAATATGATGTCATCTTGTAATAAACACTTTAATATTAATATATTCCTTACTTAACATTTGGATGCAGAATCTAATTGCAGGTCTCTAATCTTGCACGTTAGAATTCCCTTAATATGTACATTTTCCTGTAAACACTTTAATGAGTGGAATGATACACAAAGCATTAAGCAAAACGAAATTATTATTATTATTTTTTTTCAAATTTACCTGATGTTTACATTTTAACAGTTTAATCATTATTAGTGCCACAAAAGAGTTGCAGGTTAAATAAGAAAAAAATACTAAACATGTTTTCCACCAAAGACCTAAATCTTTGGAGATGTATACAGAGCCTAATTGTTTCTCCTTATGTTTCCTTGCTTCATTGTTGCTATAGCAACAACTAGAGATGCTAAGAGATGTTATATCCATTTTTTACTGAAGTATCACTCATGTAATCTCCATGACCTATCAAAGAGAGAGAATTAGACTAGTTCATTCCCAGTGATCTGTGTTTCGTTCCTGCTGGCATTTCCACTAGTGTAAATTCTTTTGTATTATCCTGAACAGACTGTAACTATGGAATGTTAACTGCTTTCACTGTTTTTCCCCAGCACCCAGTTTTTCCTTTTCCTGCAGTGAAAACCTTTCATACCTTTCCTACAAGTGCAAGTCTTCTGTCAGTCAGGTCTACGTTTAGTGGTTGTTCTCCCCTGGTTTAAAATCGTTTAAATATTTTCACGTGTATAAAGAGCACAAGTTCTGTACATGTAAGGTTTAGAAACTTTTCTTCAGATTCTCTGGAGGATTTTTCCCACCATTTCTTAAAGTATGTATTGGATATTCTCAAGTTTGCTATCATACAGTGTTGTAGTTACGACCATCTCATTCATGGCACAAACATGAAGAGCACAAGACCAATAAGAGGCCCGTTATAGAAGGTTCAGACATGCCAACACTGCTTAACAAGAAAATCCTAGCAGGCAGAGAGCTAGCAAGTGCCAATAGACAATACAGCTTTTTCTTTCCAGATGTGTGCTAAACAGTAAGAAATCTGTGAGGCAAAAGTCTAGCTGTTGATTGTTACATAATAATAAGCAGCTCCTCTCTAGTACCAACCTAGTTCCTATATGGATAATCATCTTTAACTACATGCTAACTCAGATGAAAGATGTGAGTGCAATTATTAAGCAAGATTCCTAACCCCTTTTAGCTGCTTAGTTATATGCTTGGAGTGCAAACCTTTTCATAAACAAAATGTCTGGTGAATAAATGTATAAGCGGGTAGTTGAAGAAGGGAAAAGACGTTCTGTGTTCTGAGATGCTTTTCTGCTCACAATGGTTGTAAAGAGTGGTTACTTTGAGTTTCCATAGCCTTCTGTCAGATCTACTTGTCTGACTCGACAGTTGGAATGTGCAGGTGTACAGGTGCTTTATCTATCTATCTATTTGTCAAACCACCTCTTTATCTATCATGTGACCATGTGGGAATCAGCTTGCATTCCTCTTCCCTGTAATCTGCAACAGGTGGTAGCAGCATGAGGGTCTATATATATATAAATTAAGTGCTTTATAAACATGTTATCAAATGCCCACAAAAGAAAAAAAAAAAGCTGTAAAATATAAAACATACTCATGGGACAGTCAGGAGAAACTATTTAGAAGAATAAAGTATATTGCACTATATTGTCAATATGTCCAGTATAAGTAGAGTATAAGTAGAATATTTTTATCATATTACTATACTTCCGGCCAAGTAGAGTGGACAGGAAGGCTGTGGTACCTCAAATAACCACTCTTTACAACCGTGGTGAGCAGAAAAGCATTTCAGAATGCACAACATGTTCAAATGTGAGACAGCTGGGCTATAACAAGAGCCAAGAACAGGAATCTGAGGCTACAGTGGGCACAGGTTGACTGAAACTGTACAGTCGAGGATTGGAAAAACTAATCAATCTTCAAGCGCACACTTATATATTTATATTTATCTTTTTCATGAATAGGTATGCACTCAAAACATATAGCTAAGCAGTTGAGGGTTAAGAATCTAACTGATTTTTTCCCCAATTGCTAGCAATCAGCCTTAAACATTGATCTAGAATGTAGTTAATCATCTACAGTATATATAAAGTAGGCAGTCTTTAAAATGAATATGATAATTACATTTTAAATTGAATCCTGGGAGCCACTGGAAGCAGACCAAAGCTTAAGTATTATTGTTCCACTCTTTAGCACCAATCAATACCATTTCAGGTCTTTAAAAAGTGAACTATTGATGTAAATATGCTTAGCTGCTGTGTAGCTGTGTATATGTGTGTGTATTATTGACACAGGATGTTGATTGTTCTCTCCTCATTATGAAGGATCTGTTGGTCATTTTGTCTTCTTGCTGTGCTGATAAAAAAGAATCCATTAATCACCAGAGACTCACACAAGCATATTGTGGAGGTCTGAATCAGTCGCGGCACTACTGTAGTCATTAATCACACGCTGTTCTGTTTGTAAAAAGAGCAAACTGTAATAATTGAGTTCTTGTTATGACTGGTTTATGTTTTAAAAAGAAATAGCAGGTCTTACTTTCCCGTAAGAAACATGACAGAGAATGCTGCTGTAGGATAAGAACCAAGGACAGGGTGTCGTAATACTGTTTCCATCCCAAAGTTGATTATTTTCCAATAACTGAACATCACAAAGCATTGTATTCTTCTTATATTACAGCAGTTTTCCAAATAAATTACATTTATTTATTTATTTATTTATTAACATCCAACATATCATACTTTTTAAAAATGTTTATAGCTACATTTAATGCTGTGGAATGATCACGTGCATTATAACAACTATTAACATTCATTGTCGCACCTGCCACTCTTTTTTCTCTTTCTTGAAGTTAAAGCTTGTCATGAAACTACAAAGCCCTCCGACTTAAAGACTACCTCTGACTGTTACAAGCACTGACACTGGAGACTCCTTCAGAAACGCTAATTAAATGTTTTTTAATCCGTTCATGTGGAGCATCCACCGTATAAGTCCATGTGTAAGTTGTTGGGTATAGCAATGATTACATATTAGAACAAGTGCGTTAATATAAAACTGTGAATTTGCCTTGCAGCCGGAACAACGTTCAGAGCTGCTGGTACAGAGAATGAATCAACACCTTCTGACCAATCAGATTTGTGAATGTGTACAAGCAGAATATGTACAGTATATTATATTGACATTATATTGACATATTGATTTAGCAGGCATTTCTCTTCAAATGTATGCACTCTAAGCATATAGCTAGGATTAGGAATCTTGTTTAAGGGCCCAACAGTTCGAACTTGAATTCTCCCAGGTACTCGCAAAGACCTTTTAAACACCAAGCTACCACTTGCTTGGCCATTTAAAAGGGAAATATAAGGATTATCAATTCAACACATGCTGGTTATAGTGTATGCTAAAAAATAAACTTTCTTCCCTCCATCTAGAGCTGCATTTGGGGTCAAATTAATAACCCGTATCCAAGTTCTTTATGATTTTATTATTTCTCAATTATTATTGCTATTGTTTTATAATGTCACATTAGCAGATGGACTTAATCTAAATCTGTGCTGTTTACACACTTTGTTTTACAAAGTGTTTCAAATCTATTTTAAACCAGTTTGTGTTCTATGAGAGAAAACCTCTAATGGCTTCAATGAATAAATATACTGTAAATAAAATAGTATAGGTGGGTTATATTTATAATATGATCACAAGGGCATATGAGGACATAGTTTTACAGTGCAACCTCCAAAAAGTAACCTTGGATTTAAAACCCTTAGAAAAATGGATCTAGTGCTCCAAGTAGGGCGCGAAGTCGCCTGAATCTTAATTTAGTACGAAAAAAGGAGAGCTGTTGGCATCCCACAAAGTGTGAAGCACATCCTCTAGTAGAGAGCAAGAAGTATTTTCAGTTGTCATAGTTGTGAGTGTGTGAGTGCGATGGCAAGAAATTTCCCTACTGTTATTATGTGTCATAATGTGTGAATAGGGTGCTGTTCCCAATAATATGCGCAATGTACATACACACACACACACACACACACACACACACACAAAATGACTTCATAGCTCTTGGACAGAAAACAGGAAACAGAGGCAGAGATTCATACAGAGTTAAAACCTCCATCTCCCAGCACATGCCTGTGAGTCAGTTATGATCAGTGTTTTCATGGTATAACGAGTTGCATTATTTCTTTTCCAGTTATTTGAGCAAAGGGGAAAAAGCGAGTAGTGAGTAGTTCTATAGCGTGGAGAAGGAGGAGGACATGGGGCACAGCTGTGTGTTTTTAAGTACATGGAGGCTTAATGTGACTGGGGCATCAGTGTGCTTTCCCATCTGTGCTGTCAAGTCACTTCACAGCCAGACATCTACAGTTAAAGCTCTGTTTCAGCTGTTAAAGTTCATCCAGTTAATGTTTATCCTGTAACAGCGGCCATTCCTGTAACGACAACCAAAATGCAAATGTGCACCAAATCTGTTTTTAACAAGAAATCAAGACTGACCTGCTTCGTGTTGCTAGTTCAACCCCTCAACTTTAAATGACTTGCCAAGAAATATTTTTGTGATAATTTTTGAAAAATATTTATTGGTTTTATAACTATTCTTAATAATTATAATAATAATAATAACAATAATAATAATAATAATAATAATATATTTCGTTGCTGTTATCGCTATTATTTTTATTAGTAGTAGTAGTAGTAGATTAGTGTTAAAGTGCATTCGCATACTCAAGGTTGCCTTACAGAGTACAAGAGTAAGCAAAACTAATAATGAATAAACAAATAACCATCACACCCAACATCTAATACAACAAATAAACAAATCCTCACAAACATCTTATACAACAAACAAATAAATAATCATTATATGTACATATACAACAAATAAACAACCATCAGCTAAAAACATCTTATGCAACAAAACAAATAATAATCAAACACAGAAATCTAAAACAATAAATAAGCAAATATTCATCACCCACAAACATCTTGTGCAATAAATAAACAAATAATCATGACATGCAAACATCTAATACAACAAATAATCATGACATGCAAATAGTTTATATAACAAATAATCATCACACATACATCTTATGAAACAAATAAACAAATAATGATCACCCAAACATCTTATACAACAAATCATCTAATGATCATCACACTCAAACATCTTATACAACAAATAAACAAATAATCATCACACTCAAACATCTTATACAACAAATAAACAAATAATCATCACACTCAAACATCTTATGAAACAAATAAACAAATAATCATCACACTCAAGCATCTTATACAACAAATAAACAAATAATCATCACACTCAAGCATCTTATACAACAAATA
>CM041001.1:12498764-12584490 GCA_022985145.1 Pangasius djambal | reverse complement strand
AACAAATAATCGTCATACTCAAACTAATGATCATCACACTCAAACATCTAATACAACAAATAATCATGACATGCAAATATTTTATATAACAAATAATCATCACACATACATCTTATGAAACAAATAAACAAATAATCATCACCCAAACATCTTATACAACAAATCATCTAATGATCATCACACTCAAACATCTTATACAACAAATAATCATCACTCTCAAACATCTTATACAACAAATAAATCCCACCTTAACAACTAAACTAACTGACGTATCCTACTTCCATAGAATCATATTTGGCAAATAACTAAGGATGATGATTTTATGATTCCCAAAGTGTGAATGATGAACAGCTTTCTGTGGTTACAGTGGGAGAAATGGAAAAACTGGTCATTTCCGATCATTTTTCCATATTAATGGAAAGATTATTGCTTAGAAAACCCCACCTCGCATCATTTTCCCTGCTGCAGCTGGTGGTGTGATAGTGTGATGACCTATAGATGACCCCTTGTTAAAATAGGAGTGCGATTTGAATGCTGAAAGATACAGGATTGCTGGTGCATCCCATAATAGCAGCAGTGCATCCATCTGCTAATGGACGGATACAGGATATTGCAGAAGGAAAATGCACAATGCAATAAGGCCAAGTGTGTCCAAGAACGGTTCTGCAAACATGACTATAAATTCGATTTAACGCACAGGCCTGCGCAGATATCAAGCCAATTGAACATCTGTGAACTGTCATAAGCTGTTTGGAGCAGAGATTACACTACCAGCCTAGTAAAAACAAATGTAGAAACTCATGGGAAGGAAGCGGAGGTGGTGAAAGTATTCGCTTTCTTTACTTATTCCTTGCAATTACATCTAAATATACTTTTAGATTTTAGTTACTGATGGTAAATTAGCCACCCTTTCACCAAGGAATGTGGGAAAATATTAGCTAGGCCTTGCTAACAACAGCTTTACTGCTCATCTCTAAAAAAGGTTAGCTAGCATGATGACACAAATGAGCAGAATGTTAATAGCTAGCTGCTATAATAAATACAAAGCATACATAAAGATTAGCATTCAGATAGTTTGTTATTGTTATTAACATTTGAGAGATTAGGAATAAAGCTGTTGTTAGCTAACTAGCATTACAAGAGCTGTTATGATACAAACTAGCTGAATGCTAATAGTTAGCTCTGACAGCACAAACTGCTTTGATAAATACATATAAATTTGTACTGATAGAATACATTCTCGGTGTAACAATGAGTTTGTGGTTCTTTGAATCAACATACACTTGATGGTGATGACGTGATCTATGGCTGGACGGATGCTTGTAAAAGCTCCTCAGACATCCAAGCCTGAGTGCAGAACTTTTTTTTTTTTTTAATCAACAATTTATGACTTCTGCTTTCTTGTTTTATGTGATTTGTGAATTTGAGATGCATACACACATACATGGTTAAAGCTCAGCAGTCCTTTCCCTCTCTGATGTAGAATCAAAGACATGAAACGGAATTGCGCTTTGGAGATATGCAAATGTACTGGCAAACGCACACACACGCACACACACACACACACACACAAACACACACACCCATACACACATGCATACATACACACATGCAAACGCACGCAGAGTAAACAAAAGCTAAATACATAGCTTACGTTCCACACTACTGTTAGCTTTTTTGTTAGTTGAGAATATGTACATATCTAATGTTTAATGTTTGGGTTTCAAATTTCTCTGTCATGTGTAAGGAATAAAGTACAAAGGGACAAAATAACCAACGACGGTGTGGTGTACTAGTTGTTACCATAGAAAAGCTAACGTTTTAGAGTGAGTGCATTAATCTAAACTTGCAGCTGACACTATTCTCAGAGCGGCTGTTCTAGAAAAATTAATCAACACTCTCTGACCAATGAGAATTGAGAATTCAACAGCGCTGTGCTATGAATGTTAATAGCCACTACATACCCAAAATGTTATCAACTGACCCCCACAAACCTGAAAAGTTAATCCTACTAGATATTTTTACTCTTAAATCTTTTAAATCTACTAAAATGTATTGTGCACTTTTCTGGCCACGAGCTTCTGAATCTTGACGGTTGCAATTACATCCTCTGTTTTTGAACATTGCAACACAGTGGGCTTTTCAGAACACGTTTTAGTCACGTAGCTGTAAAGTGGCTGAGCTCGGTGGTGTAGAGGATTTTGAATTTCAGAAAGCTTTCTGGACGGATAGAGGGTTTGGACTTCGGTGCAGAAATTTATGGCCGCATGCTATCTTAAGCAGATGCCGTAAATAAGAAGTAAGAACAGGCATGTAGGCAAACTGGTGTCAGAAAAGAGAAGCTGTGAGATCCTTTGTGTAACTATGTGTAAAAATAAGAGCCGAGGAGGAGAGAGAAAAGGAATTACATGGGAGAAGTAGTACAAAAAAAAGAAGGGTTACTGATTGGTTTAGACTCTGTTTTATAACACAATCTAAATTCTCAGCCTGCATTTACACTGGGTGGGTGTGTGTGTGTGTGTGTGTGTGTGTGTGTGTGTTTGTGTGTGTGTGTGTTTTGTAGTTCTATCTTATGAAGCAACACTAAAATCTTTGTGATCCCACAAACCAGCACTTTCTCTGAAAGAAACCGCCTACTATATCACCAGTTTGTTTCTCACCTCATGTATTGTCATGAGTTCATGTGTAGTAGGAGTCGAGAAGGTCATGTCTCTGTCTCACCGTCTTTTTTTTTTTGTTGTTGCTAAAAACAGAACAAGTATAAAACGTTTTCCTCTTTCGTCTCAACAAAATGTGACAAATATTCCACTTTTGTCTGTTATCTGATGACTTGGCACATCAATTAATGAACTTGACTGTCTGAAGAGGAAGAGGAACAGGAAGTTGGTGCTACTCATTCATTGCTGATTCAATGCCAGACTCATTGCTTTTAGTGTTCGCTACATCAAGAGACACAAGATTTGATTACAGCACGGTGCTTCCTGGGCTGCCTTAAAAGGCCACAGTGTTTTTTTTTTGTTGTTTTTTTTTTCCATTCTGCTCATGAATTATCAATGTCATATTGATCCAGGCCTTCACTGTAGATTTACTAGCAACACAATGCTAAAATGTATTTTCAAATCCTACCTACTTCATTTCAACTATAATCAGTAGTTTTGCAAATTGTTCTTTAATTGTTAAGAGATTGAGATTATTTAGTTTATTCACTGCTCACATTCTCATTTCTCCATGAACTCACCATGACATAATGCCTTACTTGACTGTGTTTTCCCCCAAATGAATTATTTCCAAGCACATCTGGATCAACAATGACTGAATCAGATACATTTATGGAGGAAATCAGTGACTCAGAGAAGGCTGCTCGCTAGGCTGCATCCTGAAAAAAAGGATTTTCCCTTCAGACTGTCAAAGTTATGCAAGCTACACAACTTGCAGCCTACTTTTTATCGAGCTCAGAAGTGGACAAAATTATTTGTATATGAATTTTGGATATTTAAATTAAATACATGTCACTTTAAATATTTTTTTACTGTAGCGTATGTAATAAATTTTTGCTAATGGTTTTGCTTTGTTACGAACTTGCAAGGGGTAAGATTTTCCTTTAACAACATATCATTTGATGTTATGGTTTTACGATTTTACCAAATCAGAAGAAAAAATCCAATTCTCTACAATACAAATTTTTATGTAAATTAGACCAAATGTACAGGATTTCCAGGGAAACACGGTTTTAGTAAATGTTTTTAAAGGCAAATCTTACTCCTGGAAGGTTCAGAACAAAGAAAGTAAACTGGCAAAAAAACGTACAATTATCTAACCGCAGAAAAAAATATACTTAATGTGATGTATATAATTCAAATATGCAAAATTCCTATACAAGTACTTTTGTCAGCTTGGAAATATTTCAGCGTCATGTCGAACTTGTTCCAGTAAGGCTGTGGTTGTTTCTATGAAAATGCTATTATTAGCCACATAAACAAGCCAGTAAGCAGAGACTGCTATAATTTGACAGACTTACCCTCAGTATGATACATTTGTTAAATATTGACTGGTTAATCTAAAATTGTGTAACATGCTAGTTGAGTAGCTTTTTTTACTAGATACTTTTTACATTTGTATTACATACTTTTAAAAATTTTTAATAGATACTTTTTTATTTTTACCAGATTTTTTTTATTTGTACTAGAAACTTTAAAAATTTTTTACTAGATATTTTTAATACATTTTTTATGACATACTTTTACATTTTTTAACTACATATCTTTTAATTTTTACTAGATTTTTTAAAATTTGTACTAGAAACTTTTTAGAATTTTTACTAGATTTTTATTTTTACTACATACTTTTACATTTTTTTTTTACTAGATATTTTAAAATTTTTTACTAGATCCTTTTTATTTTACTAGATACTTTTTTATTCTCAGTAGATGTTTTTTAATTTTTACTAGATATATTTTTATTTTTTTTATACTTTGATACTTTTTATTCTATTTACTTGTTTTTTTTTTCGGATGACCATAGGCCATCCAGCTTCTGCGGGGTGATAGCAACTCTGTCCTTAAAAATAAATGGATTCAGCTTTTTAGCATAGAATTAACAAATACATCAAATGTGGGTAAATAGCATCCATGCTAATGGAATGATAACATCCAGGACATTCTAATGATTTAGTTAAAAAAAAATTTTTTTTTTCAAATTAATTAATTACTTTCAGCCTATATGGGTAACATTGGTACTGTAAAAGTGACATCAGTCAATATCACAGTTTCATTGAAGAAAAAGTAAAAAATAATGTGAGAAATTAATTTTCTTCTTCTTATGAAAATTGGATGATGCAACTTCCTGTTGAACATGTGACTTGTGGAATAGTCCAAATATTCCTTATGGTGAATCTGTTCAGGTAGCAGGGGTGGGTGAATGTTGTGGGACACTGAAATACATTTTTCATAACTGATAATGGATGCCTCATGGGAAAAGAATGTTTTAAGCATGAAATGTTAAATGGATTGACATATTAATGCAAAAATAATATCATTTTTGAAGTATTTTAATGGTTATAATTCAAGGTAAAGTGTAGTTATAGTAGGTTGGGACAGGGGAAAATGCGGTTTTCTAACTGTTGTAGATTTATTGCAGATTCGATTAATGTTTAAGTTATTTATCTGAAACATGCACATCAGTTGTACTTTAGCTGTGTTTAAAATGTCTTTTCCCTTTACTTTATATACATATTTGTAAATGTAATATCAGTGCGACTCTCCAATCTTGGGGTCACTCTGCTTTGTTTTTGTACACTTTTCTGGCCACAGTCTTCATAATCTTGAAGATTGCATTTCTGTGTGCTGGTTTCAGCAGGAATACAAACAAACAAACAAAAAAAGGTTAAGGTTCCCATTTTTAAAGGATATTAATGAATTTAGTTTAAAGCAGTTAGCAGTGAATGAAAAGAGAGTGTCTGGGGACAGGGTATGAGATAAGGTCTTGTGGTTGGGTGTCTTCCATATCTGGAATGCCCCTAAATTTCAGATCATACTAGAAGCTTGAAGCCCACGTCTAGCAAGATTGGATTTGAAACAAGAGAGAGAGAGAGTAAGAGAGAGAGAGAGGCAGACAGACAGGTAGAGACATAAAGAGAGAGAGGGGGAGTGTGTCTCTAAATTATTTAACAACTAGCATAACGTGTTGACCAGAACGAGAGACTAGCAGCTGTAATGATGTTTACTTGATGACAGTAAAACTCCTACATATGTACACACACACACACACACACACACACACACACACACACACACACACACACACACACACACACAACAATTCATTAGCTTCCTAGGAGGTTAGTATGCTACATATTGTACTGCAGATTTGATGCACTACAAAAAGATGAGAGATGAAACAAGGTACATTTGCATCGCTTTGTACACCACAGAACACCACACACACACACACACACACACACACACACACACACACACACACACACACACCCACACACACAGTGAGAAATTCTGAAGTGCAGACATTTAAATTTATTCCATACATCACTAGGTATATAGCATTACAAATTACTTCATACATAACTCCAGTCTAATAATACACTATGTATGTGGGCTAGACTTCAATATATTTAAATATATAATGACCTGAAATTCTTTGTTCTCCTACAAACCTGGATCTACAAAGTATGTTGTCTAATTAGAAATCTCAGCAAATCTTAGCAGGATTTCAGCAGAATCAGAGGGGTCTGGTTTATACCTGGCGCATAATTTTGTGTGCAAGTGCATTGTTGAGTGCACACACTCGCTACATAACTCATTCTGGTTTTTCATGGCTTTGTTCTAACTTGTCACAACAGGTTTAAAACCATGACACGCATGTAAGATTAAAATGACCTTATCATACATCCTAGTTTAGTTTTGCTTGGTCTCACACCTTTAACCCTTTAACAGCTGGCTCAACTACCCGGTTACACACCTTTATCATTGTCATTCCAATATATAGTGATCATAAATTCGTCTCCAATTGGTATCACCAGCGCTACTCTTCATTCAAGTTACTGAGCTAAAATCTCAAAATTCTCATGCCCCTGTGTATATAAAGGAGTTGGGTTAAAACATGCGTTACCGCACGGTCGCAAAGTCGCTAAACTGAAGTGAGCCTGCTGTCAGTCAGCTGTGAGCTAGATTTATCAACAAATTTCACAAGCATAACATTCTATCAAGATAACTTGCTTTTCAATGATGATCAAAATGACGATACATCGAAAAAATATATCAATAAACAAGAAACCCGCACTCATGAACCGCAGACCTCAGGTTTTGTTTCCCATATTTAACAAAAAGAAAAAGCAACAAACTAGGCAAGCTCACAATCTGTGTTAAACTTCTGGGAGCTTTTTAGCATTTAGCATTTGTTTGTTTTTGCAGAAGGTGATTCTCTGTCTAAAACACTGGAAAATAATCTGGTTAAAACACTAAAACACTGGTATTAAATGTTAATAGACGTACTAGTACTACAGTGGGATTTGAAGAGAAATTGACGGAGAATGACACAAAACGAGCTGAGATGAAATTACTGTTGTTTTTTATTAGTGCATCTTTCTACATTTGATACAGACAATCAGTGTAAATTATGAAAGTAATCCAGCACTATCCAATGATTTTTGTGTACATAGCTGCATAGAGCCAATTATATAAACTGTTTGAAATAATGCACGTTTAATTCATATTCTTTCTTATATAGCATGTTCTGATTTAGTTTAGCCCTATGCGTTAATTAATACATTAACTAACAAAGATGTACTAACATGTACTTAAGGTGGTTGCTCATAAGACTCGCATCATAGTTAAGGTTAGCTCTTCATTAGTTAGTGATTAGTACACGCCTTAACTCATCATTAGTTCATATTTAAGTAAGTATTAATTCAGGTATTAGTGCATGATTATTCATGTACTGTTATTATAAAGTGTTTCATATCATGGAAAGTCCACGGCTGCTGATTTGTCCACCAGTAGCTAAGTTCTATGTGACAGAAGCTAACTCTTGAATGTGAACTTTTAAGGAGTAGAGAAAGTATGAATATTTAATCACCCGACTCTAAAGTTCTTAGCTCTTAGTTTCATATATTTGGTGCTTTTTCTTAATGAGCCATAGCAGATCTTGCAGCAGGACAGGAGGTCAAATTTCTTGGATCTTCACAGCAGACAGCAGGCGTCAGTATTGATGAAGGCGAATCAATCGGCCCCCTCAAGCTGTGGAGGTCTAAAAATAAAGCGATAAAGACAGGATGGATTAGAGCATTAAATAACGGACAAAAGCAGAGGAGCGAGAGGAACATGTAAGGTGATAAATTATTCAGTTGCACGGATTATAAGTAGGGATCGGTAATGATGAGGAGGCACCTGTCAGCTAGTTTTTATTCCCTCAAGCACACACACACACACACACACACACACACACATCAACATCTACAAATTTCCAGATGACTAAAAACATACATCCACAGCTAGTGAAAAAGAACTGCAGTCACTTTGGGGATGACTTTTTCTTTTTCTCTCTGCTCTTAAGACAGCATATAAAATGCATAAGAACGTTGCACACTCTTTCATCTGCTAGTGCTGAAAGTGTCCTCTAGCAAATTCTCTGTAGAAAAGTCTTCAGAGTGGTTTGGATCGTGAAAGAACTCATGCAGCAGTGAACTCGGTGAGAAAGCTGCATTACTATTATTATTATTATTATTATTAACTTCACGAAAAAAAGAGATGCAGGTGACGACTGTTTATAGCAAGAACTAACTCTTTTGTGGACAATTCCACAATATTAAACGTGGTGAATAAAATGTGTCTTTTTATTATTTAATATAAAAAAAATGTATTAAAAATGGAGTATAAGTGGAATAAACCAGTTCAGGATGTGCTGTTATGGGAAAATACTCAACTTCTGGGTGGTAAGAGCTTGGCTTTGTACCCCATCATGGATTATTTTCCTACAACAGCTCTCCCTGTCATGTTTTATTCCTTATGTTCTTATAACAGCATGCCCCAAATGATTCCTGATTTACGTTAATGACAAGAGTGTTCTTAATGCAACATATTCAACCTATAAAATGTCATTGCATATATATCCTCATTAAGTGTCAAACTTAAATACGTTTAAATCAAACTGATTTTGGCTAAAAGAGTGTAAAAATACAAGGACTGCAAACAAGTTTTTAATAGTAGATTATACATGTGAATTAAGCAATAAATAATCGGTTAATCATTTGGTGTTTTTGTTCGATAATTTAATATAAAAGCACAAACAAAGCGAAACATTTAACATCTCGTTCCACTACTGACTTTCTCCATCTCATCATTATTCTCTGTTCCTAATATAAATAACCAATTTAAATTGAACTTTGTTGGTGTAACATCAGCCATAATAACTGTTATTGTACAGTCAGTTAATGACATGTTTTTAATGGTTGCCTTTTGATTATCAGACATAACAAACATGATTTTAAGCATCAATAAGTGCTCAATTAGTGCATCTTTTATGTAGCTTTGTCAAAAAAGCTACTCATACCTTGTTCAGGTATGACTTCTGACTTCCTGTCCCTCTAGTGGTTGTGGAGGTCATGTTGAAAAAAAAAAAGCTTTACAGCACAGATCACTTAAGGATTAAACCAGATTTTCAAAGGCATGCTTACTTGGTACTTTGCATTGTACAGAGACCTTGTTCTAGCGGTTCTAAATCCTCATCATAGCTCTAACAAATACACCTTCCAGCTTGCACGGCAGGTAGAAGGCGAGTTTGTCCAAAAAGTAGAAAGAAAATGAGAGTGGGAGTTTAAAAAAAAAAAAGGAGCGTTGTTGGAATTTGTTTTTTTTTTATGCATTGCGTTTCGCAGATGATTTATTTCAGGGATGTAAAAGAAGCAGAAGCAAAAACCAACCAAGTACAGGGCTGCAAAAGGAGCCGACAAGTGCCGCAAGACTCAGCTTCTACTAACTGACCCGAAACAAGTGTAAGACAGATGTAAGAAGGGCAAAGAGAGCTATGATTAAACACAGGGGTAGAAGAAAGTGCTACTACTAAGCTACTGCTACAAAAGCAAAAGTCAAACCATGAGTCATATTAGACATAAATAAATTAATTAATAAAAATAAGATTACCTTGCCACTCAACAGCCAAATTTCGAAACTTTGCGAAGGGCACACTTTTTTAAAATTTATTTTGGACATTTTTTTTGTCCATCAAAATGTAAAGTGTGGCTATATGTGAAAAATTACTAATAAAATATCTAAATGAAAGAATTAAATTCCTAATGATGAAAAAGAGTAAGGAGAAAAAGGAAAAGATGGACGTGTGTGTGTGTGTGTGCGTGTGTGTGTGTGTGTGTGTGTGTCCTTTGGGGTTCGTTCCACCAAACCCAGCAGTTCTGCGGCTTGCCAAAAGATGGCATTGCGTGCACAGAGGCAAGCGGCAGCGATTCTGAAGTTTCTACTGCAAATCTTGCCCATTTCCCATGCTGCTCTTTTCTGTCATGTTCTCTACACTTTTATTCTTTTGGAAGGTCATGCAAAGTTGTAATTACATGACTGCTGCTGCGCTACTGGATGCACGTTACTATGACTACCTTTGTCATGACGACCACATTCGTCTACTTTCAGTACGTGCGCCAGCAAGTGGCTTGAGTAGGCTTTATGTATTCCTGCTATACAGTAAACACCATAAGGATGGAGGATATAATGATATATTTGTGTTAAGATAGATCAATAACGCACTAATCACACAGTATAGAATAAAATAGGAAATCATTTTTTATTACTCAAAGCCAGGCCATTAAGTTCAGAAGCTAAGTGAGATAAGTGTCAACTTTCAAAAGATCCTATAAAGAACACTGAATTTCCCAAAACGCATCAGTGCCTGGCATAAGTATTCACCCCCCCAACCCCCTCTTGAACATTCCTACTTTTTGTACATCTTTTACATCCTGGACCTTTTGAATTTTTACCATTTGATTTACAAAACATGTATATTATTATGTAAAATATGGATAAAATGTTTGTTATTATGACACAAAGTTTAATTGACTCCACTCATCTTGCCCTAAACCCTGACCAGTTTCCCAGTCCTTACTGATGAAAGATGTCCCCACAACATGATGCCACTACTACCACGAATATTATACGCCATTTTGTGTAGATTCATGATATATAAATCCAGTGTGTGTGTGTGTGTGTGTGTGTGTTTGTTGGGGGGGTAGGTGATTGGATGTTCTGATTGACCTGTCAGAGCTATGATAGAGCACGTTTCTGTTCAACTATTCCTTCTCTATGAACTTTTCCACCTTTTGTACTATTACAGTCTGGAAATAAATTGGACTTAATATAAGCCTAACATTTTAAGGTGCAAAATATTTTATTGTGACACACAGATTAATAACCAAAAAAAAAAGACATTTGTTGGCTGCATAAGTAGCCCCCCCCGGGCACGACTTGGTAGACCCAACTTTGGCTGCAAGTCTTTTGGGACATGTCTCCATTAGCTTTGCACATCTGGATCCTGCTATTTTGTTTTTGTCAATTCTTCTTGGCAAAATTGCTCAAGCTCCGTCAGATTGGCTGGAGACTGTTGGTGAGCAGCAATTTTCCCATCTTGCCACAGATTCTGAATCAGCTTGAGGTATGGGCCTTGCCTGGGCAATTCCTACACATTCACATTCTTGCTTTTGAAGACAGGAACAGGTTTCTTCTCACATTGCCCTATGTTTGGCTCCGTTCATCTTTCCCTCAACCCTGACCGGTTTCCCAGTTGACATACTTTATAATCCCAATTAAAGCCATTTCTATTCCAGGCTGCAACACTACAAAATATGGAAAAGTTCAAAAAGGGGTGGAGGGGGTTTTGCTTCAGCAAGGCACTGTACAGTATTCTGCATTCATAGACAGGCAACTATACAACCAGCCCTATGTGTTACTGAATTTATATTAGATCTCATACCTTACATTCTAAAGGTTTTCAAACCTCAGAAGATCTAAATCTCCTTATACTGTATATACTGTATCATCGTCACATAAAATTTCTGCAAACTTCTATTTTAGCTAAAACACTTACCTATAACGCATCTATATAATGCATTGCCAGGGGCTAATCCAGTTAAACCCCAACCCAATCAGTAAAACTCAAAACCTGTAATAAAAGTCCATAGCACCTCTTAACCAAATAAATTAATCCAAATTTTCCACCAAAATACTTTATAAGTGGTTATATAATGTATATCCAAGCCAAGATTTTCTTGTGATCTGAAGGTTTGCTGTGATTTATTTTTTTTTACCATGTACAACTGTAAGCATTGTGTTATTTTGTTTTATGCCTCACGTTACAATGTATAGCAGTGCGTATTGGATGACTAATATGAGAATTGTGTTGATATTGAATCATGATACTGTGATAATGGAAAACACAAATGTATGCAAAGCTGGAAAGGTTTTGCATAAGTATGTGGAAGAGTAACTCTACGTGCAATAGATCACAGATACTAAGTCCTAAGTCCTGAGTTCGAAAAAAGTTGAACTCAATTCTCTACTAAAGCTAGAGTTTTGTTTTTTTTTATCTCTAGGATGTTCCAAGGTTCCAATAAGTAGTTTTCTCTGCTGTAATTAGTGTATATTGTGTGTGTGTGTGTGTGTGTGTGTGTGTGTATTGACTGAGTTTGGCCTGAGGCTATGGCAGAGCATGTTCCTCTTCCGCTGATATTCTCTTTCTTTGTGCGAATCGGCATTGAATACCAATCACTTGTGATGGATATAGAAAGTGACATACATTTTAAAAATGCAATTATAAATGTTGTGACTTCAAATCCTAAGGCTGCTGGAGAGCCACTGTTGTGTCCTTGAGCCAAGCTCTTAATTTAATAACTCGGCCAAAAATGAAAATTTCCTCTTTTCCCAAACGAACTTAATCAGCCAAGACATGTTTGGTGTCCAGTGTTTTCTCCTTTTAGTTTTGTACTGGTCCTACAAAGCTAGTGCAGCCATGTATGAGATGCTTATAGCGTGTTATAACCAGTTTAGCATGGTGCATAATAAATACACATAAATCATCATACGCTACCACAAACCATGTCGAGTTGTTAAGTAAACTCCAAGAGATTTGTGTTGGTGTGCTTATGTCATATGTAACATACCATAACTTAATAACCAGTAATAGCAGCTGGAATAACTCATTAACCAGTAATAGCAGCTGGAATAACTCATTAACCAGTAATAGCAGCTGGAATAATATAATACCCAGTAATAGCAGCTGGAATAATGTAGTAACCAGTAGTAGCAGCTGGAAGAATGAGCAGCTGGAAAAACTTGACAACCAGTAATAGCAGCTGGAATAACTTAATAAGCAATAATCGCATCTGGAATAATGTAATAACTGGTAAGAGCAGCTGGAATAAAATAATGGGATAAGAATAATGACCTGGGATAAGAATAACCAGTAATATCAACTACAGTAACGTAAGAACCAGTAATAACAACTGGAATAATGTAGTAACCAGTAATAGCAGCTGGAATAATGTAGTAACCAGTAATAGCAGCTGGAATAATGTAGTAACTAGTAATAACAGCTGGAATAATGTAGTAACCAGTAATAACAGCTGGAATAATGTAGTAACCAGTAATAACAACTGGAATAATGTAGTATCTGGTAATAACAGCTGGAATAATGTAGTAACCAGTAATAACAGCTGGAATAATATAATACCCAGTAATAGCAGCTGGAATAATGTAGTAACCAGTAGTAGCAGCTGGAAGAATGAGCAGCTGGAATAACTTGACAAACAGTAATAGCAGCTGGAATAACTTAATAAGCAATAATCGCATCTGGAATAATGTAATAACTGGTAAGAGCAGCTGGAATAAAATAATGGGATAAGAATAATGACCTGGGATAAGAATAACCAGTAATATCAACTACAGTAACGTAAGAACCAGTAATAGCAGCTGGAATAATGTAGTAACCAGTAATAACAGCTGGAATAATGTAGTAATCAGTAATAACAGCTGGAATAATGTAGTAATCAGTAATAACAGCTGGAATAATGTAGTAACCAGTAATAACAACTGGAATAATGTAGTATCTGGTAATAACAGCTGGAATAACGACGTAACCAGTAATAACAGCTGGAATAATGTAGTAACCAGTAATAACAGCTGGAATAATGTAGTAACCAGTTTTTTTTTAGATTCAACTTTATTGTCGTTACACATGTATGAATACAGAGTAGCGAAATGCAGTAATAACCAGTAATAACAGCTGGAATAATATTCATCTTTAGGACATAATCCGACAACAGTAAGGAATTAGAAGTGATTTGTAAGTTAATACACAGTTGTTCCACTCTGATTTAGAAATGTGATTGTCTTTGTTTTTTTAAAATACAGACGTACTTATGAATCTAATGTAGAAATAGTATTACAGAGCCAACCAATGTGTTTTGATCGTGGGTTTTCTGGATTCACACACACCGTTTGCGGAGTTTATAAGCTTTTCCTCGAGGTCGTAATTTTCCTCGCTTGTTAGCTTCATTAGCCTGGTAGTGCTAGGGCACGACTTGCCACTTTAAATGAGAATTTGAGGAGCATTTGAGCAGAAAATTTGCTTTACCCCTCAACTGCCTTAGATTAGATTTTTTTTTTTAAAAAAACACCCAAAGAATAACTTTAATAACAAAGAAGAACCTTTATCATAGATGTGAAAAAAAAAAACATCACGTAGATGTGTGTTAAAAAAAAACAGCAGTTGCGACTCCTTGTGCTGAAGTCAGTTTGGATGAAATTTCCCAGGCGTATTGTTTTTGTTCTTCATGGAAACCCAATCCATCCTGCCTGTAACACACAGGAAGTGATGTGCAGTGCATGGTGTTTTCATGAAGGGTCATGGAGTTTCCAGATTCAGATTTTGCCACAGTTCGCATGAATTCTTTTTTTACAGCAGGTGCAGATCATTAACTCTCGTCGCTCAAGAGTGTATAGTTCAGACGGATGTAATAAAAAAAATTAATCTAGCTGGGGTATGTGGGTAAAATATGGCAAAAAAATCCTCCGGCTTGTCATCTCTGGATTCAATTCATCGCACACACACACACACACACACACACACACACACACACACACACACACACACACAGTGTGTCTTTACTGTTTTTAGCTTTTCATATATACAACAGGTGCAAATCATTACCGATCTAAGCTTAACTTAAGTAATTAAAAGGAAAACAGGAATGTAGATTTTATCTATTATCTATCTATCTATCTATCTATCTATCTATCTATCTATCTATCTATCTATTTTTGCATAACTGCAACATGATTAAGGACATTAATACTGCTGGAGGAATTAAATCTTATCTTATCATTGTTAATTAAATAAGAAGTGTGTGAATAAAGTAGGTGTACATGTGGTACTTTCTCTCTCTCTCTCTCTCTCTCTCTCTCTCTCTCTCACTCTCTCTGTATGTGTGTGTGTGTGAGCTCTTGAGGGTTACAAGTGCTGTTTTTCATTACACTGCGAGAGCGAGAGCGGATGAAGTTCGGTCGTTCTTGCTCTCCTTCTCCCACTCGTTCAACCTTTCAACCCTCATTTCTCTCTTTGAACTCTTCACCACTCGCTCTTTCATGTCTTTAGATTTCCTCCTCTATTTCTCACTTTCCTCTCCTCAATCACTCTTCAAGTTTTTTTTTTTTTTTTTCCATCTGGAAATGCTTCTGCAGCTGGCGTTGTGACGTACTTTGATATTGTGCTGTAAACACGCTCTGTTTGTACGTATTTGTGTAGATTTCTCATAGTTCTCCTAGTTCCGTAGATGTTTTGGAGTGTGTTCTTCCTGTGTCCCATCCTCAATGTACTACTAGATGTACTATATGGGAAAAAAAGTCAGTCTGAATGACCGAAGCGTAAATCAGAATCCAATCTCAATCTCAAAAAGAAAAAAAAATGGATATAATCTTTTTAAAAAAAGATAAATAAATATGAATATTAATATAGAAAAACCCTCAAATCTGAATATAACCATGAAACTTAAAACTACTAAATGTACAGCTTCTTACAAAAAAAAGGGACTCAGTTAACAGAATTTATTTCCATTTTCTAAGACTTTAAACTGTCGATTCTTTAGCAAAAGTTCCTCCTTTTCCACGTCTCACTTTACAGCAAAAAGTGCTCTGCCTCACTGTCTAGTTTTCCCTCGAACAAACCATATAACCCATTTTAACATGATTGCCTGATAGTTGCTGTTTTTGAGTTTGAGTATGATGTAGCATCAGTGGCTGCGACACTTGTGTGTATTCCCATAATGCACTGTGAGCATATGGTGCTGTGCAATAGTCTTAGCAGCGATGCTTGCAGAAGCAGTGAAATGATCTACATTTCTGTGACCGTTTTTGTAAAAGCATCAGCAGTCTCAGGTACACTTCATACACTTTTATAAGGAAACTAACTGGGAAGTTTTTTTACACGTTATCGAGACACAAGCATTTCACTGCACGTCGTACTGCGTATGGTTATGCCTGTGACAAATAAGATTTATAATCTCTTCTGGGTTTTTTTTTTGTTTTGTTTTTTTACTGATCCAATAATGCAGAAGTCATAAAATAAAAATATCTGGCAACATTTGTTTTTTTAAAAAAAAAATTTAGGGTGCTTAAGACATAACAAAATCAGAGCAAGCATTACCCTTTCTGCCCTTAAATTGGACAAAAAAGATAAATGCTGTAGTTAAATCTAGCTTTTTCCAGTTAAAATTACTGTCTAAGGCTAAGAGTGATTCATGCATTCATTTCATCTAGACTTGACTATTGTAATTCTCTTTACATTGGAATGAGTCAATCCAATATTAGTCATCTTCACCAGGCTTTTGACTGGCACTCGGAAATCTGATCATATTTCCCCAATGTTACATTATCTGCACTGGCTGCCGATTGGTTATAGTTAAAATTCTGCTTTTTGTTTTTAAAGCTCTGAACGGATTAGCTCCAAAATACCTTTCTGACCTTTCGAATTTAAATACCTCTGCTAGATCATTAAGGTCATCACAACAAGGTCTAGACTTATGTCGAGGGGCGACCGAGCTTTTTCTATCATTGGTCCAAAATTGTGGAATAGTCTCCCTTTATCCCTAAGACTAATCTCTGCAGAGTCCGAATTTAAATCTAAGTTAAAAACTTACCTTTTCTCTCAGGCCTACTCCTGATATTGGATATTACAACAAATTGGTATTTTTGATGTAAATTCCCTTTATCATTGCTTTGCGGTCTTTTTATTCTCTTTTTGTCTCTTTTTTAGATATTTCTCTTTTGTCTTTTATGTACAGCACAATGGTCAACCATTGTTGTGTTTATTTGTGTGATATAAATAAAATTTGATTTGATTCGATGCAGAAATTATTTATATGCATATCCAGATTCTTTGGATTTTCAAATTCTGATTCTTTTAGATTTTTAAAAAGTAAATGGATTGGTTAAAAAAAAAAGCTAGAACAGAATGCCTGAAATAATTACTAATAATAATAACGAATAAATAAAGAAATATTCCAACGTCCAAAATGTTTAACATTCATGTCTAAAATATGTAATGAAGACGAAAATGTTTACAAAAATCATTTCTGAACATACAAAATTTACAGTTTGGGACTACTGCATGATGCAAAGATGAGCTTCAAGGAATTCAGTGGAGTCTGGCACAAAAACATTGTACTTTTTTTTTTTTAAATGTAGAAAGAAGTTAAAGATTGAGAACTACAGAGCTACAGAAATTTACTTTAATTTACAGTAATGATTTACATCTTATATTTTCCTAAAACATGACATGAAAGGGATATTAGTTAATACTGTCCGCCATATTTGTTTACGAATAGACCTGTTATGATTATGAAATTTGGGCTCATGAGAAATTGTCATTACACATAGCTGTAACTAACATTCTAACTGTCTTGTTTTGTTGAATGTTGGCCACTTTTATAAGATGAGTATAACTGCTGTGTAATAATGCACATAAGCGGTCATTTACTAATTATGAAAATATAAGCAAATTTTCTTTTTCGATTGTAAAGTTCTAGCAATGAGAAGATATAGAATAAATACGAACTAAATATGTATATAGGGTATAAAATTACTAAAATAGGTTATTATACTGTACAATAAACAATGTAATACAGCCAAAACTATGTAAATAAATAATTACTATTCTATACTAATGTAGTAAGTAAGGAATCAACCATGACAGGATGTGCTGTTATAGGAAAATAATCAACGATGGTGTGGTGAGATGTGGCTTGACGCTTAGTAGAGTTACTGTAAACACCCTGAAGTTGATTATCTTACAATAACAGCATGTCCTGAACTGTTCTATTACTTTTACACCACAATTTGCCAATGATGATAGTTATAGAAAACTAATAACGCTGAACGTGAATGTATATTATTATGAACTCTTTTATCAAATATCTTATAATTAGTTGTCTGCGGTCTTGCTCCCTGTGTCGTCTTTTTAAAAAAAAAAAAAAAAAAAGACCATTTAAGTGGGTGTGCAGATAAGACACACCATCAATAAAGAGACAAATGATGGTAGGTGTGAGTATTGATTCCCTTCCCACCATTTTTCTTTCTTTTTAACTCTCATTATTCAGAAAATTAGATCATTTAGATCTTAGCGGTGATAGGATGTGAAAAGGCTCCCAATTGAAACACAATTCAGACATTTGTGGGTTATTATTAGGCAGGAATACAAAGTACTCACACACACACACACACACACACACACACACACACACATTTAAATGAGTGAATAAAGGCAGCAGGAGAATAAGCACTGGACTAAAGATCAAAAGTGGAAAATGGGTCTGCTAAGTTCATCCACTGCACACTCACACTCGCACATAACCTTTTTCTGTCTTTCTTTCTCACACACACACACACACACACAGATAAAGTGGGCGATATGACCCTGATATTGTGCCTCATTATCTTCAGAGTCTTATATCATACTATAACTTGCTGTGCTGCAAATATAATAAACTTGCGGTAATAAACAAGAGGTTAGAGAGGCATATTCATCTACTGCACTAATCAAACTTTCTTAACAGTTATGACATTGCTGGTTCAGAAAGTTATTGCAAGCCCTGAGGGCTGTTGTCTCAGCGTGGGCAGTTCCACTTTTTGGTCCACTTTGTTATTAATAAAGCTGAGTAAATCCTAAATGCCGTGCAACTTTCACCTTCAAAGTTTGAATGTACAAAGTGTGTTTGTGGCACATCGGCAGGTATAACACAAGTGTAATTTTAAGTTATGAAAGTGGCTTATCAGTAATACAAAACAGAGCAAATACAAAAGTGCTTCAAGAGTACATATAATGGCACTGAACAACTTCTCTAGGGGGCCAACATGCACTATTTTTTTGTTCTGTTTTGTTTTCTACAGTTAAGTGTGCACCACTATGCAGATTATCTCAGAAACATCAATATATACATGTATATGCAGTTGGAAGTAGTTAGACTAATGCTGTGTTTGAGGTGAAGTTAGAATTTGTACAACCTGGCAAAAGCCACTCAGAACGACCTCTCATCTTGAAATTTCATCTCGTCAACTTGGGGTAGTTTTCTCAACCACCAGTTCCTTCCCCATTTACGGAGTGACGTCAAATCAACATGGCCGCTCACACTGTAAACAGTGTAACGTCCCTCTTCTCTACTTTTCAGTTAGTTTACAGCAGTGTTGGCTATAGATCAGTTAATATACAAACACAGTACTTGGTTAAATCTAGAACACTGGCCAGACTAATCACTGATTTGAGAAGGTAATCATCAACATTAGCATTATCACTAATATTAGCTGGCTAGCTTGTTGTTAACGCTACTTGCCATTGTCCGCTGTTGTTGCTGTGCTGCAATTTCAGTCCAAAATGGCGCATGAAGTTCACCAATAGCTGCTCAGGCCTGTAACTGTGAAAGGGCGGTTAAAGTAGCTTTTTATGAGCTTTACGTGCTCTGACAGAGCAAACAAAAGACATACTTTTGTGAAGGCATCCATGTTTTTTTTCACTTCGTACGTTGAACGTGCCAAGGTGGGAAATTATGTTTTAAAATCATGCAAATTACCACTTAAAAGGCAGTACGAAGGCAGCATAAGGACTGAGTAGTGCAGTGAATTTTCCACTTACTCCAAATGTTGTCATTCAGTCAAAACATGTCTGATGGCTGATTCTTAATTTTGCACTAGAGGCTATGTCTTTTCATAATTCATATAATATTTCATACATCTCCCTACACTATAAATTAACCAGTTCTTTGTGACTGTTAAGAATAAACACTTTGAGACATGATGTTCTAGGAAAATAGTCAACATCTGGATTTTGTGATATGGTGACATGAAGTTACTCTTATCACCAAGAAGTTGATAATTTTTCTAAAACAGCACTCCCTGAAGTGTTTTATTCCTCTTATACCACAGCAATCTTGGAACGATTATCATTTATGCTTATTAAAGAACGACACATACTCCGTATTCATTTATAGTTGCGTTTAATGTTGTGGAACATCTGCGAAACTAGTTCATGTTCTCACTTATGTTATAACAGCTATAAACTGCCATTTTGTAACTTAAGTTAATAAGACAGAAAAATGCAGCTTGTCATGTTACCAAGAAACCAAAAAGCACATAATCCCCTGTCCTTAGACTCCTGTGGTGGGAAATTTCAAGTTACATCTTTACCTCTGACCGTTACAAAGTGCTGACACTGGAGACTCCTTCCAAAAATGCTAAATAAATAACAATCTCTTCACAGATATCGTCACCATGTCAACAATTATATATTTTCTTTGTTAAATAATAAGAAATGTAATATTAGGCGTAGATTATGCGACACGTCCACCATACCACTTCCTGTGCATGTGCTGTTACTATAGAAACGGTAACGTATTAGAACGAGTGTAGTAACAGAACCCTGTGATTTGAATGACAGTGGAACTACTGTCAGAGCTGCTGTTAGAGAAAACAAACCAACAACATCTAACCAATCAGTTTTGAGAATTCAACAGCGCAATATTAACATGTAGCTTAACGCTGTAATGTTATCAGGATAGGCCCCGCCTCCTGTGCCTTTTACAACGCTACATAGCTTTGTTTTGTTGTTTGGGGGAAGTATATAAAGATTCGAGCATGTGAAGGCTTCCATTCTAGTATAGACATGAATACACTAGTGTTTTAGCTCTAAAACAAAAGAAAAAAAGCAAACTTCACACACCAAAAGGCATTTGTTAAAGCATTTGTTGCTATATGTTAAACTTCCAAAGCTAGCGAGCTGCTCATTATTACGTTCTCTGTTTCTTTCTTTCTTTCTCTTTTAAAATCTATAAACAGATGCTTCTAGATACAAAACAAGTGGCTAAGAAAGTATCATCTGTCTCTTTATCGCCTAGTCAGCTGTAGCGTTTTCCCCTGTGGCATGAACAAACCACGGCTTATTTGCATTTGCGTGCAAGTGTGTGTATGTGTGTCTGTGTGTGTGTGTGTGTGTGTGTGTGTGTGTGTATTACCACTCTTGGCTAAAAAAACTTTTAATACTGCTTTATGTTTCAATACATTTGAATAATATCTCAAATGTATCATGCTTTTTCCAAAAACAAGGTTTAATGACATCTCTTAATGACATTTGACATTTAAATTAGCATATCCTGTCTAACATCTCATCTCAAGTATTAGAATAGCATCAGTATCACCAGAAGGCTAGCACTTTTCCTCAGGAAAATGAGTTAAAGCGTTGTTGTGTTGTTCAAGTAGCACATCGGAAAGTCATATGGACTCAATTTAAATGTAGATTTCGCATGTTTAAGAGTTTCCATATTCCTATATTAGCTGTGAGATGTAGTCAGAAAGTGTGTCCTCTTTCTCCTAAAGCATCTTTACTACACATGGCTGAGTTTCGAAAAGCAACGCAATGTTAAGATCGTCTTACCTGGGAGAGAGAGTGTTCATTGTGATGCTCGCTCTACCATTTAATGAAGATCATTGTGCTGCCATGTTTTTGGAAAACTCGGGCCATGTCCGTAACTTAAGCTAGCTGGAAGAAAGCTTTTTCTTTAAGATTTGCAAGAGAACTGAGCGAATTTCATCTTATTTATCAGAATATAATGACCAATTTTGCTTTAAAACAAGATCAGGACTGATTCCTAACTATGAAGTCATTGTAGTGAAGCACGCTTACATACATTAGCTGGCAAACTAGAAATTGAAATGTTGCTAAATGGAAAAACATCATCATTTTTTCACCCAAACCTAACCATTTTAAGGCAAATAGTCCTATGCTACATAGATCCATGATACCTAGCTAATTCAGGATATAGGACGATTAGCTAGTTCTTTTATCATACAGCTTTAATAAGTAAAGACTTAGCAAGTAATAAACATTTTATTTCAAAGATACATTTGAAATCCTCACAATGCAACAAATGTAACGGATCTTGCTTGTTTCTTTGTTTTTCTGGCCCAGAAATTAGCTCCGCCCCTTAACCCACAAGGCTTATATAGGTGTTGGATCAGTTTTAGAGAAAGGTTAATGTTGTCAGTTCATTTTTTTGTGGTGGTCTGGGAAAAACCTTCGCATGGAAAGAGTGTGGCATTTTCTATATATTTCTTATTCTATATAGTTTAAAAACCTGAACTGAAGTATGTTTCTCTTTTGTAGAGAATATAACATTTTAAAAAGTGAAGAAAGAGAAAACTACTTGTAAAGATTCTCATCACATTCCACTGAAAAAGACCTTTTGACTAATGGTCTATAATCAGCCACTATGTATTGATTCCTTTGCATTTAATTGATAGTGAAATGACTTACGATTTTGATCATTAGCATCATCCACATCGGTCTCTCTTGTCTCAAAGTCAATTACGGTATTTGATGAACTGTTCGCTGATTAACTCAAGGGGTTTTTTGTTCTGCTGGCTAAACTTCCGATTTCTTATTAGCATTCAAACGTTACAACTTTGTCCGTGATCTTTGCAGTAATAATTTGACAGCTGGTATTGAGACTGTTTACAAACTGATTTGATTAGATATATGTATGTATGTTTTGGTATGGCATGTAACCATGGCCACTGCTGTCAGTATTGCTGGTATTGCCATGGCAATGCTACTCATCAATACTTGCAGAGCAATTCTAATTTTCACAGCTAGCAAAAAAAATCTATATCGTGTTTACACATGGTTGCGTTATCCAGAGTGAGTATGAGGGAGCATCATTTCCTTGGTGTGTGTGTGCATTCAGAGTCAGCTAGCTAGGTTCGCTGTGTAACCTAGCTAGTAATAATTTGAATTATTTGTCAATGTTGCAGTGCTGCACTTACATAAGTAGCACCACCCATGCATGTACAGTAAATAATCACCGACTTGATACAAGCATGATATTCACTGCGTGAAGCACGCTTAGCTAGCAAGCTAGAAATTCAAACACTTTTACGCAGACTGAAATTTACAGCCGTGTTTCTTAAACCTAGCTAACATGATTTTTGCAGAATGCCAGGCCAAGTTTACAAGGTTAATAAAACATTTCTGCATTGGTTAGAAGAAATATATATATATATATATATATATATATATATATATATATATATATATATATATATATATATATTTCATTTTTCAATTGCTGCTTGCCAGAAATCTCTCACAGGCAACATCCGAGGCCCAGACCTCCACCACAAAAACACGCTCTTATCCAGCTACTTCCTGTATGGTGAGTTTCCATGGCATGCTGTCTTTATCTATGTGTTGCATATCAGCTGAAGTAAGAATAGTCAAGGAAAATTTTCTTCTGAAAACTTCTAGGATATATTGTTTTACACACACACACACACACACACACACACACTTATCCACAAAAGCTGTTACGATGAGGTCAGTCCCCAGAGTGTCTGAGTGCAGGGAAAGTCTTGAGAACAGGAAACGAGCACGCCCCCTGAACGTGACCCCAAACAAGAGTGGACCCCAAGAGTTTCAGCTATGAACAGTGCGACTGTGTGTGTGAGTGTGTGTGTATGTGTGTGTGTATGGGTCCGCAGGGAGAGATAAGAGCTATCAAACAAAGAGTCACACAACTAAGTAGAGAAACCAAATACTCAGTTAGAATTATGCATTTGACTGGTTTATGGCCTCTCTGTGTGTGTGTGTGTGTGTGTCTAAGGGGTGAGTGTGTGTTTAACTAAAGAACACTTTGTTATGTTAACCAGATCGTGGATTCCATACTGTCTGCATTGAACTTTCTCAAAACTTCTTAGATAACTCTCCATACGCACAGCAGCAGGTGTGGAGGTGTGTGCTCTTTTGTGTCCAGAGCATTGGAGACATTAAAGCTTCGTCCTTTTGTCCTTTTGGCTTTATTTATAGTCTGTCTACACTCTTTGTCTTCCTGTATCTATTTCTTCTTTTTTAAGTTCTGTAAATCAGTATACTGTATATTTGTAGATGAGTGTGTGTTTGTTTGTGTGTGTGTGTGTGTGTGTGTGTGTGTGTGTGTGTGTGTGTGTGTGTATGCTCACATTTATGTGTCTTTGTGTCCATCTGCTCAGCAGTACTCCAGTTGCTTGACCCACACCCACAGATAGTTCCTGATTGGCTAAGGACTGCTAGACATGGAGAAGCTTGTCAGGGCCCCTTATGAGCATGCACACACACACACACGCACGCACGCACGCACGCACACACACACACACACACACACACACACACACACACACACACACACACAGACAAACCCTGGTCTGGAATCTGTCCACACAGGAGCAGGAATGTTGCACTGAGATTGAGGCCACTACAAAGAACTGATCATTTATTTATTAATTTATTTCATCAGTTGTAAACAACTAATACTAATTTGTCAGTTTGTATTGTATTTCTCAGTCCGTCTTTGCTAATATACAATACAGAAAGGTTTGTGCTTTTTGATAGAAGTAAGAGAGACAATGACTGTATTAATAGAACGATTAACAATTGACAGGGTGTGTTATGGGCATACACGTCTTACCATGATATGTAAGGAGTAAAAGACTCAGGGGTGTGCTGCTATAGGAAAATAATCACCTACGAGGTGGTGTGATGAGGCCCAAGACAAAGCAGAGTTACTGACACCACCCTGAAGTTGATTATTTTCCTTTAACAGCACATCATAAAGTGAGTTACTCTCCTTATACCCCAGCAATTTCGAATAATTGCAATTTATCAATGGACGACACGTCATAGTTTTAATTAATTTATAGTTATGTTTAATGGCGTGGAATGTTCATGAAATAAGCGAGTTCCTTATGTTATAGCAGTTATAACCAGCCTGTCTTTTTTTCTCTCTTAAAGTTAATAAGACAAAAATAGTAATTAAGTAATAAATGGCGAAAATGAATCAACGCATTTTGGCACCTTGTATGCTAATTATCAATTGTGTTTTATTATTGTTTTTTTCAGTACCTGATGAAACAGAAACTATTGCATTCTGTACAGGTCATCATGAAAGAGTTGTGTGAGGGAGATTGTAATTAATGATTTTATTGTATTTCATGCAGATGTAGCTGTAAGTAAAGCTAACTCCACCTCCTCAACGTTTGAAAAACGTTTTTACTCAGTTCATATTATCTTCAGCAATCATTTTTTCCCCCTTTTTTTTTTCTTGCTTGGCCGGGATACATACTGTATGTTGCGTACTGTATATGAGCTGATCATTAAGAACGGCCCAAATATGTATCATTCTAAAGTTGTCTATAATATATACAGTATGCTTTGACTCGCTTTGACTGTTTTTAGTCTTTACGTTGAGCTTATTATAGTAAACGAGAAATGAAGCAACAAAAAAGTGATCAAATATAAATTAAAAATACAGTAAATACACCGAAATACAACAATGCATTGAAATAAAACAAGAAACCAGAAAAATGTAGCAATATTACTTCCAAACAGATATAAAATTTAAAAAAAAAAGAAACAGCAAATAATTAATTAATTTCATTAAAAGTGTACTTTAAATATACTGTACAATTAGAATGGCTAAAAGTATACAAACAGAAATGATCAAAATTCTACTTAAACCAAACTTTATGTAGAATTTAAAAATTCTACATTGCAAAAATCTACTGTGGCATTGATTTAAATGTGACAAATTAAAGGAAAAAAACCCTGCCCTTATCTGTTATGGAATTTTGCTAGCATGGTTTGGGTTCCCTTAGAGGAATGGGTGACTGCAAATCATTAACTCATCACCTTTCTCCTGTGATGAAAGATTTCTACCCTGATGGGAGTGGTGTCTTTCAGGATGACTCCAACACCCCCCCCCCCCCCCCCCCCCCCCCCCCCCCCCCCCCCCCCCCCCCCCCCCCCCCCCCCCCCCCCCCCACACACACCCCCCGCCCCACCCCCATTGACAGGGCATGAAGGATCACTGAAGTGAAGTGAAGTGACTTGTGGCCAAGTATAGTGACCCATACTCGGAATTTGTGCTCTGCATTTAACCCATCCAAGTGCACACACACCCGTAGCAGTGGCCAGCCTTTTTTTTTTTTAGCTGCGGCACCCGGGGAGCAGTTGGGGGATCGGTACCTTGCTCAAGGGTCTCACCTCAGTCGTGGTATTGAGGGTGGCAGAGAGCGCTGGTCATTCACTCCCCCCACCTACAATCCCTACCTTAAGGTTCACCTTCGGGTTACAAGTCCTACTCTCGGAGCATTAGGCCACGACTGCTTGATGAAGAGGAAAGCAGTGTAAGTGTATATGCTGTGGCTTTCACAGTTATCAGATCTCCACCCTGGTGAACACTAATGGCTGATTTTGGACTACCATCATTATCGTCATCAAAACACTGACTGAGGGAATATCTTTTGGAAGAATAGTGTCCGTTGCTCCAGTAATGAGAGCTCCAGAGAATCTGAAGATGCACTGAAGCTGTGCTGGGGGCCAAGCCATGTGTTGGTTGTTAGCTTTAATTTGTCATTAATAATAATCCCGGTTGGTTCATTTCCACGCTTGAGTTGAACTCCTTCCTTCTCCACCCTCTGGAAATCCACTCCAGGTTTTCCCACGAGCCCAAAACTTTGTCTTGTTCTATCTGTGCACTCCATGGCTCTATCCCCACCTCCGGAGCTCACACAGATTACAAACAGTGTGGAGGGAGAGTGTGACTGGAGGGACTTGAACAACTTTTGCTCCTCCAGTTGAACTTCTTTTCCATGGACCTGGTCACTGGGAGCTTTTAGACACGGGTTTAACTCATAGCAGTAAGTGAGGAAGGCTTCAGTGTGTGCTTGTGTTGGACTCAAGGAGTTGATGTGTCCTTGTGTATGAGTGTGTGTGAGTGTGTGTGTGGGGAGAATGTCAGGAATAACTAGGAAAGGTTCTGGGAGACCCGGCTACTACTACAGGCTGCTAGGTCGAACCCGCCTCCAGAGGCAACGCAGTCGCTCCAGGAGCAGGACCAGACCTGCAAATAAGGGTAAAGGTTCTTCTGATGCTTTCGTAATGTTCTTTGACAACTTTTTTACAATTTGCAACATATATTACACTAGGTTACTAATGTTTCTGACTCATGTCTACTTGATTCTACTAGAAGAGCAAGCTTACCAGAGCTTATGGTTAGGGTTAGGGTTACTCATGCACACTCCTAACCCTAACCCTAACCCTTTCTTCCCACTAGTATACATGGCAACATTAATTCAACCAACAGACAAATGCAAATTCATAAGACTTGTGAACAGTTATTAGCAGATCAAGTTAGTTGTTGTAGCTGGCTGTTATTACAACTTACATTCATATGGAAACTATTGTAACAGTTTGTGTTACCACAAACATCAACACAGTGACACCAAACAGTGCAACATTTCTACAACGTTGCCACAACATTCCAACAGCCGTTGACCTTTTTTTTTTTTTTTTTTTAAACCGGTATTCTCAGGTTACACTAGTGTACACTCTGTTGCTCTATTGTTCAGAGAAATGCTTTGTAGTTGCTACAAGCTTGTTTTGTGGCATTAGTGTGGCTTTTATAACATCTGCGCTGGTTGTAAAGTCACTTTATTGCGTCTCCGTTCAGCTTCGTGTGATGTGTGCCTCTAAGGGTGTGCGATATTTAATTTGGATTTGGTTGGTTTCAGGTCAACATTCAAACAAATTCATCAGCAGGCTGTAATAACACGCGACCAAAAGGAAAAAACAAAACAAAACACATGCTTGTAATAGTGACAGAGCTTTAAAGTTTCTTTAAAGTTTCTGTCACATTCATACAGAAGCAGGCAGTCTGCACAACCAGTCAAGCAGGAAATGCTTAAATCAAATAAATAATAATAATAATGTGATTCCTGTACATTAGGTCAGGAATAAAACATGACTGGACATGCTGTTGTGGTGTGTTTTATTCCTCCTATACCACAGCAATTTTCCAATACTAACATTTCCGAAATAAAAGCTGACACATGGCAGTATTTATCTGTTTATAGTAACGTTTAATGCTGTTGAACGTCCGCAAAACTACGTTAAATCCTGTCGTCTTACATTGTAACAGCTATAAACTGTCCCTCCTTCGCCAGCCTTTCTTTTTTTTCTCTCTTTAAGTTAATAACACAAAACAAACAAACAAACAAAAAAACGCAGCTTGTCATGCTACAGACAAAGCGCAACATACGAAGCCCCCCATCTTGAAGATTTGGAAAACGTACAGCTTTACGTCTGTCTGTTAAGTTCCGACACTGGAGACTCCTTCCAAATATGATAAATATTTTTAGTTATAGTTTTCTCCTCACAGAAACCTTCAACAATCACATGCATTTTTTTCAAACGGTTTATGTGGCGAATCCACCAAACAGCCCCCTGTGAATGAGTTGTTGCTATAGAAACGGTAACATATTAGAAACAGCGCATTCATATAAATAAGCGTGTGATTTGCCTTGCAGCTGAAACTACTGCTAATAGTAGTTAATAAAGCCTGCGAGCTTTCTGTTAAACGTTTACCCAAAGGACGACCGTTTAAGTGTTATTTAAAACACCGTTTAGCCTCAAGATGCATGTCATTATCTAGGACCATCAACTATTATTATTCTAATATTATTCTAGTCATAGTTATTATTTAATTACAGCTGCAAGCCTAGTTGGCTTGTCCCTGAATTAAATCAGGTTTAGAAGATATGTTATGGGTACATAATGTACCTTTGATCTAGACACAATTTTAAAAAAAAATAGAAAATTACAAATAAAATACTTTTAAACACAGTGTAAATGGAACCGAAAGCTCTGGATGTACATACTGTGTTCATCTAATATAGGAATATAATTATAACTGGATTATAATCATAATTCTATCATTTTTTTATCCTTTAAAAGGATTGCAAAAAGACCTAGGAGACTGGAAATATTTCTGAAAATCCTGAAAATATCTTGAGCATGTGTAATAATTTATCAGTTAGGTAAAATGATAATAAAAAGTCATATGTTGTGGTTCAAGGTGGTTTTGTTAGTAGCTTGCTTCTTTTAGGTAAAAACTTAAATTACTGCCTTAGCAAATTTACTATGATTTACCCTGAGTATGTGTGTGTGTGGGCATGGAGTAAAAGTTTGAGCTTTTATTTAATAAATTAAACTATTTTTAGTAAAATGTTTCTTTTTGGTTACTGAAGTCAACGTTCAGGTTAAGTTTAGGTGTAGCTGAGGATTAATAATTACATCAATGGAAGGTTCTCACAAATTATAGTGTGCATAAACGTGTGTGCATGTGGGTGACGTTTTAAAGGCAATAGTTGATTTTTTTTTATTCCTTACTTGTACAGATAACCTGGAAGATATGTAGAAAATGATATCAAAGCCATGGATTTAGCAAAAGTTTATAAAGGCGCTGAGAAAACCCATTTGGAAAAGTGACGTCTGGTCCGGGACACTTGTTTGTGTTTGGATTTGCTTCCTGTCAGTCATTTTATAGTCACTCTATAGGCCATCTGAGATGCTGGGGGCGGAGCTTTGTGGACAAAAAAAAAAAAAAATAATCGTTCAAATGTTGGAAACGCTTAAATTTTAGAGACCCAATCTTAAAAAACAGGGAAAAAAAACAAAAAACTAATTTGACCTAATGCACCTTTAAATTCCTTTGAGTTTAATTCTAAAAGTTAAAGAAGCCAGAGAGCTCGCCAGTCCTGCTCTTTACTTCTTTAACATACCAATTAATCATTTGTATTGTTTTCCATATAGTCACTACATAATAAGAGAGAGATAATGAACTACTTTAAATGCTGTATTCAGTAAGACACAATGGGAAGAAAGCCTGTACTCTCTGAGACACCAACTTGCCCTGAGCTTGTGTGTGTTAGAGATTGATGTTAGTTGTGGCCCGGTGCCATTGAGGCATCTGATAGGAATGCCCGCTGATAAAGAGAGAAAAAGAAAAGCTTCGGAACGCTTTTCCAGCAGGCACTTTGCAATTACGGATGAACCAAATAGCATGTGTGTCTGATGGTATCTGCATGTGTATCATCTCAATCGCTTTTGTCATCTCCTCCACTAAACATTGGACGGGTTATGGAAATTGTCGCTCTCTTTTAGACTCACACAATATAGAGCTTTGTTATCTTAGCTGTTTGTCCGTGTCAACCAAAGAAAAACAAGGTCCAGTGAGACTCTTATCGCGCCCTACAGAGTTAGTCGTCATAATGGATTTGATTATGCAAATCTAAAAAGAACTGAGGGAGACATTGAGCTCAATGGAAACGAAACACGTATCAGTTCGAAAAGCCTGTGGCAATGGATGCTTTCATTTCAGGATGAGGTATAGCTAAATTAGCCATGGGTATATCCTTTTTTTAAATTTTAACCAGAGTTTAAACACCACACCAGCTTCCCACCATGATGAAAGATGAAAGTGTTGGACATACTTCCTTCTCTGGAAGCAGTTAGAATGAAAAACGAACGTTTAACCAAGGGGTTCAAACTCCAGACTGATTAAATTAGCTATTGTAATGACAGCTACAGACGGTACAAAGCCTCGCTTTGTACTTGCAAGTCGCAATTTCATGATTGTTTTTCTTTTTATAAAGAAGGAAACATGATGGGGCTTACTATTATAGGAAAACAATCAACAACAGGGTAGTGTGATGCAGGTCAATGTGAAGCGCTTGCTTTTTTTTTTTCTTTCAAATTTATTTCTGAATGACACATAATACTTTTTACCCATTTATAGTTACATTTAATGTTGTGGAACGTCCATGAAGGGAGTTAGTTCATGTTATCACTTATGTTACAGTAGCTATAAACTGTCATTCCATCCCCAGCTTCTTGATGATGATAACACAAAAAAAACGTAGCTTGTCGTGTTACCAAGAACCTGGAACACTTCCTCCGTCCTAAAGATGATTTACACATCAGCAAACTTAAGTTACAGCTCTGTTACCAAGCGATGACACTGGAGACTCCTTCAAAAATGTTAAAGAAACCTCTCCAAGCTTCCCTATATCAACATGTTTTCAAATGTGTTTATTTTGAGCTTTAGATCATGTGGAGCTTCCGCCATACAAGTCTGCGTGTAAATTATTAGACATATTAACATGTTAAAAGGAATACCTTGCAGCCGAAACTATTGTCTGAGCTCCTGTTATAGAAAATGAATCACCACCTTCTGACCAAAAAGATTTTAGAATTCAAGCAAGCTGTGGTATGCTTATGTACTACATATCATAGATTGAGTGATACATATTTTTTAGATAGCTTATAAGATTTTTTTTTTTTTACACTTTCATTTCATGCTTTCATTCATGTCTTATAGCGTCCTCACTGTAGGCTATGTCTATGGGAAAAGCCTAGCCATGTTGTGGTCTATGATAGCAAGTTTGTGCCAGTCTTTATTTTCAGACATCAGTGAAAGTGGTATCGGGGGAAAAAATAATAATATTATTATCAAAAATTTAATGTATTAAATGTCACAGGTGACTTTTCTCCGATGGTGACACATTCCATGAGTGTTGTTGATGTTGATGTTTTTCTCAGGGTTCTTTGCTCTCTGACTGGAGAACAAATGCGCTCACAATTGTTGTGGTTAACAGAAAACGACAGCTACTATCCTGTGTAAAGTGTTCGGCTTCATTCTCAGTTTGCTGGAACACATGTAAGAATATGTCAGAAGAAACAGAAACGTAATGATCCGAGTCCGAATTTCCCTAACAGACGTCGATTCTCTAAAGGTCACGCACTTTAAAACTGCTGAGGCTTTTTCTCGGCGTTGCTTGTTCACTGATAAGTCCTGTAAACAGAGTGTCATAGTCTGTGTCGGGAAAAAAGGAAGTTTCACAGAACTGGATATGGGAAGTGTCTGGAGTGAGCTGGCGACGTTCCTGGCTGTTACACTTTACCCATAAAACTCTGGAAACTGCGACAGACGGCAGCTCAAAGTCCTGTGATATGATTGTGGGTCACATGAGAAGCAGTGGCAGTTCTACTCCATGTGTGTTTGGCACAGATAGCGAGAAAATTCCAGGGGCATTTGACAAGCTGGGAGTCAGTAAACATGGTGTAATCTAAAATTATGACAGCAAGGAATTCTGGGCCATCTGAGAAAGTCAAAACAAGAGGACGAAAAAGGTGTGGAGGAGAAAGAGAAGAGGAAAGAATGAGGAAAACAGATGGGGAAAATACAGAGAATGGCAAATAGATAACAGAGATGAGCTAAGCTGTTTGGGAGACTTGTGTGATCTCAGCAAGTTTGAACTCAAATACTATTACGCAAAGAAGACACTGGAATTCTAGTTAGTTTTTAAGTGGCTAAAAGTTATACAATGAAAATAATTTTTGCTTAGATTTTCTGTACATCTCCGTGATTGGTTATTTTTCTTTTTGCTCATGTGTCCTGCATTTGTGAATTATGATTCTCCTGGGATTTTCACACACAACAGTGTGCATAGAATGGTGCAGAAAACAAAAAACATCCAGTGAGCAGCAGTTCTGTCAACAGAAACGCCTTGTTGATGGTGTTGATGAGGTCAGAGGAGAACGGCCAGACTTGGTTCGAGTGGACAAGGAAAGGCTAAGATAACTCAGATAACCACTCTTTACAACCGTGGTGAGCAGAAAAGCATCTCAGGACATGCAGAACCTTGAGCTGTACAGCAGTACAGATCCATTGCGTTAACCTGAACATAGAAACACACTATATAAATCATGATGTGCTGTTATACGGAAAATAATTCACGAGGCGGTGTGACCTGGCTCGACATGAAACATGTCTTATAGTATTTTATTCCTCTTCTATGACAGCAATCTGCCAAAGCTTACAATTTTTATCAATTAAAGAGCATGTCATACTTTTTATTCTTTTATAGTTATGATTAATGCTGCGTAATTTCCGCAAAAGAAGTTAGTTCCTGTTATTACTATTAAATTGTTTATCTATAAACAGTCTTTCCCTCACCAGACTCTCTTTCTGAAGAGAAAGGGCAAAGTCCTCTGTTCTGAAGACTTCGCTTGTCTGTTACAAAGCACCGACGCTGGAGACTCCTTCCAAAAAATGTTGAAAAAAAAGCCTAATAGAATTGACTGTAATGTGGAAATATTCCGAAGTCTTTAGTCGGAATATTTTTCAATTACTTCAGCCTTGAAAAAGACAACTGAAAGATCTCCACTCAACCTTCTCATTAGAAATAAACTGGCTTAAGGGCTTAATATGATAACATCAGAACATCTTCTGTAGTTATGTTTAAAGTTTGTCTTTAACTAACCTCGCCTACACACTACATTGCGTTTGTTTGTGTTCTTCCACTTTGAAAGCAAATGAAAATGCTGCTCTAATAACAAAAAAAGCCTCCATGTTGGATCCGGCTAGCACGGTGTGTTCAGAATTCTTCTAAAGAAGTCTTTAGTCGGAATATTTTTCAATTGCTTCAGCCTTGAAAAAGACACCTGAATGATCTCCGCTCAGATTCTCTTTTCATGTGCTATCAAAGAATATCGGCTTCTAACAGATTGAATAAAATTACTACAATTAAAAACTTTCTCTCAATACAGCAGAACAAACTTTATGATTCAAAGTTTAAAATTCAACAGCGCCTAGCATAGTCTGCGTAACGGGAAACAACTTTGTCAGATTGTCAGCTTTTAGATTGTTGCTCGTTTTTAGTACGTCGCAAAAATTCTTTATTAATTTAAGGAATGTACAAATCAGTTGGGATATCCAGGCATTACATTAAATGAATTAAATTTGGAAATGAAGTGTTCTTAGCAATATGGTAGCAGGGCGGGGCAATATGACAGTATATTATCGAATATATAATATTGATAATATAATATTGATAAAATCATGATAACTTACATTGCAATATGCTTTTCTGAGATATCATGGATATTGTGATATCTTTTGTATAAATTCTTTGCATAAATGTTTTTTTTAATAAACTTTTAATCTTTAAAATTGTAAATTTATTTTTTTTTCTCCTTTTCAGTCATTTTTTTCTATAAATAAAAATTTTCATATATTTTTTTTAACATAAAAAATACATTTATTTTCACAGATATCAAATAAAGTATCATCAAATTTATTTATTTATTTTTTAAAATTCAACACTACTCTATTGCTGGCACCTATATCGTGATACATAACGTATATCATAGAAATGACTTTGAGAATATGGTATTTTCTGCATATCGTCCTCAAATTTAATTCTGTAGTACATACAGCATTATATATATCAATTTACATAAAAATATAAATGCAATAGAATGAAGTTAAACATAAATTAAAATATAGAAAAAGAAACTTATTAGTATTAGTATTATAGGATTATTAAAGTATTCAACAAAGTTTAAATATCAAATCTTAAAAATGAAGAACAATTGAAATATGAATTCATTCAACTGTATCTTAAATTAAAAAAAACAAACTTTTGGATTTTGAATTTATTTATTAGTTATTTGGCATGTGCTTTTTATGATACTTATATTTTTACTCTTTAACATTTCTAAATGTGTTGTCATGGTTACAAATTTCAAATATGACACAATGCAGAACTATTATTATTATTATTATTATTATTATTACTTTCATGAGAAAACCTAGCTGCATTATGTCGGTCTCGCGAAGTCAACAGATTACGTTACAATAGCAGTGTCACATTTACCGGATTTGTTTTTGTTTTCACTGATGCGAACTTGCACTGACTTCCTGTTACCTCAGACAAAGACCTGAACATGAACCAGACATAAGCTTCAGTGAGAATCAACCCTCAGATCTGACTCACAACACACTCATGACACTAAGTACAAGTGCACATGCTGACACTTTAACCTATTTACATTAACATTATTACAATTTTAACACCAGTAAACCATGAACGTCACCATTAATAAACCAACCAAGTAACACTTGTATTAAATCGATATTTTTTTAAAGTCATAAACCAAAATGAGCCAAGTAATGAATGCCGGCATTAACCAATGTTTATAACATCACCTGAAGCCCACAGTGACCAACATGAGCAACACCTTACTGAACATGTTCGTGGTTGTTAACTGGTAAATTTCAGAAGGCTGAAGGAAATTTTAATATTTATACCTAGAGATCAGAGTTTCAACATTTAGGTACATGTTGTAATTTAATATTTTTAAAAGGTTTCACTTTATTTGGACTTATTTTTAGTTAAGAAGTATTTCATGAACAAATAAACAAACATCAGCTGATACATGCTTTAACTTACTTTATTATGGTTACTTTATTAGCATTACTTACATAAGGAAAATCACACGAAACACCATGCTGGGGTGGTGTGATATGGCCCAACGCAAATAATCCCCCCCATAGTGTGCTATTTTCATACAACTGCATGTAAGTATTCTGCGTATACCACAGCAGTGTGTTAGCAATTACAATTTTTAATTCGTTAATGAACGACATATTGCGCTTAACGCTTTATAGATACATTTGTTATGGAAAATCCATGAGACGAGTTAGTTCCTGTTATCGCTTACGTTATAAAGAGTTTCTCCCACGTGAGCCTCTTCATAATGAGACAAAAAAACACAGCTTGTTATTTATAGAGAACGCAGAAAGCGTAGACCTTCCAATGCTGGGAAACTTTACGAAGCACCGTGATTGTTACAAAGTGCTGACACCGGAGACTCCTTCCATAAATGTTACATAAACTCCCCTAACAGAAAAACGAAACAAAAAAACCCTCACACATCAATGATGATATGTTTTTCTTTGTTAACATGTTTTTTTGTTCATGTTCATGTCTTCGGCTGTTTCTATAGAAACAAAAACATATTAGACCAAGAACGCATTAATAGGTTATGTTAAATTAATCCGCACCTTCTGACCAATCAGATTTGAGAATTCAACCAAGCTATGATATAAGGTTTATTAATGCTGATGTTTATGGTTTGTTCATGTTACCTAACGCAGTAAATAATGTTAGTTAAATTCTCCATGATTCTTCATTGGTCATTACAGTAACAAAATTCTGATACTTCACGAGTGAGACATTCATCTACAGATTTCATGCCCTGTTAAAATTCGTCCACAATTTCACACCTCCAAACAAGTCCTTGTTTCAAAAAACAATAGAGAAATGGCTTCGGTATTGTCAAGGCCTAGGAACATCCTAAACCGGAAAGCCGGGAAACACTACGACATTCCTGCCAATAGTACAGGAAGTGTGCTTTCTGACTATGTGTGTGTGTGTGTGTGTGTGTGTGTCTGTCTGTCTGTGTGCAAGTGTGTGTGTGTGTGTTTGGAACATGAGGCCATTTGAAAATTGAACATTGTTCTCATTAGGATGTAAGATCCAGGAAAATATCTTTGCTTTCTGCTGCATATATTGATATTCATTGTATACTGTGTGTGTGTGTGTGTGTATGTGTGTGTGAGAGAGAGAGAGAGAGAGAGAGAGAGAGAGAGAATGTGAGTATGCATGGTGTACATCTGTCTCAAAATGACAAACGAAGAATGTGGAAGCAATTTTTGAAAACCTGGATGACATTAGCTACAGGTCCAGTTTTTAAATGCCGAATTTTAGCCCAGTGTATGTGTGTGTGTGTGTGTGTGTGTGTGTGTGTGCGTGTGTGTGTGTGTGCGCACGAGTGTGAAAACAGATGCTATCCCAGATCAGTTTTGCTTTTGCTGTTTCTCTCCCAGCCCTGCCATAGCAACCTCTGAAATTAATACTTATGTTAAACTGCATGTCTCATAGGACGCATGTGTCCTGTCTTAAACACATGGCATGAAGACATGGTAACTATTAATTTAATAAACCTTGTCCGTGATGTTAATTAGGAATTGGAATGGAGTCTTAAAATGACAGTTTCTGTTGGAATCACAGGTGTGAGTGGTTAGTATATCTGTAGGGTTTCTTGCACGATGTTAGTGTGCGCCTTAAGGACTGGGTTGAAGTTTTTGGTTTGTGTGCCTGTGTGTGGGTGAAAGAGAGAGAGAGCGATTAACAGTATAATTAAAAGTTAGCCTAACACTCCTTACTGTAAATACTAGCTAGCTACTTGACATTTTCCGTCTCATTTACAGCAACAAGCAGAAGCAACCTAATTACTCAGCATTCATTTCGTACTGTTTCTCCTCTTACGCCCCAGTTAGATATGAACGCTTCAATGTCGCTGCTTCTTCGTGATCTTCTGACATTAGTTATATCATTTTGTTCTGTCAATTGCAGATTGTCTTCTTTTCACACCACAAGGGGGCGCCCTGTGACAGCGTCATACATAAACCTTTTCATCAAATAATTGCCAAGTGTGCTTTTTTGCATATCTATATTAGAAATCATGGTGCCCCCTGGTGGTCCGGGAGCCCTAAGCGGCCGCTTATACCTCTTAAGAAACAGCCGAGGTCAAGAAAGAGAGACAGAGAGGGAGAGAGAGAGACAGACTTAAAAGCTAAAATTTAAATTAAAACTAAAATTTCATATATTTTCTGTCATTTTATATAGTATTCTGTTGCATGGTATTGTATCTCTCAGTGTCAGTTTTTGACCGAATTCATGATTTTGAATCGGTTTCCTGCTTTCACCCATCAACGTATCGAAACTACAATACCCAGTATGAAATACGCAAAGACGTCACTAATGCCTATTGTGATCAACCAATCACGTTCTAATCAATGAGTGAGAAATGCTACAAAAGAACAAAAACAAACAAACAAAAAAAACCCCAGAGACAGCAAGGAATACGAACAACTTTCCAACAGATGCAAAACAATCACTGGCTGCGAAAGCTAGCTGTTTGTTTACTGTGGCATGCCTAGTTTTTTAGAGTGGCATCCATCCATCCATCCATCCATTTTCTGTACTGCTTATCCGACACACGGTTGTGGGGGAGCCTGGAGCCTATCCCAGAGAACTCGGGGCACAAGGCGGGGGACACCCTGGACGGGGTGCCAACCCATCGCAGGGCACCATCGCACACACATTCACACACTATGGACAACGTGGAAATGCCAGTCAGCCTACAAAGCATGTCTTTGGACTGGGGGAGGAAACCGGAGTACCCAGAGGAAACCCCTGAAGTACGAGGCACCACTAAGCCACCGTTCCCGCCCCAGAGACATCCAGTGACACGCATTCTCACTCAAATATGCTATTTAAACAGACAAAAAAAAAAAGGAATATTTGAACTTCATATGTCTGTCAGACTTCAGAAAAATATGTAGCTCAGGATGCCTTTTAGATCTAAGTTCATGAGAGTAGCTACTTGAATAAGAAAATCATTTATTTGAAATCTGTGATGCTACACGTAAGATGCTGCTTTCACAAAGTTCTGCAGACGTTGTGTTTTTTATATCAGCACAAAAAGCACTATGATCAGCACTTTTTCTGTTAAAAAAAGGTGTAAAAGCACCCTAAGATGTCGTTGTGAAACTAGCCTTACACTCATGCACACACACACACACACACACGCACGCACACAACATACTTTTTAAAACTCTTTCAAATTGTACTAATTTTTATTTCAAATCCCAGGTGTCATTAGTCAGTGGATCTAGACAGTCTTCATCTTGACAGTGATATGGACCTTGGTGACTGGCATGCAGGAGATATATTGCTCACGTCAAAGTTTTGACAAATTAAGTGGCCAATGTCAGTATCCTGTAGTCAGAAGTCAGTATCTTGGCGCGTTAGTGGCTTAGTGTAGATCTTGAGGATTGAGTAAAGCTCTAGTTTGTGTGTGTGTGTGTGTGTGAGAGAGATGGCATTGTTTCCTCAAGCCAGAATGCTCTGAATTCCCCCTGAGATCTAGTTGCCATGGGAACAGCACAGCTCAGAAATTGGACTTTCTGACAGACCGGATCTTAGCTGTCAATCAAAATGTCACCAGTGACAATGGAGGTCTAATAGAAACATGCGTTCGGGACTCGCGAGGGCAAAGGACATCTCGTTGTGAGTGTGTGTGTGTGTGTGTGTGTGTAAAGGAGGGGTAAACATGAGTCATTAACAGTTCATTTACTGTTACTGTTAATCACATTTGATCTAATAAGGGAGTGAGTATACCAAATATTGGCACACACACATACGCACACACACAAACTAAAGTGTACACATATAAACACACACAGTATTATTCTGTCAGGTTTTTTTTAGTGCATTACTAAAGATAGTATGTACTTCTAAATAATGCTAACCTCAATGCTCAAAAGGTGCTATGACTCAGGTAGCTTTTGTGTGTGTCATTTGGTGAAAGGAAAGAAACTGGCCCCAGCCGGATCTGAATGTAGTTCTGTTTGACCTCACAAACTGCAGAAACATAAAGTCTGGAGTACACCCTACAAGACAAAGGCCACACTCGACTCTTCTGCCATCATGACACAACATTTTTTGTAACTGATTTTGACAGTATTCTCTTATTTGCCCTGTGCTGGGCAAGGCACGCCATCCTCCCTACTCCCTGCAATGGCTAAGGGCGTATGTTTGGACAGTAAAAAAAAGCAAGCAATCATAATAGGCCATTGTGTGGAAACGAGGATAATCAGTATTCAACAATGATAACACACGAGTGCGTCAGAACCAGGAGCAGAACTCAGAGGACAGGGCTCGGACGTAAGGGGACTGATGTATGATCAAATTTCGCGATGAAACACAGACACTAATTCAAGGCTAAACACGGAACAGGTGCACACATTAGGGGAACAAACCAATGAGATAGAGACAGGACCAAAAGCAAAACAAAGGCAAAACAAATAAAAAGCACAAGCAAACAAGTATTGGGAAATACACCAGGTGCTGGGAGGGGGACCTCGTCACAACCACAAAATGTCCCAAAACAGTACACTACTTAGTGAACTGTTAGAGTGTGGTTAGTAGTCAGAGTAGCGTAACGATGGTATAACGTATTTCGTATGGTGTGTTTGGACTAAATCATTTTTGAACATACAATGCTTTTTTTGTCATCCATGTGACACCAAGAATTCACTGCATTTTTTGATCAAACAGTTACAGTTACAAGAGATTTTCTCCCATCCTGCAGAATATGCGAAACTTTAAATCTTTATTGACTTTACTGTATAACGCGCCACAGCTAAGCTCAAAACATGCACAACCAAAGTTGTAAATGTAATTAAAGTTCCTAAATTAATGTTGGGGTTTCAAATGAAGTCTAATCTACACACATTGTTGTACGGTGAAAACTTATTGGCAAACTGTCATGCTTGTCAACCTGTCTGAGTTGCAAACAAGTGTTATAAAAACTGTAATAAAAAAAAGACTTTTTTATGTCTATTGTCATAGACACACACACACACACACACACACACACACACACACACAAACAAACAGTTACATGGCTTTGATGTGATGTGCCACTGTTTACAGTGATTTAAGGTCAATTGCTCTTATCACTATTCCCCAGACACATATATAAGTGAACTCTCTCTCTCTCTCTCTCACACTCACACACACACACACACACACACACACACACACATTCTCTCCATGTGTCTTCTCTCTTTCTTTCTCCCCCTGTCTCTCATTCTGTTTGTGTCTGTCTCCTTCTCTCCATGTCTCTTTCCATCTCTCATTCTCTCCATGTCTTTCTCTTTCTCTCTCACCATCTCTCTCTCCTCCTCTCTCATTCTGTCCATGTCTCTCATTCTCTCTCTGTCATTCTCGCTATGTCACTCTCTCTCTCTCTCTCTCTCCCTCTTTCATTCTCTCCATGTCTCTCTCTCTCTCTCGCTCTCCCTCCCCATATCTCTATTCTTCTGGTTATTTCCACCATGACTCTCTCATTCTCTCAATGTCTCTCTTCCTCTCTCTCCTTCTATTCTCACCATTTCTCTCTCTTCCTCTCTCATTCGCTCCATTTCTCCCTCGCTCTGTCAATTCTCATCATTTCTCTCTCTCCTCCTCCTTCGTTCCGTTCATGTCTCCCTCTTTCTCTCTCACCGTCTCTCGCTTTCTCTCTCATCCTGTCCATGTCTCTCGGCCTTGCTCTCTCTCCCAATCTGCATCTTGCTTTCTCTCTCCTGTTCTCACACACTCTGTCCCTCTATCTTGGTCTCTTTCTCTCTGATTGTCTCTCTCTGTCTCTCTCTCTCACACACACACAAAATCTATACTCCTGTCACCTCTCTCTCTTTTTCTCTGTACCACATGCACTGAATAAAAGTAAGGGGTGTTTCCTCTCACAAAGCAAGCATCAAATCTTGTTAGTATGATGACTATAAATTTCTCATCTGGGGTTTCTGATGAGGGACAGTTTGCTAATGCTAATAACATCCACAAAGCATTCTGTAAGTCTAATAACCCGCAATATGATGAGTTCTAAAGATTCGTACACTGCTTATACATTATTGTGGAACATTATGAGGGTTGTGTTAGTTGTGTCAATACACTGTTTTGAATGCTGTGCTTTAAAACTCACATTCCACACACACAAAAAGACGACGTGCTCAGATCTGCCTCTCCGGTGAAGACAGAATGAAAAGCTGTATGAAAAGCCTTAGACTTTTTGTACCATTGTGTGGTGTGTTTGGGCTTGTTTATGTGACGCAACATGGTCTGAATAGTCTGTATTAGTTTTTTTTTCTTTCTTTTTTTTTTTTAATGTTCTCGCCGTGTCCTGCATTTAAAATCCGTCGTGGCTTTTTGAGGTTGGTATCCTGTAGGTATGTGTAGGTGTTTATGACGTGCTAACAGTCGCTCTGTATCCTTTCCCTGTTTCAGATTCTCCTCCTGAGAGAACAGGACGGAGGCGGAGCATGCCTGGCTCCGCCCCTGATAAAACCCCGGCCACAATGGAACCCACAGCTGCTGCCACGCCCTTTAGAGTTACAGTAAGTTGTGTGCAGTATTAGATGAGACAAAGACGTCTTTGCTGTATCAGAAGGCTGGTCAATTCAGAGAAAGTATTTAAAAACGCGTAAATATTATAAAAATGTTTTTGCAGGATATTTTAATAAGGGAGAAATAAAGTCGTCAAATGTAAATGTCAGTCAGAATAATTACAATCTGAACATCGAAGGTTTAAATCAAAACAGCTACACTAAGAGTATAAAGGAATCAACATGGCATATTTTTACGAAACAATCAGTTTGTTCATTTATTAGTTTGTTTGTCTTCAAAACCCTTACATACATATACCAAAATACGTACGTGTGTTAAGTGAAGCTGTGTGTGTGTGTGTGTGTGTGTGTGTGTGTGTGTGTGTGTGTGTGTGTGAGCGTAACAGTTCTCTCAATTACCCTTCAAAGATTTTTTTTTTTTTTGCAGAAAACTAATTTCCTCATTCAAGTCTTACTTGCAACTTGTGGTGTTGCTGTTTTAATGAAAACATGTCTCCACCCTCATAAACACTTCACACGCAAACGGTAACATTTCCTCAGTTGTCCAAACCGACTTCTTTCCTCTCAAGATGGAAGGTTGCGCTCTAACAAACAGCTTGCTTCTTGTTTATAGATACAGCTGCGTAACTGATAACACATGATTCCTACACTAAATGAAATGTTCAACATCCTGGTATTTAAGCAGTTATACTACATGTTTTTTTTTTATCCCTGAAATGTATAAACATGGTGAGATTAAAGTGAACAGACGTCTGAAGTTGGAGTGGATGAGTGAAACTTAATCAGAAGTTTAGGCACTGACGATGCTTTCAGAGTCACTGTGGTTCTTGGATATTTAGCAATTAACACTTATACCACAGCACTCATGAATTCTCCAGTCTGATTGGTCAGAGGGTGCTGATTACTTTACAATAACAGCACGGCTCTGACGGTAATGCTTTCGTGCGAATAAGTTATCGTTTCTATAGCAACAGCTAATTCACAGGGAGTTGTAGGGTGGATGCTGCGCTTAATCTAACACTAATAATAAAGGGGAAAACACGTTGTTATAGAAAGACAAACATAGAATTGTTGATGTTTACTGTGAGAAGATGTTTGTTTAATAACATTTAGGGGTGGAGTCTCCAGTGTTAGTGCTTTGTAACAGTCAGTAAGTTTTCCGCCACAGGAAAGTCTTCAGAGCTGTAGAGTAACATGAAGCTGCACTCCTTTTGAATTATTAGAAAAAAAAGAGAAGCTAGCAAGGAACTAACTTGTTTTTTTTGGATGTTTCACTATATTAAATGTAACTATAAACTGATAAAAAGTCTGACTTGTTATAACCTAATCTAAACTGTTGACTATCTAGCAAACAAAGCACAATTACAGCCATTAATCAAGGAGAAATAAAAAAAAACAAACAGAGGATGTACATGAGTAATCTTTTAACGCCTTGCTCCTATTCACATTGTCCATCCAGGGTGTTCCCGGGATAGACTCCCGATCCACTGCAGCCCTGACCATGATAAAGCTCTTACCGAAGATGAACAAATGAATGAATTCATCTTAATTTAGCCTCGGTTTAGCATTAGTGTCGGAACAATGTCCAGACAATCCTTGGCTTTAAAAAAAAAGGGGGCTTGATCCTAATTATTATTCTTATATTTTAGTTTTACTATTGCAGCTACTAAATCAAATAGAGAGAAAGCTTATTATAGCTAAAGACAGAAGTAATTACATTTATAGATCTGGATGAATTTTTCCTGCTGCTCCTGGTGTGAGAAACAGCATGACTGTTTTCTCAGTTGATACGGCTGCCCAGTGTGTTGTGATCATTTTTCTTTGTGTGCGTTTTCAGAATAATAATTAATCTATTCGTTATTCTAATAAATGATGCCTCTGTTTAAAGTATGTCTGCTAATTTCATGTCAATGTCTTTTATTGATCACGTGTACAGTATGTCAAGGACATTTGTATACTGAGACTCAGGTAAAAGTGCAACAAATATCATCCAGTATATCAGCCAGGAACTATGAATTTTACAATACAATAAATGATGAGGTGCGGAGGAGTAAGTAGAGGTAAGGTCTTAGAGTGCTGTCGTAGTGCAAAGACCATAGTATCAGCACTAGTTTTCTAAACAGTGAGGCTTAAATCACAAGCAGAATTTTGTCAGATGACTCAAATGAATGTGTATTAAGTGGATTAAAATCAGCATAGATTGCATAACAAGGTACTAAAACATTACAAAGTGTGCACTTGTGCATCCTGAAGTGAAGCAATCACTGTTACCACCCCGAAGTGGATTATTTTCCTATAACAGCACTACCCGAAGTGACTCAAAGTTTAGTCATCTTATACCACAGCAAGTTTAAAAAATATTACTATACAAATAAAATTGAATTGAATTGAATTTGCCAACGATTACAATTTTTAAAAAAAATTTAAAAAATGCACAGTTACATTTAATGTCATGGATTGTCTGTAAAACAAGCTAGTTACGGTTATTACTTACATAATAACACCACAAAGAAAGCACAAAACCCGCTGTTCTGCAGTATATCTGAAAACATTAAAGTCACAGCTTTACCTCAGACTGTTACAAAGTGCTGACACTGGAGACTCCTTCCAAACATTCTCCTCACAGGCAACTTCACCATATCAACACATTTTGAATCCATGTATTAGAACGAATACATTAATCTAAAGCTATAAACTACTGTCCAAGCTGCTGTTACAGAATACTTCCATCTGAAATGTAGATAGATAGATAGATAGATAGATAGATAGATAGCTCTACAGTTGAGCAAGATTCCTAAATAGCTTAATAACTCATTTATGAATGCAGTGACAATTACAAACATTAATACACTAAATGAGCATATTTCATCGTAATAGCATTCCGTAAAAGATTTACTAAAGCAGGTAATATCCGTCCCTTTTAAAAAATTTTATAGACAAAATCAGGATACGTCTATAGTTTTGGCGCCACTTATTGGTGGAAGTCAAGGATTTGTTAAATCATTGAGTTAAACTAGTAAGACAACACCAGTAACACCTGAGGAAATGTTGTTTACTCACCACTGATTGTTTCAAATAAACCTTTATTTTTTCTTTTTTTTTTTTTTTTTATAGTAAAGATGAGATGCAGTGATCTTTTTAATCCAGTCACCATAGCTTGCTCTGGAAAGGTCATTTAGTCACAGTGCTCAAAAACCAGCGCACAGACATGATTATACATGGAAGTGCAGGAAAGCTAATTAGATTCCAACTTTCAACAGCCTGAGGCTTGTGGCCAAAAAAAGTGTGCAAAAGGTATCAGATGCTCTGTGGCCTGTGGGCGGGTGTGTGTTCACGGTGTGTGTATGTGTGTGTGTTCACTACTGTGTGTGTGCACTTGGATGGGTTAAATGCAGAGCACAAATTCCGAGTCACCATACTTGGCCATACGTCAGTTCACTTCATAATTAGCTTCCTTTTACTCCATATGACAACTATGATATCCATCTTAGCTAACTATCTTGAAGTGAAATCGAGTGAGGCATTATGGATTATATTAGGACTTGGATTTTAGCCATACTCAAGTGTTGCATATTATACCACCATCAGAATATTCTATGACCCTGCTTATATTTGGATTTATTATAGGAGCCTGTTAATATGGTGCTTTCCTTAATGTTAATTTACTTACGTGCTATTTTTTTGGGACCCCGTTTTAAACCTGAGTCGATAAAAACGTTTTCAGATATGAAACTTCAGCAAGAAAGTCTACTCTAAAGTCCTAACTATTTTCAAAAACAGAGTGCATCCTGGGAAAAACAAAACCTTGGATCACAGATGTGAGTGATGCATAAATCAAGCTTTTTGCCTAGTGAACAGATTGAGCCAGGGGATGCAATCAGAAACTCACAGATGGATAGATTACTCTGGACTCTGGGGTCTAAACAGCCTCCAGGTTCCCACAAGCCACTAGTACAGGAAGGCGTGGGAGTCAACGAGCGCATAAACTGCGATCCGGAGACCTCTAGAACTTCTCATGCTGCTACAGATGGGACAAAAATTACAAAGTAGACAAAGAAAAAAAAAATCTATGTCTTGTCTTTTTTTCCACTGGATTTTTCTTGTTTGGGAAATATGTACTACTGTTCAACTTGTAAAGACATAATCAAGACATTCTGTAAAGCAAAAATGCTTTTAGAAGAAGAATAAACAAGAAGGAAATATGAAAAGTTTCCAAGACAGCAAACTTGGCCATGCTGTCTGGGTGGGAGGAATGACCTTACTCTCTCCCCTGTCAATCAGAGTGACACTAGCCAATCGTTTGCTTTGGCGTGCTCATGTATGCAGAAGACGGTAGATAGCACTTTCCTCAGAATGTGTTCAGCTGCAATTTGAAAAGATGAGGTGACTGGCTTCACGTGTCTTGGAGGAAGCATGGTCTTCACCCTCTCCAGTTAGTAGCTAGAGCTAGCTAGTGGGTGGGAATTGAAAGATAACCAAATTGGTAGAAAACCGGGTTTAAAAAAAACCCTCCATCCCTCCAAATTGCATCAATTCTCTTATAGTGTTGTGCAGTTTTAATAAGAAACGTGTCAGACAGGATCATTTCTGGCTATAAACTGTATCAACAGTCACTTGATGCAGGATTTGTGTATTGGGGTGGTGCAGGGGGTTCAAAAAGGTTTAGACCATAGCAGAAGGCCACTTTATCAGTATGTGCATTTAAATCCGATATAAACATGTTGTCATGTATTCATTTCTAAATGAAATGCTGTGTGTAGCAATAACAAGTCAAAGAAACTGGAGATACCAAAACACTGGGAAAGTATTTGTGTAACTATGAGCAAAAGCAGAATTCTTGTTTAGTAGCTAAATCTCAATGCCTAGTATCCGATTTGATCATCATCCTTTGTTCTTACTGACTAGAAATGAGAACATGACTCTCAGCCACATATCAAGTTTGTTGGTGTTGCATGAAGTATTGGAAGTTCAGTACTGATTAAATATTACAATATGACAAATACCTCCAATACTTTCAAGTATTTATTTAAATAAACGTCACTATTTTGATATCAAGTCAAGTCAAATTGCACATGCTAATGTGCAGTGGCATGTGAGGAATTTATGTGTTCCTAGTAAAGTTTAAACAGCAAGGATTGTCATCGCTAACTAGCTATTTTAGCAAAAGTACTGTCCAATGTCTGTAGCCTTTCTGTAGCAATACTTTTTAAATGATAACTTGATAACATGTTGGTGTTCAGAGAAATTTAAACTTGGTGGGAACAATTTAGAGACTTGCACCATAACCTAAAAAGAATGATGAAAGAACGATGCCAATTTCCTATAATACAGCAATAAACTGACCCATGGCTAGCTCAGAGGAAGATATGTTGAGGATATAATGTTCAGATATAGTGACTATAGCAGTGCATACATCTGTGCGACATCTCTCTTTGTTTTCGAGTTTGTCTTCCATTTCCTAATTTGCATCTCTGCACTGTGCCTTCACAATGTAATTAGTGCATTGAAACCTTGAGTGATTAGTCTGTGATTAGGGGTGTGTGTGAGGAGGGAAGTGTGTGTGTGTGTGTGTGTGTGTGTGTGTTCATTTGGCTAGAGTAATCAAATATGCAGATGCTGTAATTGTGAATAGAGCAGCCTAATAAATGGCTGTTTACAATTACATTTATATCAGAAGATGTTTGTGTGTAGGGGTGGGCATGTTTTAGTGCTTTGCGAAGAACAAATGTCTCCACAATGATAGGAGAACATGAGAATTTGGAGATTTTGAGGACATACTAAACAACGAAACAACCAAGCATTCACTTTTAGTTACTGAGGCTAACTCCTTACCTAATGATGGCATTCATTAAGCTACATGACATCTACATAACCACTTTATGCCAACTCACATAAACCTACAATGCATTTTAAAGGTTAATTTCAAGGCATTCATGAAGCTACATTGCATCATGACATCTACATAACCCCTTTATGACAACTGAGAAAATATCTACAAGCATTTGGACTGTTTATTTAAAGGATTCATTAAGCTACATTACATCTACAGTACAGGACGTGTACATAACCACTTCCTGACAACTGACATAGGCATTTTAAAGGTGTATATAACGGTATTCATAAAGCTACATTACATCTACATAATCCCTTCCTGCCAAATGACAAACCCACAGGCATTTTTAAAGCTTTACTTGAAGGTTTTCATAAAGCATTTATAAAGGTTTATTGAAAAGCATTCATAAAGCTACATTATATCACCATGACATCTACATAACCCCTTCATGACAACTGACATAAATTTACAGGCATTTATAAAGGTTTATTTAAAAGCATTCATAAAGCTACATTATATCACCATGACATCTACATAACCCCTTCATGACAACTGACATAAATTTACAGGCGTTTATAAAGGTTTATTTAAAAGCATTCATAAAGCTACATTATATCACCATGACATCTACATAACCCCTTCATGACAACTGACATAAATCTACAGGCATTTTCAAAGATTTATTCTAACAGGCATCAACCGTCATAAAACGTATGTTTGTTATGTTTATGTCAAGCTGACACCTATTGGAATAAGCTCTTCTAAATTTTAAGGAAGGTTTATGACAGTTATGAGAGTTAGAAAGGGCTTACATACTGAATGTAAGTACAATGTATTGCTATGAAAAACAGCCTTAAGTGTTACCACAGCCTTTATGACAGTTGTCATGTTAGAGTAGGCTTTTCTAAATGTTTATGTAGGATTATGACAGTCGTCATGAAGGATTTATGTAAGTGCTGTGTATCGCTGCGGACATCAGCCTTAAGTATAGTGTTACCACAGACTTTATGACTGTGAACACATGTTAGATTAAATCTTTACAAATGCTTATGTAGTTTTATGACAGTTGCCATAAAGGACCTATGTAGGTGCTATGTATCACTATGAACACGACCTTTAAGTAACGAGTTACCACAGTCTTTATGACAGTTGACACTAGGTTTGACAGTTTTCATAAAGAGATTATATAGTTGCTATGTATCACTACAAACACCTGTTAGAATAAATCTTTCCAAATGTTTATACAGGTTTATGACAATTGTCATAATGGGCTTATATAGTTGCTATTTATCACTATACATTTTTCTGTTGCCAAAAGTCTATAACAGTTAACAGTTAGAATAAGCCTTTGTAAACGTTTATGTAGGTTTATGACAGTTGCCATAAAGAGCTTATTTTGTTGTGTTGTATCTCTACGAACACTGGCCTTAAGTTAATTGTACCAAAGTCTTTATGACAGTTGATGCCTGTTAGAATAAGCCTTTATAAATGTTTAAGTAGGTTTATGACAGTTGTCATAAAGGTATACTTATATAGGTAACACTACCCTTACATCCACCACCCAGGTTAAATAGTGTAGGCATAGCATTATTTACTAAAGCCAACACTGCTTAGTGTGTGTGTGTGTGTGTGTGTGTGTGTGTGTGTGTGTGTGTGTGTGTGTGTGTGTATAAGTACAAACTGTATGTCTGTACATGCTCTCACTCTTACTGTACTTTTTTTTCTCATTGTGTTGCACTTCTGCCCCATCAGTCTCAAACTAAGACGTATACTTTTGACTTCATTTGCCCTTGCCTCCTTGTCTTTCTATCACTCTTACACTCTCTCCTCTCATTCTTTTTCAAATTTCTTGGTCACGGCCCAATGTCTCCATGGTAACTAGAAGAAGTTGATTCTTGAGCGGCTCAATACACACACACACGCACGCACACACACACACACACACACACACACACACACACACACAGTGCATATGAATAAAAAGAAGTGAAAGATGGCATGGAATTAGAAGTGGTAATTATATTGCATGACCTTAAATCATGTTAGAAAGCTTTTTTATGTCCCATATAAAATCTCTACCTCCGTCTTTCTTCTATCTATTCTCTTCCCTTGTTCTCTCTTCTGGTATGCAACCGGAGACCATAAATTCAGAATTCTACCTCCATATCTCTTTACCTAAACAGCACGAGAAAACCTTGTGGAGATTCAAGTGACCTCCATCATCTTATTTTCTATTTCTTTTGCCATTTGTTCATTTTCTAGTGGTCTTCTTCTTCTCTTCTTCTTCTTTTCTGATCTTCTACTATGCAAATGACCATGGAGCAAATTAGATCAGCATACTTGCCAATGCAGGAAATTGTTTATTCCTTATGCAGATACTTTTATCTATATTTAATTCAAGCAAACTGTAGCTGAGGGTTAAGCATCTTGCTCAAGCAGGATTTGAACTTATAAACTCCCGGTTAGTATCCTTAACCACTGAGGCACCACAGTCCCACAGCATGCTGACTTTTCCTATTTGTCAGGACTTTCATACCTCGTGCCATCTTAGCATCAATCACTTCTGACAAGATCTTTAACATTAAAATCCTTAGTAGAATCCCTATTGACCCCTCACACACACACACACACACACACACACACACACACACACACACACACATACCATTCCTCAATCAATTATTAAAAGATTTTTTATTATGCTTTCAGAAATATTAAAAGTGACACTAGTGGCTATACAGCTACCTACTATTTATGTGTATTTTGTAGCTATTCAATTACACAGACACCCTGACCAGTATAAAGCAGTGAACGAATGAATGTATGAACAATTACTGACTGTAGTCCATCTGTCACCAGGCCACCACAGGAGCAGTGCTAACACTGACAACCTGACCAGTCCAAGGTGATGAATGAATGAATGAATGAATGAATGAATACTGACTGCAGTCCATCTGTCACCAGGCCACCACAGGATCATGGCTAAGACAACCTGACCAGTCTATAGTGATAAATGAATGAATGAATGAGCGAGTGAATGAATGAGCGAGTGAATGAATGAATGAATGAATGAATGAATGAATACTGACTGTACTCCATCTGTCACCAGGCCACCACAGGAACATTGGTAACACTGACAACCTGACCAGTCTATAGTGATGAATGAATGAATGAATGAATGAATGAATGAACAAGTACTGACTGTAGTCCATCTACCACCTGGCCACCACAGGAGCATTGCTGACACAGGCAACCTGACCAGTATAGCGTGATAAGCAAGTGAATGAATGAATGAATGAATGAATGAATGACAGTAGTCCATCTAACACCAGGAATACACAGAAACATTGCTGATCCAAACGCCTTTGTAAACTGATGAATGGATGGATGGATGACCAAATGGATGGGTGAATGAATGAATAAATGAATGATTACTGACTGTAGTCCATCTAACACCAGGAAAACACAGAAACATTGCTGATCCAAACATCCTGACCAGTGTAAACTGATGAATGGATGGATGAATAGCTAGATGGATGGATGGATGGATGGATGGATAGATGAATGAATGAATAAATGAATGAGTTACTGACTGTAGTCCATCTCACAGCAGGCCACGACAAGCGCATTGCTCACATGAACACCCTGATCAGTGTGAAGTGATAAATTTCACACTTTCACCATTTCACAATTTCACACATAGCAAAGAAAGGCCAGCAGCACCTGTACTTTCTGAGAAGACTGAGGAAAGCACACCTCCCACCCTCCATCCTCACCATGTTCCACAGAGGGACTATCGAGAGCATCCTGAGCAGCTGCATCACTGCCTGGTTTGGGAATTGCACCATCTCGGATTGCAAGACCCTTCAGCGGATAGTGAGGACAGCTGAGAAGATCATCGGGGTCTCTCTTCCCTCCATCGCAGACACTTACACATCACGCTGCATCCGCAAAGCCACCAGCATTGTGGATGACCCCACACACCCCTCTCACACACTCTTCACCCTCCTGCCGTCTGGCAAACGGTACTGAAGCATTCGGACCCTCACAACCAGACTGTGCAACAGTTTCTTCCCTCATGCCATCAGACTCCTCAATACTCAGAAACTAGACTGAAAGAACACACACATCCACACACAACTGTGCATCCTTCATCCTCTTTGCAATTTATTGCACATTACATTATGCTGCTACAATATTTATACTGTACATAGGCTGCTACTTCTTATGTTTACACTATTTCAGCAACTTATATTGTAATCTTTGCACTATTGTCACTGTCTAATAGAACTGCGTACTGGTCGGCGCTGCACTGGGACTTACTGTGCCCATTGTCTATCCCAGTAGTCATTGTACTGTCCTGTGCTGTCTGCACATGTTTGCACTTGTGCACTTCATGTATAAATTTATGTAGTCCCTTGTAGTTCTGTGTTGTTCTGTGTTTGTCTTATGTAGCACCTTGGTCCTGGAGAAACGTTGTTTTGTTTCACTATGTACTAACTGGCTGTATGGTTGAAATGACAATAAACTCCACTTGACTTTACTTGACTTGACTTGACTTGAAATGAGTGAATAGTTGGATAAATGAATGAATGAACAATTACTGACTACCGTTGTCGCCAGGCCACCATGGGAACATTGCTGACACCAATACCCTGACCCAAATAAAGTGATAAACGAATGAATGAATGAATGAATGAATGAATGAATGAACAAAGAGTTACTCACTGTCCCTGTCAGCAGACCACCACATTGTCATTGTTGACACTGACACCTTGACCAGCATAAAATAATGAATGAATGAATGGAAAATGACTGACTACATTTGCTGTAGCTGTCACCAGGCCACCACATGAGCATTGTTGATGCTGAAACCCTGACCAGTGTAAAGTGATGGATGAATGAATGAATGAATGAATGAACAATTACTGACTGTAATCTGTCTGTCATCAGACCACCACAGGATCATGTGGTCCATTTTCTTATTTGCCAAGCGTCTTCTACAACTGGAAAGCTAGTCTATACATTTCCAGGTTTTTCAGAAAATGCAGGCACTTCTCTATCAAGGTCACCCCAAGTGCAAAAGAAAGTCAGTGGCCAGCATGTTGAAGGATTGTAGATGAAAGCAAGCCTGACAGTACATTATAAGATACTGAATAATTATAACATGGCACAAGCACAGCTTCAATGCCTTAAGCATCACTGAGTGTGAGTATTAATCATCTCCTTTCTCTGTGTCACTTATTCGCATTAGGGTTTCCTGAGTCGCAGGTTGAAGGGATCAATAAAGAGGACTAAGAGTCAACCCAAGCTGGACAGGAACAGCAGTTTCAAACACATCCTGCCTGGCTTCAGACCTATAGATAATGACAGGTAAGAAGGTCGCAGGTACATTTTGCTTGTTCTAGTGTGAATATAATGTTTAAAATACAGGACTGAGCTACTTAGGTCTTACAGCTTGCTCACATTCTGACGTTTTCTCATTACTTCTGCGAATCGATTCACTTCAGATTGCCCATCATTACACGTTAACTCAAATTTTTTAGTTTTGTTTGAGTTGGATTGGTACTGCTTTGTCATTCCACTCACTAACTCTTGAGCCAGCACTTGAGTAAGATTGCTGAAATATTATGGGATATTCTCTTTTGAGCCTTTTTTTTTTTTTTTTTTTTAACTTTTTGCCTTAACACTTAAAAGCTCCATTAGTGATTATCCTGAATAACCTCAGTACACTCGTACTTGCACACTCCTACACCTACACTCCATTTTTGGTAATTAAATTGTTTCGCATGATTTCAGTGACAGATGAGGTGACACTCAGTCATTGCTGAGTTACCATCCATCTTTTCAATCCATTCAATCAACACATTTGCTATGATGCACATATTCCTACATTATTATGACTGTGCTTATAATTCTTATAACTCTCTTCTATGTAAACTTTAAAATGTCTGATATAGTGTCATAGACCTTCAGTCATTTTTTGAATTCTTGAAAAATGCATAATGCTGAAATGATTCTTTAATTAATATGAAATCTGCTTTTTTGCAAACAGGTAATTTATCACAACAGAAGTGTAGTACACCACATATACAGAAATAAAACACTACGTGGCATGCTGTTATGGGAAAATAATCAGTGATGCCTGACACAAAGAGCAAGGTTACTCTTCCCACCCTAAAGTTGATTATTTTCTTATGACAGCGCTTCTTGAAGTGTATTTTTTTTCCTTCTTATACCACAGCAATTTCTCTACGCTAATACTTTTTTTTTCATTCATTTCTATTTACGTTTAATGTTGTGGAACGTCCATTAAACAAGTGAGTCCGTGTTATCATTTAGATTGTAGTAGCTATAAACCGTCCCTTACCTTGCCTCTCTTTTTCTTCCTCTCATGAGGTTAAGAAGACAAATAAATATAGCTTAAACTTAAAGGGCTTTACCTATGACTGTTACAAAGCCCTGAAACTGGAGACTCCTTCCAAATCCGCACAATAATTGTCTCCACACAGAAAATTTCACTGTCTCAACAATTACAGACATTTTTCTTTTAGCGGTTTATGTGCAGTCTCTGCCCTTCGAAGCCCTTTGTAAATTGTTACTATATAAAAGATAACAAATTGCTTTAATATGAACCTGCGATTTACTGCCAACGCTGCTGTTAAAGAAAATTAATCAACACCTTCTCTCATCAATAATAAATAGAGAATTCAACATAAAGGCATCAGAAATAACAGTCATATTAAATAAATCAATTATAATAGTAGGAAAAGTCTGTAAGACATTATTATAGACAATTTACGAAGAAGTATAGTCATGGTCATAATAATAAACGTTTATAAATACAGACTATAGACAGTGTTAACAATATGCATAATTAAAAAAATTAAAAAATGTCTGTGCTGTCATGAAATCCGCATTCATGACTGAATGTACAGCATTGCACATGTATGTGCATCTGGCGTTTGTGTAGCTGATACGAGTTCACTGAAGCGAAGGTTTCTGTTCAAGGCAGCTGTTACTGATGTACAAGTGAGTGCTTAAAGATGTATGTGTGCACATAAGAAGAAATGTGGCAAGTGTATGTGTCTGCGTTTCACAGCAAGCTGCATATCAAGGTCGCTGCTGACATGCTGTGAAAACCGACAGAGCTTTACACTCCAGTCTGTCATTTCTTTCCCCACCCTTCCTTGTGTCTCGCATTCTCAAGTTATAGACACAATGAAGCTTTTCCGTTTGTCACATTCTTCAACAACATTTTTTTTTTTTTTGCTGTGTAATTTCTATAGCTCAGTGCGTCTATAGCATAAACTCTGCTCTTGAGAACAGCTGATACACAAAAGCATGGAGTAGAAAACATTGTACTATATTTGAATTGATTTAATTAACATTCCACGAATTAAAAGAGTACTAGATGTCCCATGTATTCACTTCTGTGTGAAGTGCAGTAATAATACTGCTTTTTTTTCCCACTTTATTTAAAATATCAAATTATATTGTAGCTACATTCTTACTGTAATGCCATTTTGAACAAAAACACTCCAAACATGAGGAAGCCTAGAATCCATGGTGGCTATTTTATTGCACTTGATTATACACTGTAGTCTCAGTGACCAACTTGGTGATTCACAGAATGCCCTGAGGAATACACAAATGTATCTCTAATCAAATTATAGTGTGTGCAATAAAGTTCTCAAAGTGTTCATTAGCTAACTTGCGACTGAACGGGCTACAATTGTGCAAATAAGCATTCTCTTTACTGACTCTTCCCTGTGATAAAATATTTATGAACTTTGGCCCCAATGTTTTTTTTCTCTACAAGCTATTACGTAAGGAAAAATCCCCAACATGTTGTGTTGTAATAGGAACAAAATCAACAAGGTGAACATCAACGACTGTTACCACCCTGAAGTATTTTTTGATAAGTATTAATTCCTCTTAAACTACAGCTATTTCCCAATGCTAACAACTTCTTATTTATTAAAGGATGACGCATCATAATTTTTATCCACTTATAGTTACATTTAATGTTATGGAACGTCCATGAAACAAGTGTTATCAGTTATGTTATAAGAGCTATAAACTCACCAACTTCTCTTTTTTCACTGTCTTGAAGACCAAAACAAAACCCTCAGCTTGTCATGTGACTGAGAAACCAGAAAGCGCAAAGTCCTCTGTCCTGAAGACTTACTGACTGTTACAAAGCGCTGACACTGGAGACTCCTTCCATTACATAAATGTCTCCTTGCAGAAAGCTTCATCATATCGACTTTTAGGCTTTTTTTTGTTAAATCAATTAAATCAATTATTAATTATTTAATCAATAAATTAATCAATTTATTATTAAATGTAGATTGAGTTGTTCCTATAGAAACGATAAAGTATAAACCTGTGCTTTGAATTACTGCTAGAGCTGCAGCTGAATTGCAGTTAATTGAAAATGAATCAACACCTCTTGACCAATCAGAATTGTGGTATAATGACAATATAAACGGCATGTCAACAATAAAGTCAAGCTTCTTCCACATTCTGCAAAATACTATACTGTGGTAAATATATGCATACACACCGCAACTGATGCACGAACACCCAGTAGACACCGATAAATGGAAACATACACGCTCAGACTCTTGCCAGAAGCAGAAGAAATGATGAAGTTTAAAAAAAAAAGTTAGCAAACATAAGAGATAAACAATGCGGCAAGAGTGTGAGCTAAAGTGGTAGAGAGTGTGAAAGAGAGTGAGAAAAGCAAAGAAAGGACAAATTAGGCTTGGGAAAGTTCTAGTGTGAAAATGTAAGACGTGTAAAAACACAGGATATTCTTGCACTACTGTACTGGCTCTTCGCTTACGTCTTGATATTTCTTCATTACACAAACTGACAACCTGAGTGTCTCGTGATTGCAGAAATGTCCTGAAATATTCTCTCGAGCCCTAAGGCCATCAGGCTACTTTTTGTGCTGAGTAAGCTTATTAGAATCATTTTCACGCTTCCAACATGTGCACATTAGCTGCTTCTCCTTCATGCTTTCAAACCACTTTATAACCCTCTGTTGCATCATACGCTAAACTCGCACTGCAGTGTTCCTCGCCTGATAGGACCTAGCATCAATATCCCTGTCACTATATTTAGCTGTAACCTAGACTCGGATAGTCTTTGCCAAAAGTAGCCTTTTGCTAATTATACCCTTAAGTGTCACCTTGTAAAAAAAAAAAAATTCTCAACATTTCTCTCTCTAGTCTGGTCACTAGCTGTTAGCATGTTTAGTTTTCTTAGCTCTTCTCCTAATTTTATGTTTTACTTTTTTTTTTTTTGCTGACATCAGACCCAGACATCAGTATTCCCCTAAATGAGATTATAATATGATGTAAGCCTATTATAAAAATCCCCAAAAATCCAAACATGTCTTATTTAATTGGATTAAGTGTGTGGGTAGCGTGGGTTTATGACATATACTGTTATGCTAATAGTCATAGTATTAGCAGTAGATCAGTATCCCAGAACAAAAATGGTTCAAAGCCTTGTGTGCGTGGATTTTTTGTGCACATGAAGCAATGGACATAATTTCTGATACTTACTCTAGATTTGAAATATGTATTTAAAATACAAACTACACTATCTGCTGTTTAAGGGTGGAAGTTCTCTGCTAGAGCCTAGCAATGCTTTGCTAGCAGAAAGGCTGCAGCTTCTGTTTGTAAAGAGTTCAGTCAGGAAATGGGCATGCAGCAATGTGCTGACTGGTTCGTTTCTATCTAGCTTGTGGTGTGGTATTCTCTCTTCATCCTATTCACCAGCTAGTGAGATAGCAAATCAAGCAGCTTTCATTTTGTACCTATGCTTAACGCTTTCACCGAGAGAGAATAAAAATATAACAGCAGGCTAGCATTCGGTAACACTTTAGAAAGCACAGAGTTATACCTAGCGTTAGCTATCATTCACCAAAACACTAAAGTTATTTCAGAATACACAGTAAATACTATATTTTGTTTGATACCACAGCATTCTTGTGAGGCAAATTGCTAACAGTTGCTAATTTCTTAGCGCTAATACGTTATCATTTCTATAGCAACAAATTCCACAGGGACTTGTACAATCAATGCTCCACATAAGCAGATTTTAAAAAAAAACTGAAATTGTTAATATGGCAACGTTTTCTGTGAGGAGATGTTAATTTAGCAGTTTTTGGAAGTACTCCGGAGTAGTAGAAGTCTGAAGTAAAGCTATAACTTTTATATTTTTTCTGACACACTGTGCATTGTCTCGGTATCATGACAAGCTACAGCTTTTGTCTTATTAACTTCAAGAGAGAGCGAGAATAAGAGAGGCTGGTGTGGGAAGTGATGACTTTTTTTAACTTAATGTTCCAAGACTATAAATGTAACTATTAACAGATAAAAACTATGACGTGTCATTCTTTAATGAATAAAAATATGCAATTGCTGTGGTGTATGAGCTATAAACACTTCGGGATGTGCTGTTATATGGAAAATAATCAACGTTGAAACTAGTGTCGAAACACTAACCCTACTTTGCATCAGCATGCATCATACCACCAATAATAAATTGATTATTTTCCTATAATCGCATGCCCCCAAGTGTTTTATGCCTTACTTAATACATTTGTACTTACTGTATTTTGTAGTTTATTTTGACGTATATATTGACACTATATTTTGATTAGTAGGTCTACTGTATATTTTTGTATGATAGTTTGATCCAGTTGATATCCAGAGCACAAAACTCTCTGCTATTCTCTTTCTCTCTATCTCTCTCTCTCCTTTTCTCTCTCCTATGAATGAAATCGCATTTTGTGTCGCCAGACAGTCTAATAGCAATCGCCAAGGACTCTTAGAAAGCTCCATTTGCACCAAGCACTCATATGTCAGGGAATTTTAGCATCAGTACACATCACAATGTATATGTTTGCTGACACACATGACTGCTCGTATTAAAGGTAAGAGAAGATCAGGAAAAGGTTCTCACTTTTATTTAATTGAAAACTACAAATTTGTAAAAGAAAAAAAAAAGAGAAAAAAAAAAAAGTTCCCTGAGGCATTGCCTGCATGATTGCAATAACGCATTGACATTTAACATTATTAAACTGAGTACATCTTCACCAGGTTACTTCTCTCTGAGCTTTTGCATAACCCCAAACTCGATGTGTTTCTCTTGTTTTTACTCATCCTTAATTTGCTCTACGCCCTGTTTTTCCTCATTACATAAATGCAGCAATTAACATCGATTTCCAATCCTTCCCTCTGCTTCTCCCTGACTTCCTTTCCAGCTATCGCCTTAAGCAGCTACAAGATCTCTCTTTTACTCTCTTATCATCCGTAATGTAATGTGAGGAGCAGGCTTTGTCCTGAATGCGGTGCAAAAGTCTTAGCACCCCCCTTTTTTTTTTTTTCAATACAAATTTCATCTTCGATGTTTATCTTAGGTCTTCTGCGCTATCGAGTCAATAAGGAAAAAAAACCATTTTAGATTTCTAAACAAAAAATTCAATGCTACAGAATAATTTTACAGAACAAACATATTATGTAAAAGAGCACTTCTCAGATGAAAAAAACTTAATGTAGGCAGTCAGGTTTTACCTGCAATTTATCATGTTTTGTGTGAAATTGTTTTTTATATTATACATCAACAACAAATTAGGATTTTACCACTTTTTACCAGAGGCCAAAAAAATGTTTTGGGGCGACTGTGTATTTATTTGTGATGTCACACTCCACAGTAGTAGTTAATGGCTTATAGACACAAGAATTTGCAGTTTTTTTATAAGTATTTCCTTTTTAACTAGCCTACTATATTTAAATGTTATAATTTTATAGTGGCAGTTGTATACAGTCCGTTTTATCTCTGTACCAATGTTATTGTGGAGAGGTGTGAATTGTTTGCCTAGCAGGGGGCATTCCCATCGCTCTGCTCACCAGCTAAACACAGAGTCACGATACTCTAGACACAGAAACCCAACGGTGTCATGACTAATCTTATAACAGACTTGCGACGATAAGATAATTCCTTTGTTTTTCCTGATTGAAAATGTCCAATAAGTCAATTTGCATTCCATTCTGCTGGCAGTGTACTGCTAGGAAGGTTTTTAAAAAAGTTATACAGCTCAGTTGGTCTATAACTTGACATTTTTTAAGATGTTGATAAAAACCTATAATAACAGTGCAGCAGTATTTGAGTATTAACATAGGTATTTGATTTTTGGAAGTATTCATTACAGTATTTTTTTTTTTTTTTTTATCATTTATGATTGTTCTATGAGTAGATGATGCTTCTGCAATCTACTATTCTGGAATAGCATTATTTTAACAATACGAGTATTTACATTTCTATATCATGGTATACTGCCACAACATAGCACAACATTGATGTGCAAAGAAATCAATACATTTACTTTTTTTTTTTTAAATTTGGTCTACTTTTTGGCAAAAGTGATGTAGATCATAAGAAATCGTATTCTTTTGGGCTTTAAGCCAAACCTCTTTAAAATATTATAAGCAGCACCTAAGCTGTGTTGTTGTTATTACAGTATGCATCAATGACACAGTTTAACTATTAAGTATGAGTTTAGATGATTAGCATTCCATCAGGTTTCAGAGAAAGATCTGTTAACAGAAAATATGCGAATACCGTTTCACAGCAGTGTTAAAAGTATGTTGTGCAAATATGCGAGAATACACTCTTCCATTGTGCGTTCTTGACAAAAATGCTGTAATGTTTTTGTGACATTCAACATTCTAGTAAATTGCAAGGTCAGTGAAAACGTTTTAACATTCAGTTTTTTTCTGTCCATATTGTTCATTCTCCCCCTCGCTTTTTTCTCTCTCTGCTTCACGAACGATTTGTCGTCAAGGAAACTGTGATATTAGAACAAATCTCAGCACAAATTTATTGCTTAATAAACTTCTTCTGATAAAAAGGAGAGATTCACTGTCTGAAAAAGATGGAAAGAAAGTGTGAGAGACAGACATTTTTTTTTAAATCAAACTGTCAAGATGGCTCAGTTGAACTTTCATTTTAATATTTAAAAAAAAGGCCTTAAATGCAGATGTTATCACAACACTCTTAAAGTAGCTACTTAAATTATGCATTATGAATCTTCATAAATGTTATCTATTTTATTGCTGCATTCAACTTGCCTTGTGAGTAATAATTCTTAGGTTGGACTGATGTCACTTTTGACCTTTAAAAAAAAACGTTCATCTTTTGTTAGCAACAAGCTTACTGTAATGAGTGATGGGTATTTTCCTCCGCAACCAATGAACTATATAGTAAGTGTTATAGATTTCACGAGCAAATATATCAGTAAATGTTGATTGATCTACATCCAATACTTGAATATACAGTATAAAGTGCTGCCTTGTTTAATTCTGATGCTGTGCGCAGCCATAAACTGCAGAGGAACTCGTACTTGAGCTAACGTACTCATACTAACCCAAGTTTCCGAGTAGGAATTTCGAGTTGAGGCGGAATTCCGAGTTGAATTGTAGGTTGAGAATTAAAAGTTGCAACCTCAATTCGAACACAGCGTATTACTCATCTAGCTAGGTTAGCTAATCCACTAACTAGATAATTTTCAGTTGCAAATTTTGCTAAAAAAACCATTATTATCTTCCTAGCTAGGTTAGCTAAACCACAACCTAGCTAATTCTCCGTTGCCAAATCATAAAAAACATTATTACATTCCTAGCAAGGTTAGCTATGCCATTCACTTGCTAATTTTGTTTAAAACATTGTTATTCTCCTAGCTAGGTTAACTAGCTAAGCCTTAGTAGGTAATATTGCTAAAAACATTGCATCAAAAATGATCATTCGTTCAATTAATTCCAGTTTTTTCAAAATGAAAGTCATTGGATTTTAACAACAGTACAGTAAATATTGTACAGTGTAGCAACTTTGGATGGCGGCCATTTTCTTGGAAAACAAATTGAGGCGTGAAATAGTCGCATGATGAAATCCTGATTTCTGATTGGCCATACTGAGAAGATTGTCCATTAGAAGGTGCTGGAAATATAACTTTCTCAAAGACAAGTTTTTTAATGTCAATTTTTTGTAACAAATATTAGGTTTCTTTTAAATTGCAGAATTTTGAGTTGAATAAGAAATGTAGACACACTTCTTATACAATACGTGAATTGTATCGCAGATGGAGGAGTGGAAACAGGGGAAGATGGTAGCTGAAGCCTGGTATATAAAATGTTTTGTGTTGTTTGGGTGAACTGTCTGTTCTGAATTAAAGTTTGCAGTGAGTGTTAATATGTTTTGATTGATTATATGTTCGGTTTGCATTAGCATACTGCCAGCCTCAAACAGCTGCAGGGATTCAATGGAGATGAAAGGCAGGGATTTGGCGCGGCATGAATAGCAATGTGTGTGTGTGTGTGTGTGTGTGTGTGTGTGGGTGCATGTAAGGAAGAGAGGGACAGAATAAGAGACCATTTAAATGTAGAAAGATTATAGCAAATGAGGTCAATAGTAGATAATGTGCTGTTTCCTTCCCTCTTCCTGCTCTGTCTCACTTTCACTTCTTCTGTCCCTCCCTCTCCTCACTTTCTCTTTCTCATTCTCTCTCCTTTTTACTGTTTCCTCTCTATCTCTTACTCCAATCCCTTTATCTTTTTATATTTTCAGTTCAGGTCTAAGGATTTAAGAATGTAAGCCACACACACACACACACACACACACACACATATGCATAACTCTTTTTTATGTTAATTTTTCTTTTCTTTTTCCCCATCTTCTTTTAAACCTTTCTTGTGGTTGTTTCAAAATACTATACTTCTAACAAGACTTCTCAAACTTTCCTGAACGATGGTTTGCTATCAACTAGTCATGACGTGCCGCATCTTCAATTTTAACCATCAGAACCACACTCTTGAATAGCTGGAAGGCTTTTCATACCTCTCTCTTACTCACTCTCTCTCTGTTACTCATGCTCTCAAAAGTATTATAGGCCAAGACTTGTTTTTATTAAAACATTTCAAGGACCATTTTTAAAAAAAAAAGATTTTATGAGGCTTCAAATTGTCATGTTCTCCTAATGTACTTTCATAAATCCCTCTTAACTATATAAAGCTCCATGATTTTATGACTACCTCACAAAGAATCTTCTTTTTATTAAACCAATAATCATCATTACAAATGCATAATCATCCTCATTGTATAAACACTTGATTGTATATATGCACTATACTATATATGCATTATAATGCTTTATACCACAGTGCTGTTGAATTCTCTGTTCTGATTGGTCAGAAGGTAGAGTCAGCTGCGAGGCAAACCACAAGCTGGGTTTTTTTTTTTTTTGCTGTTGTTTTTTTGTCTTATTAACTTCAGCGTAGAATCACACATCCCACCAGCCTGGCATTGATTATTTTCCTACAACACCCTGAGTGGTGTTTTAATCTTTACTTGTAATTACCCAGGAGCAACTGGGTTTTGCTAAAGCCCTAGAAGCAGCAATGCATGTACATAACTGCAAGTAAGAAGACTGCTATTATTAGATTCCAAGTTTATTATTATTATTATTATTATTATTATTATTATTATCACCATGGATGGATGGATGGATGGATGGATAAATGGACTTTTTTTTATTGATTCTCCAGGAGAAAGTTGGGGTCTACAGTAGCAAGAAACAAACTAATTTAATAAAAACACTAATACACACTATTTACACATATAGTAACACAATGCAAAGACAAGACAAAGTGTAAAAAAAAAACCAAAAAAAACATCAGCATCATTTTCAGTGCGATGTGGTTCATTGTGGTTCAATGTGAAACCTTTCAGTTGTATTATTGCTCAGACCAAGATGGTGTGGTCAGAGCAGTCATCATGAAGCTTGATAGCAACCGAAAACACCTCCAATAGTGCTTCCATCTTGAATGAGTTGGAGCTGGATATTACGCTGTGGAGGACAGAATGTTTCAAGATGTTCTTCAATTTTGCCCCAATCTTCTTGTCATTCTTGTAATAAATCTGGCTTTGTTAAGCAGAATATTGTGGTGCGTATTGAGGTATGTCATGGGATTTTGGCCACAAGCATCCAGAAGTGGTTGAGTGATCAGTAAGGAGAACGCTGTGTGTATGATAGATTGATAGAATAACCTATGTAACACACATTTCATCTTAAAGAACTGAGCTACATTTGAACTGCTGCCATGGTTTGATTTTTTTTTTTTATTTTGGTCTGTGGTTTGGGGTTTGAATTGCCACTGCACTGCAACCTGAGCCAGAAAGAAGAACCTGATCTGGGCTTTCCTCTACAGCACATCAGGGTTATCAGCCTGAGGTTTGGGTAGACACAGGAGTGAGGTTACATGGGGGATCAACAGAGCTCACTTCCCACAGTACTCTGGTACTATACCTAACCAACTCAGAAATTACATCTGCACCCATCCTCAGGCCTAAAGACAGGAACACCACCTTTCTATGATAAATGGTGAGAAATAGGACAAATTACTGGCACGCATGAAAGACGAATCTCCCTTTATATACCTGTAGAATCATCTCAGTATCTGATCAAAGCCTGCATAAACTAACATGCCAGAAACCCAGCACCAGCAAGCGAATGTCTCCCCATGGCAGCTGATTTGTTCTGAAACCTTGGAAACACCAACGAATGCACTGATGTAGCTAAGAAAGCGACGGACATCCAAACATGGAGACAGAAACTCAGAACAGGAAGAGAAAGACGTGGGAGAGGGATTGTGTGTAGGTGTGGAAGCATGTGAAACCTGTAAACACAGATAGCATAAGCACGCAGAGAGAGAGAGAGAGAGAGAGAGAGAGAGAGAGAATGAAATAGAGAGAGGGTTAAAAAGGAAAAACTGTTAAGAAGGATAGAGGGAAGGAGGGAGAGACAGGTCCACATAGACCAGGAGATGGCAGTAGAGTGAGAGAGACAGAGAGGGAGGGAGAGGTTGCTCTGCCCCGCCTTCCTCTAAAAGGCAGGAACACTCCAAGCAAGGGACAGAAAGACCAAAAGAGAGAGAAGCTGAGAGAGAGAGAGAGAGCACGCGGCAGAAGCAGAGGGAAGAATGAGGCTATGAGAATAGCTCTGCACTCCTCCACTGTCCTCTCTCTATTCATCCATTTCTAGACTTGTTCTTTCCTTCCTTGTCATTGCTCTCCAGCCTTTGAAAGCTCGGCAGGATTCAGAGGATGCCTGGTGAGTGCTTTGGTGAATAACATTGTAGCATTGTTCATTGAGCATATAATATGGCTTCACACAAGTAGCAACAACACACAGACTTTAATGCTTTGATCTGTATAGTCATTTACAATTATTGTTTGTGAGCAAGTGTGTGTGGTGTGTGTGTGTGTGTGTGGTTGTGTGGGTGCTGAACAAGGACATCTGACCATTGACAAGTCGCAGATCATCTGACAAGGAATATTGTATGAATCATGTGTATGTTTGGGTTTGGGGTGTGTGTGTGTGTGTGTGTGTGTGTGTGTCACTCTGGGAGGATGTTGGCTTTCAGTCACACCATAGTCCGGGTCATTTGACTCATTTGGCTAACTGCAGCCGCTGGTACATACGCATGAATTTACACATGACCTGAATTGAATCACGTTTGCTTTTTTTTTCCGTGGGTTAAACCCTAAACAGTACCAATTTATAATTCAATTTAAAAATGTATAATTCTTTTTAAAGCATATTATGCAGTAACATCTGACAAAATAATAGAAAAGGTATACAGTCGTTCGAGTGAGGAATCAAAGTCTGGACGCACTGATGGGTTCTGAGAGTTTAAAGAGTTAATCACTGTCTTAAGAAGCTCACCATTTTGATTTAGATCTGGGATTTTGGTTTTGATACCTGTGGGTCTGTGTTATGGGATTGTATTTGGTTGAAGTTTATTACCAGGATGAACTTTAGACTGGGTGTACGTCTACTCCCTGATTGCACACATACCAATGCGGCACTTTAGTCTCCAAATTACATTCCCAATTTCTCTAATATGAAATGACTTCCATATTGGATAAATCCTGAAAGCATGCCAGTTTATGAAGGATTTAAACAGAACAACTTAACCAGGAAGTCGGATTTCTCAGAGGACTCCAAGCTGTAAGTAAATCAAACACTCGACCTTCTGAGTCATTGCCAAGCTCTCTGACTTGCTACTTTTCTGGTGATTTATGAATTCAACAAATATAAAACTAGAAAATGTGGAATAACCCTGACTATTGTACAATATTTCACAAAGCAATGTTAACTGTTTATTTTTGAGGTTATTCTTCTTTGTCATTTTGTAGCTTTCTCAGATATGTGAGTCTCATGATAACATGTAGTTATGTTTAAAAAATAATAATAATAAGGGTTAAGTAACAACATGGCTAATAAATACACTGTTTGTGTCTGGAATGAAAAAAATACATAAATACAATAAATACAAAAATTATAATATTATCATTCCCTTATGTTAGTAATGCTATAAATGATATATACCCTATATTGTATTCAGCATATAATATAGGGTATATAGGGTCTCATATATATATATATATATATATATATATATATATATATATATAAAGTTATGTCATTTTACTTTGGAAAATACTTTGCATGCAGATCAATGCACAGCTCTCATTTTAACCAGAGCACTCTTTTTTTTTTCACCACTCAAGTCAACAAGAGATTTACAGAGGCTTATCTTATTTAGTCAGCAAAGCAGGCATCGGGTGTAGCAGCATATCCAAATGACAGCGATAACTATAGTACATATGACAGGAAGCATGACGCAACCAAATTTCAGGGAGGCGAATAAAGAAAAGAAAGAAAAGACAACAATGACAAAGCAAAGAACATCAGCGACTGCTTCAAAACCCAAAATACAGGTCTGTATCGAGTATTGGATCGAAAGCTAGATTTCTGGCACAAATTTACCCTGAGAGTATAAAAGAAAAAGAACGAAGTAACCAGTAGAACTCAGCTTTTAGCGTGAAGCAAGCTGTCATAGTGTAGCATGTAGCATACTTTTTAACAGACACTTGCAAGAAGTCACACATCCCACATTATGCATGCAGATGTCACCTTACTGCACAAGGGAATCACTATGTGTGGGGGGAAAAAAAACATTTGACATTCAGTGGCGTACACCTGGGAATGCGAAATAGAGCGACAGACCTTAGAAGAAAGAAAGAGAGATAGGGATGAGATGGGACGTTAGAAGTACAGGGATGAGGCAAGGGTATCTCGTAAAAACTGTGTTTTGATATCTTGCAAGCTCAGCTGGTATGAGGAAATGGAGGGGACGGAGAAAAAATTGGTTTTGCATGTGTGTGAGTGTGTGAATGCTTTTAGAAATGGACATCTCATCTATGGACGGCTTACCTCTTTCCCTCTCTCTCTTACTCTTAATTGCGCCGCCATGGCCAATCTCTCCCCTGTCTATTGATTTGCAGAGAGCTACTGAGGCGAGCACTTCTCTGGTTCTCTGGGAAAATGCTGGAAGTGTGTGTGTGTGTTTGTGTGTGGTGGTCGTTCATTACCTTGTCTCAGAAACACAGCTTGTTAAAGAGGAACTCATTTAGTAATCTCGGCCTTCCTGTCATATGTAAAGCATGCAACCTGATTGATGGTGCAAGCTTCGAGACAGAAATGTAAACAGACAGACAGATACAGGACAAAAAAAGCAGACAGACAAAAATAAAGACCGACTGACGACTCTTATTCGGCTCGTCTTTTTTTTTCCTTCAGGCTCTCAATTTAGAAATGGAACATGACCATGTATGTTACAGTTATGTATCAAGATAAATTGGGTAGGTACTTATCAAATTATTTGGAAACAGTTATTCTGGTCTTGAGAGCCTGCGAGTCAATGCAGATAAACCAGGTGTGAGGGTAAACAGAACGGACGAGAGACGAGGACGCAAATCTGATCTGATTTATGTCTTTTTTTTCCCTCAATATGTCTTGTTAGTTCATATATCGTAGCTAATGAGTTAGTCAGCTGAAACCAGAGCCAAGCTGGACTCAGCTTTCAGCTGGTCAGCAACGGACAAAACATGCAGCCTAGATAAAGTAATTACAGTACAACTCACTCATATTGCAGTCAGGCACTTACCTGACCATAGAAAGCTGCACACAGAGCTCAGAAGCCCCCATCACACATTGCTGGGTTAAAGGGTAAAAGAAAAAAGCCGTATTTTTGTATTTAGTGTAGAAGAAATTTTTAAATGTTCAAAAGAAACAACTAGAAATCACCTAGCAACATCTCTACGCCTCCCTCATGCCCTAGTGCGACATCCCCCACATAGCTAGTCGGCTAGTTAAATGCTGATAAACTAGCTCACATGCGTCACAGGTATGCAGAAGTGCAATAAGTCTCATTTTGAGTTCAGTGGTTTATTTAACAGCAGAAGAGCTTGTCAAAATACACCATAAAAGCCACAAATTTGTCCACTAACATTGGTTGTGGCAGCTAGCTAGCTACCTAGTCAGCTTAGCGAGCAGGTTCTGTCACTAAATGTTTCAAACAAATGACCTAAGAGCATCTCTACACCTCTACCCCAGGTCCTCCTGCCATCAGTGCTAATGTTCACTGCTAATAAACTAGCTAACGTGTCACACGTTATCGTTCACACAGGCATGATTTCAGCATCGAATACTCATTTTATGTGGTTAAATCCTCAGCAATTTATTTAAAAAGCAGCCAAACCTGTCAAAATACCCCAAAAAATTAGTCAGTGTTAGTTAGCTAGCATTTTGGCCAGCTTAGCATGGAGGTTCTGTTGCTAACAGTTTTATCTCAGTCATCATCTATGCTATGCTGCTATTTTTATATTTACTACATGCATTGTGGAATAAATTGCTTAATTGTTTAAGAGAAATGACTATAAATGACCTAAGAACATCTCTATACCTCTGTCCCTATCTATCTATGTCCTTCTGCCATCCCAAATGGCTAGCTAGCTAGTCAACTGCCAATAAACTAGCTCATATGTGTCAGAGATGCACACAGATATCTGTATCAGTATTTCAGCATCTGCTTTTGAGTTGTTAAATTCTCAGTGGTTTACTTAATAGCAGCCAAAACCTGTCAAAATACAACACAAATTTATTCAGTAACATTAGTAACATTTTATTCAGTAACATAAATTTATTCAGTAACATTAGCTGTAGTAGCTAACTAGCCAGCTTATCATCCAGGTTCTCTTCTGAAAAGGTCCCCCCCCCCCTATTTAGTGTAGAGTAAATGATATAATTGTTTAAAAGAATTTACTAAATGACCAAGGAATATCTCTACACCTCTACCCCATGTTCTCCCAAACAGCTAGCTAGCCGGCTAGTTCACTGCCAATAATCTAGCTCACATGTGTCACAAGCACACACTGGCGCAAAGTCTCATTTAGAGTTGTAAAATTCTCAGTGGCAGCAGAGAAGGTTATCTAAATACACCTTTAAAAGAAAACCTAAATGTGTTCATTAACATTAGCTGTGTTAGTTAGCTAGCTAGCTGGCTACGTAGCAAGCCTAGCATGCAGGTTTTCCTGATAGATGTTTACACTTATCTCCCACAGCTAACGCTGTTTTTTTTCTTCTGGCAAATATACTAAAAAAATGTCTGTGTTTTAAATTTAAAAAAATGAATTTAGCACAGTGCTAACAAGTTTTACCTCATTTTATGGACTAAAAGTGTGTGTATATGTGTCACTCTCCTCACCTAGTACTAACATGAATAAAACATGCACGAAGGCTGAGGGGCCCTCAGGCTTTGGCTTTTGTTATTGGTGAAAAGCTCTCGGTGGAAAATTCCCTCGGTTTTCATCAATAATCGAATCACACACAGCATGGCACACATGTGTGTGTGTGTGTGTGTGTGTTTGCATGGGCACACGTACAAGCAATAGATGGATGGACTGGACGGTTATGATTGGTTACATACTACCAACATCACACAATGGAGTGGAAAAAAAATAACCCAGTTGCCTTATTCTAACTTCCATTACCAATACAGCTATGTAGAGCATGCATACATTCCAGAGCTGTTCTTTATACATCCTTATCAACTTGTCCCTTATCGATTCGGCCATAGCTTATCATAGTCGTGCTGATATTCACTGTAACCACACGACTGCAAGTGCAATATTGCTTTTATACAACAGTTAATATCGAGTAAGTGACATTTCGTGCACAATATAGCCAAATGTTCTGTTTATTTTCGCTCCGTTAGGGGAAATAGATCCCGAAGAAGCCACACTCGCATTATAAAACATGGGACAGCTGGCTAGCTAGCTCACATTGATTTGTACATTCCTGTAAAAGGTGCTTCCAGTGAAACTGGCGTCATTTACGATGTCTGCTGATTATATTGCTGACACTGTTGTAGTAACCGTTTTGATCTAGGAAGTGGAATTTTACGTCATGAACACAGAAGAGTAGAGTGATACCCACAGTGAAACATCCTGGTGTGGTTATAGGAAATATAGGCACTCTTGGAACGCCGCTTGACCAATCAAATTTGTGGACCAGAACTAACTGTTGTATAATAACTTTTATTATGTAAACAAATAGCCAAGGCTGCTAGCAAACTACTAGCTAATTATTATGTAATTAAAACCACTCTGTGGTGTATATTAGGTTTAAATAATATATATTTCTATCTTGGATGTGAAAATCTTGTGTTTACATACCCACTAGTTGTTCACTAGCTAGTTATCATGTAAATATAGCATTGTAATACACAGTTCTATTAGAATACTACTATGTTACTCTCCATTTATTTTTATGCTCTTCAAAATATCTGTATTTTTTATCAGACATCATTTTGTAATGTACTTTAAGGATTGACTTATTTTCAAAGAATTGTTAGCCAATGCGTAAAAAATACAGGCAAACATCCAGTGAGTGAACATTTTATCATCATGCCATTATGCAATGCGACCTTGTTTTAAACAGAGCCCATCAGATAGTACACAGAGACAAAGATACTGTATATTGATAAAAATCTGAGATTTTAAATGGGCTGTTAGTTCAAGCATGTCTCCAAGTCTCCCTCGTTACCTGTCCTTCTTTCTCATTCTTTCCCCCATTCTTTCCTCTCTGTCTGATGTTTTCTATCTTGGAGGCATGAGTATACTTGCCTGGAATGTAGGCCATGCATGGGCATATGAGGATATGTTTTTTGTTCTGCGGAATTGCACTTTCTCTCATCTTGTTTCAGAAAAAGAATCAAAAGATATGGATAAGCTGACCCAAAGATATGGATAAGCTTTCCATGATATGGAACTTTTTCTTGCTTGCATGTTTTTTTTTTTTCTTCTAAACTAATAACCTGAGCTAGCGCTAAATTGGAATCTAACATGTAGGTCCAAAGCAAAGAAAATTATTCAATCTCATGTGAGTATGAAAACATATTGACTAATCCTTTTTTTTAATGTTTATAGATGCATATAGTACATGGTGCAGTTAAAATGTAGCATATACACTGCAATTTAGGCTCCGCTCATAGCTGGTGCGCTCCATGTAATGCTTTAGTGTGACTAGTATGCGAAAGTAAGTATATTTAGCAAGGCTGTGCTGTTTGAATTGTGGCTGGGTGATGCTTGCGTGCGTGTGTGTGAGTGTATGTATGAAACACAAGGAAGTGCCTGTAAGTATTTCCCTGGTTAGCCTTTAACTAGCTGCTAAGTAAATACTAAAGGCTCAACATTATGCTTATGATAAGGCCATAGTGTGTATGTGTGTGTGTGTGTGTGTTAGATGCATTGTGGAAACCTATTTACTAAGTCTGTAAGATTGTGTTTTGAATATTGATCCCTCGGATTATAGCTTTTATTTGCCTCTATTTGTGCAATATGGAGCTTTTGGCACCTTTAACGTGTGTTGTAGCTGTGAAGCAGTCCATTTGTTAAGTCATACATACACAGAGAGAGAGAGAGAGAGAGAGCGAGGGGGGGATGGGCATAATAACTGAATGAGTGATGGGAGAAAAACACAGAGGAACGAATGGACAGGAAGGAGACATAATGTTTACAAAGACATCTTTATACCTATAAGATATTTCCGGAAGTCAAGTGTACATCTATCTCAGTTGCTGCTTTATTATTCTTATTATTATTATTTAACACGTTGCCCTTCTATGCTGTTCTCAAACCAGCAGATATGACGAAGGTCCCAGATCAGCTAGTGACCTTTAGGCTTTATGTGAAGCGCTGTACTAATTTAAGCCAATCTTTTGGGAGAACATCGCTAGTTTCTGTCACTGTGTGTGTGTGTGTCCTCACAAAGATAGGAATATCTGACAGTTTTGACCTTGTGGGGACATTTGGCTTGTTCTCAAACAAAAAAAAGGTTTCTTTTTGGTTCCTGAGGTTGAGACATAGCATTAATTACCTTCATTAAAAATTATGTCAACGGAAGGTCCTTATAGGGATAGTAAGACGTGTGTGTGTGTGTGTGGCCAGGTGGTACTGTCATGGTCAGTTGGGATATTTTTTCCCCTCATGCCTTTTTCTTTACATCTTTTCGCAGCGTGTCTCTGCCATGACGTCATATCCTCTCTTTCTGTAAAAGCAAACAGAGGATACATGTGGCAATGGTTTAGACCAAAAATGTAAAGCAATGATTTCTGTTTTCTCATTTTGCTTCAGTTAATTTTTTTAAACATTTTTTTTTTCTGGACAAGCTTAGATACGTCTATGAGATAAATGTGCATGCTTTTATTTTTTTTAGGGCTGGCTATATCCAAAAACCACATCCTACTGTACTAAATACTAAATCAAACGGTGCTTGGTCATATAGAGAGTTTGTCTCAGCTTGTCAAAAGAAAATAAAAGAAAAGAATTCATTTGCTTAATAATAATTAAATAAATTAGATCGATTTCACCATCACGCTATATTACACCACAGTGCTGCTGAATCTTCCAGTTTGACTGATCAGAAGGCGTTGATGTTCCACAACATTAAATGTATCTATAAATGGATAAAAAGTATAACATGTCATTCTTTTAGTGAATAAAAAAATTGAATTGTTATGTAATAAGATGATATAAAACTCTCTTCAGGGTGTGCTGTTACAGGAAAATATTCAGCTTCAGGGTAGTAAGAGAAACTTCGCTTCGTGTCTGGCTGCATCACACCATCCTGTTGTTGATTATTTCTCAATAACAGCATGCCCCCAGGTGCTTTATTTCTCACTTAAAGCCAAGCTGACGTTAGTCACTGAAAATAATTTTCATTTTTGGTTTTGGTGACGGAATGAAACTGCATTCGGACGAGGATTTGGCAACCCTGAGTAGTTTTAGGTGTTGACTGGTGCCAATTTATTTCTTCGCTGAGCAATTTTGGTGTTATAGTTTGTTGGATTGTGTTAAGACTTCATGACACTGCGAACTATTTAATAAAGTCAGCCTATCCCGTTCAACTTGATAGCATTTAGCAGTCGTATAAGCAGCTGTTTAAGAGTGTATGCTTTTCCCTGATTTCCCCTCACGAGACCGAGACTGGCAATCGTGTACAAACTTGCCATTGGTGAAACCAAGTCTTCTCAGTGAAACTGTTACACTCAGCCCAACCTATTAACCCGAAGGTCCTGGTATCCTGCTAACAGGGGAAAAAAACAACTCTTACTACGTTGTAGTTCAAACCTCTTTGCTCTAAAGCCCTTGCTGAATCACAAATAGCTCCCGTGGCTCCGCACTTCCTGTATAACCGCACTGCTAGGGCATGAAATAATGCTTATTTCCAACGGGGAGCCATTTGGGATTCAGCCCAGGATTTGTAGGCTCTTATTTTTTCAGCCCTGCCAGTGAACTGTATTCATGCTCTGAGGAATTATCAGCGTGTGGGATGTAGCGAGTTCTACTTGTTAGTCAGCAGTGTATGTTTTTTTTTTTTTTATTTGCATTTTGAGCTGTTTTAATAAATAGAACTTCATTTAAGAGTGTTCAATATGACAAAAACAAACAGACAAAAAAAAACCCCCGACAAATCAGGATATTTAGGACTTAAAAACTATAAACTGTATCTCCAAAATCTATTTTTTAACTTTATAAGTAGAGAATAGTTTACTGTCCAAATACTAACTCGAGTAGCAGTGCATATTCTTTTTTAAATTACTGATTAAACGTTCAGTATCTGAGAAAAGTGTATTGATGCTGGTATTGATATTGATATTGGTATTTTCATTACAGTGTATTTATAGCACTGTTGAATTCTCGATTCTGATTGGTCAGAAGGATGTTGATGAATTTTCCATTTAAAAATATGCTCTTTTTAATGCGTTATAGTTTCTACAGTAACAACTATGAATGCTTAGAAAGTACAATTTGTCATAGTTTAATTAATAAAAAAAAAAATTGTACTTGATGGCAAATCGCTGTGGAGTAAGAGGAGTAAAACACTTGTGCTTTTGTTGGGATTGTGTTTGCAAAGCATTATCCCTTGCTATAAAGCAGAACACAGGAAATGACCTTTTTTTGTCAGACAAGTTTTGTTTGGCTAACCACCCCTTTTCCGCAAATGATGCCAACACTGACAGACCCTTAAATGTAGTTCTTTCAAATGTATTGTTTTTCTGTACTCTATTTGAACCCAAAATGTGACATTCGGACGGGACATAATCTGTTTTTGCCTGGCTGAATCTCTCTGCTGTTCGGTTTTTTTTTCTGTCTGTTTAAATCACCCTTCAGTGACCCCGTGGCTCATTACTCTGACCTTGTTGTTTAAGGTCACTGAGCCTCTTTGGACTGATTTACAACCTGCTGTGTAACACTCCACAGTGTCCCTGAGTACACACACACACACACACACACACACACACACACACACACACACACACACACACACACTATTTGCTACCCACTACTAAATATCTGTATACTGTAATTCAGCATTACTAAAGCATCAGACAAATCAGTAAGCAAAAGAAGACATTTGCAGTGGTGTTTGCCTGTTCTTCATGGAATAGTCACACTGAATGGTTAAACATGGGCATTATGGATAAAAGCATTGCTTCCAGATGTACTGTAATGATGACTCATGAGCAGTTTTATCCTTTTTATCCACCATTTGTGTATTTCATGCCCTATTGGTTCTGTGAGTCTAATATGGCTATAGTTCACCCAGGGGCAGAGCAGAGAACAGAGTTTGGTGGTTGTTTTGAAGATGGTTTTCCTATTTATATATGTTTTTCAGTAGCAAATGTCATAATTACAGGAAAGCTTTGAGAGAAAGCATGATTCTATTTATATAAAATGCCTACTTAGTTCAAGCGTAGTCGATTAGTCAAGAGTAATGGAGTACAAATAGTGCTGTTTTGGTTTTGCACTGGAGTTATGAGCTAAGAGGTAATGGAAGCTTGTCACCTAAATAAGCCAATATGCAGTTGGTATACTGAATGCTGAAATTGTACTTGCCTCAAATAACAAGGTCTGAATTAATAGCATGAGATTTAGTACAGTACTACAAGATTGTGCACTATTTCCAACAAGCTATGTTGATATAAACTGTACACGTATTTGGTACGATAGAAAATAGTTGTATACAGTCAACTCTATATTTACTAGGGTAAAAAAAAAACGATTTGGAGCACAGCCAGAGTATGACTGTCCAGGGATTTTTGTCGTCTTTTTTTTTTCCCCCCGCATTAAACAGTGCCTATCAGCTTGTTGCCATGGAGACGCTCACTTTTCAAAGTGATGGTCTAGTCAAATGTATACAAAAACCTGTGCAATGTAGGAACAATGAAGTGTGTTCACTTCTTCTGTCTGTCTCTCTGATCCAGTCATTTCCAGGCAAATAAATGCCAGAGCAATGATGACAGCATAACCTTTCCACTGAAACAGCACACACTCATACACACAGAAAGAGAGAGAGAGAGAGAGAGAGAGAGAGAGAGAGAGAGAGAGAGTGTATCACAGCTGGCTGTTTTCCTGTGCTTGCTAACATCGCGTATATATGTTGAGCCGATTGGCCTTTCAAGTCAAAATGAAATATGTGTCTCTTGGGGGCGGGGTTATGTTTTTGACCTTGCGGGTCAAATTATGGAAAGTGTGTGTGTGTGTGTGTGTGCATCCCCCAAGACCATCATGCTCATGAAGGCTCATGAAGGCTCATGGAGCCTGTACAGGTGGAATGGATTTGGTGTGTGACCTGTTTGGTAGGCTTTGGGGGCTTTCACTTCTTCCTTTTCTTCATTCGTTCGTTCTGCAGTTCATGAGTGGCTTCAATTTTTAAAACATTCTTCTTGAACCATGATCAAAATCCTTTGGGGAAATGCGTTTAGAAAAAGAAGGATGCAAAGTCAAATTTGCTTTCACATCATTTTTGAAGTAAACACTTCTAATCTGGCTCCCCTTAAGAATGCATTATCGTGACTATACGTGTTTATTAAACGTTTGTGTAGGGTTCAAAAACCTGTCCCATGTAAAAACCTGTTTTTGCCCAGGATTGAGTTTTGATACGTCTGCTTTAACAGAACATAAATATATTTCACCAAAATTATGGTTTTTTTTTTTTAGTTTTTATTTAGTTTGTTCAAACATGTCTGGAAAGACAGTCAATCAAGCTAGAGATGTTATTTCCTCACACTGTGAATGCCATGTTTTGATCAAGTTGTTGTTTCTGTGCCAGAGTGAAACAGATGTTTAGTTTGTAAACGGTCTAAATACCAGCTGTCAATCATCTGAGATGCATCATCGCTGCTACTGTAGAGATGAATAAAGACTTGTATTAAAATATAGTGTTTTATGGTCATATTTATAGCAACTAGTGTTGGTGTCTTTCAGTGGAATTGGAATGAAATCGTTAAATGCAGATTCTGTTGTCGCTTTTGGAAGTTTTCGCTTCATAAATTTATGAAACTAGACATTTAGAAAATGTTAAAATTTCACTACTCGAAGGGTTTTCCCCAACCAGCACGTGCTGCTGTTGTAGCCCATCCTTAAATTTTGATATTTTATGCTTTCTGAGATGCTTTTCTGCTCACCATGGTTGTACAGAGTGGTTATTTTTAGATACAGTAGCCTTCCTGTCAGCTTGAACCAGTGTAGCCATTCCACTCTGACCTCTCTCGTGAACAAGGCATTTCCGCCCACAGAACCACCGCTCACTGGATGTTCTTTTTTGTTTGTTTTTCACACCATTCTGTGTAAACTCTAGAGATTGTTAAGTGGGAAAATTCCAGGAGATCAGCAGTTTCTGCTCAAATACTCAAACCAGCCCGCTTGGCACCAACAACCATGCCACGCTCAAAGTCACTGAGATCACTGCATAAGCATTACCATGGTATTAACACCATAGTAACTCATATGTTAGTAAAAAGTTTAGGCAACATGATGTTAGTAAGTTGACTGAAAACTCATTTTCCTCTCCCCTGATATTTTCAAGTTGGCCAAAAGATTATGGATTTGGTATTTTTTGATAATGGGCTTTCTTTTTCCTTTTAAAAATGCTTCCACTCTCTTGTTGTGTTATGGCTCACACAGTCGACATTTGGAGCTTATTTTCTTTGTAATGAGCAGTTATTATGCTGAGTGCTCTGGCACCATAAGATGACCAAACAACAGATAAAGCTGAGATACCAGAGGAAGCAGAGCACACACACAAACACACACACACACACACATTTGGTGAGACCATAACAGGAAGTCTATCAGGGGCAGTAGAGATGTTGTTTGTCTGTTGTTTGTCCATCTCTCCAAAATATACTTACTTTGTTAAGATTTATGTCCTCATTCGATAATTTTAAATTTATCATTTACTTGCACGACAATGGAAAAGGATAGAATTGATACCTGGATCAATTCTAGCCTGGGGTGATGCCTGGAGCAGTGGGACTGGGGGAATTATTATTATTATTATTATTATTATTATTATTATTATTATTATTATTATTATTATTATCAAGATATTCTCCCAATATTTTGTTGCTGTATAGATAAACAGACATTTACCAGTTTTTCTAGCTACATTTGAGCATGGAGAACATGCTCAAATCTCTCTTTCTTTCTTATTTCTCCTCTAAGTAAAACATTTTTTTGCAAACATTCTGATTACAGTCTTCGAGTTTTGCTACATGTTGTCATTTAAGTGTTAGGCAAATATGTTTTTTGTAAGTTTTTCAGTGCAGGAACATAATCATTGCTTTCAAAAGTCAACGCACACAGTTTCTTTAAAGAACATGTGTGTGTGTGTGTGTGTGTACTTTACCAGAGCTCAAGGAAAGAAGTACAGCATGAACCAGCTTTGGTGCACCATCTGAAATATTTACCAGAGTGAAACAGAACCTGAAGTACACAGTGTGATAGAGAGGTTCTAGAGGGAATAAACATGAAATAGGTCAAATTCTGTATTTTTTTTTTTTGGCCAACTTGTATAATTGGAGAAAGTTAATGGTAGAAAACTTCATAAACAACTATGCTGTTGAAAACCATTCACCATTCGCTTTGAGCCTAAATCATATCGAAACATAATGCACATTTTTGATTTACTGCTTCTCCCCCTGAGTATGTAGCAGCACAAGTCCTGCCCCAATGGGCCACTATCAGGGTTTATAACACTCGTTTAGCACAATGTGGAGCTAAATGGGGCAGTGACAGTGGAACATCTGTCAAATAGCAACTTTTTTTAAATTCATGGTCACTCAAAAGAGATCATCCTCTCTAAGAATGGTGCATCATCACACTGTGGTTGTTTGTTTAAATATAGAATCATACACTGACCTTTCACAGAGGGATGTCTTTAGATCTTGGTTTCTGTCTTGAGTTGCATTGGTGTAACAATTTTACTGGATATTTCAGGGACCCACAAATCTAGTTTGAGGCCTTTTGAAGAAAGTAGCACATCATCCCATTTTTTGTCACTTCTTTAGAGAGTGCCTATTTGTGGTTCTCCTGTTATGCATGGGTTCTCCAACTTTTTGCAGCCAAGGACCTCCTTGAAATTGTACAATTCTATGGAGCCCCTGAATGTAATCCAGCTATTCAAATATTAGGCTCATTATTTTAAATGCATATAATAACATTTTGCTTCTTTATTGAAGCCATAGACCTGAAATTATTGATAGGCCTATTTGGAAGTTATTGAGGTTTGGGTTAAACCCATTCAAGTGATAATGGAGGGTTGTGATTTTCACTGCAAAAAAAAAAACAAATCACTGGAACCTCAGACGAGGTATATCCATAACCCGAAAAAAAAAAAAAAAAAACGAAGAACAAACAAGAGTTAAAAACTGGAAACATGGCACAGGTTTCGTGGCATACGATCAGGTAACACACCAATGATGGAACAGGGCGGAGACAGAAACAAAACTGAAATGAAAATATGTACAGGTACATGGTAGTACACTTGTTGCCATGGAAACCATGATGCAAGCCAAAGCCTTTATTTGTCACATATACATTACTGTGAAATTCTTTTCTTTGCATATCCCAGCTTGTTAGGAAGCTGGGGTCAGCCATGATACAGCACCCCTGGAGCAGAGAGGGTTAAGGGCCTTGCTCAAGGGCCCAACAGTGGCAACTTGGCAGTACTGGGGCTCAAACCCCCAAAATTCTGGTTAGTAACCCTGAGCCTTAACCATTGCCTAAAGGGGCAATCTGTGAGAGAGACATTTTTGTCAACATTTTCCATGTATAATCAGTGTAAAAATATTGTTTAATGTATTGCATTGTGGAAAAAAATGAAATGTCTAGCAAATCTTTCCACAAATTAAACTATTTACTTGAGTGTAAAGAGAGTTAGTGTGTATTAGTTTCCTGTTGTTTCCATGGCTCTTGATCTCTTCCTGAATTTACTCAAGAGAACAGCAAATCTCTCAATAAATCTTTCAAATAACTTTCTTTATCTTCTTTTTCATGATGGACAAGAGATGCCCACGTCTTTTATAAGGTTTTATTGATAAGGTGTTATGGACAGCCTGAGGGGACTGAATGAAATAAATCCCACCGCTTCATGCTTTGATTGATTCGGTGCCTTACTTACTTTCAGAGCGAATGCTTTCCTTTCCTTTCCTTAGAGACGAAAATAAAACTTCTCTCGTGTAGCGCAGAAACTTTCATATCCTGCTGTCATACAGACACGTCGTGATTGATGGCAGTTTCGATGGAGCCTTTGCTCGCTTTTTTCTTTTCCTCTCTCACAAGGAATATCTGTCGGCTTCTGATGAGCGCTCTCCATTGTCTTCCCATCGGTGCCATCCAGGTTGGGAAAACTGATGTCAGAAACGGATGCTTTCGGGAACTCGATGCAGTTTTCAAAAGGAGAGCCCGATCCCCCAGAAGACATTGAGAACAGGGATCCAGCCAGCAAACCCCAGTGTTCCAGACACTCCTTTAGTCTTCTGCCTGGTTTCATGGCAGCCAGTCGAAAACAAGAACACACACCTACACACACACCTACACACACACGCACACAATTAGTTTGTACTCTTAGGGTTCAGTGGTTGAGTGATGGGTCATATACAGTATGTCATACTTTTTATCCAGTTATTACTCCTGACGATTTTCCCATGTTTGAAAAGAAACAGCTTTACCCCTGACTGTTACAAAGCACTGACCCCGGAGACTCCTTCCAGAATGGTAAATAAACATGTCCTTACAGAAAACGTCGCCATATCGACAATTACACACGTTTTCTTAATCCGTTTATGTGGCGCGTCGGCCATACAAGCATGTGCAGGTTGTTACTATAGAACCGATAACGTATTAGAACGAGTGCGTTAATGCAAGTGAATGCGTGATGGTCACGTGTAGTGTAGCAAAGATGAAACCACACTCTTGGTGCACTGTGACTGAAAGAATAGAGGAGATCCAGATCCCACAATGGTCCCTGGTCAAACAATGCCCCGTAACGGCATGCGAATACCCATAATTCAGTGTGACAGCTGACCTGTACAGCGAAAAGGGCTTGGTATTGGACACCTCTCACATGGCATAAATTAGAGCCGTAAATTTTGCATTACTTAACACAACTCTGCAACGGCACACTAATTACAACACATTATATACGCTGCTCAGGCCGTATTAATGTGACGGCACAGCGTGCTGCTCATATTCCACCCCTAGCTCACTCATGCTCCCTCTGTCTAGCTTTACCTGTAAAAGACATCTTGTTACAGATATTGAAGTGTCAGGATTTCTATACTTAGATTAGGTGTTAATATGCTATTGAGAGGAAACACTAATTAGCTCGCTACAGCTTAGGTGAGTACTGTAAATGACACCAACCATACTGTTTTACTTCTTAATACATTTATGGAATTTGATATTCACTGATTTATAACCCAGCACATATGCATAAGGCAAAGAATAATGACAATGCATTCATATGGAGCTTGTTGATTACTGGCAATAATTTCTTATAGAGTACAGACAAAGTGTGTAACACTTTCAGTGCATAAACAACATAGCATAGGCTTTAATGTCTATGCCATGGAGACATACGTATCATATACATATACAAAATATACACAATCCCAATTATAGTTCGAGGTGCAAATTCAGAACTAACTACATATTAACAATTAGTTATTTCATTATAAAATAATGCTTTATCATATTATGCTTTTAGTCATTAAAGATCGACATGTTGGACTTTTCATCCATTTATAGTTACATTTGATTATGGCTCGGCGGTATGATGATATAATATCGATATTGTGATAAATTATGCCACAATATGCTTTTGTGTTCTAGATATTTTTTTTAAATGAAAAAAAAAAAAAATTAAACAATTGTTGGACTTAATCTTTAAAACTGTAAATATTTTGCTTAGCGTTTAATATTTTTTATACATTTTTATAAATAAAAATATTATTTTTATAATTGCAAAAACATAAATTTACTTATGTATTATACATTCGTTTATTAATAGTAAAACCTAACAAATGTATTATCATTTCAAGCTAATTTATTATCATTTAAAACATTTTTTTTAAATACAACACTACTGTATTGCTGGCATTTTTTTTTTTTTTAGCAAACTTATATCATGATACATGATACTGTGTGTGTGTGTGTGTGTGTGTGTGTGTGTGTGTGTGTGTGTGTGCGCTGTAGAAATACCTTCAAGAATAAGATATTTTTGTCATATCACCTATCCCTGTGTTTTAAAGTTAAATAAAACAATAAAAACAAAACAAAACAAAAAGTTACAGCTTTACTTCTGTTACTAAGCACTGACACTGGAGACTCCTTCCAAACACGATAAGTAAACACCTTCTCACAGAAAACTTCACCATATCAACAATTACCTGGTTTTTAAACTGTTTGTGTGGCGCGTCCACCATACAAGTCCATGTGTATGATGTTGCTATAGAAACGTTAACATATTAGGATAAGCGTATTAATATAAATGAATTTCACAGTGCTTAAACGTTGCAGTCGTTTATATTAAACGCGTATGCGTTCATACCGCATGGAGATCGTCTGAATATCTCTTTTTGTTGAAAATAACGTGTTCAAATTTAGCACCGCTCTTCATCAAGGTCCAGCTTATCCAGCTCCGCTGTCTCACCCGAGAATTATGTGCTGCAGGAATCATAAATAGTTAATTAGATCTGAAAAGGTAATCTGAGCTCTTAATATCTGCAGCAAGTGCTGGGTATAATGGGTCAAATATGATGCATGATTTTTTTCTCGCCATTTTGAATGACATCTATGTGATAACGCGCAGACATATCGCATAATTTCCACTATCAGATCTCTGTTCTTACATAAAAATATGGAGAAATTCATTTCAAAATTTAAAAATAATGGTTTATAGGACAGTTGCAATTAAAAAAAGGGTTGCAGAACATATCCAGGATGCAAAAACACCCTCCACAGGATAACAGAGCCACTCACTGGTTTTTCCTTTAATTAGTCATATATAATGTCTATATAAATCTATACATTTATATTTTCAACCTGCTCAGAATTAATGTTGTGGATAGGTTTTTTCACTGTACTAGTGAAAAGAACAATACCTTTAACTGAGAAATAATTGTATTCTTTTTATAACCATATGTGTAGGTTCATATAGCTAGCTAACGCTACACAGACTGACGGTTGCATTGTGAGCACGCTGTAGCTAGCGCCGTTCTTTTCTCTTTACTTTTTCATGCAAGAGATAAATCTATTAAAACGAATAAAACCTGCAGTCTTTTTTATCCAAGCGAAAGTAGCAAGAGATTGTATGGAAATATGTCCCATTGTGTCGCCAGCATTGTGTGTAGATACGTTGGACGTTACTTATCGTGTAACTTATCGTGTCTTAAACTTGGAGCGCCTGGAGATTAGTATCTCATTTATTTTCTCTTGTCTGTGTGACATTGACGTGTTCGTCTGAAGGTAAGTCTTTTGTGTTTGTGGTCACCCTTGGGTCACTCTTTGCTCTTTCTCTCTCTCTCTCTTTCTCTCTCTCTCTCTTTCTCTCTCTCTCTCTCTGGTTCTCTCTATCTCACACTCAGATCTCATCTGATGCCGAGACTGAAAGAATCGCGCTCTCACGAGTCGTTGCTCAGTCCCAGTAGTGCAGTGGAAGCTCTGGACCTCAGCATGGAGGAGGAGGTCCTCATCAAACCCGTACACAGCTCCATCCTGGGTCAGGACTACTGCTTCGAGGTATGCACAAACACACATACACACACATAAACCTACATTCACGCACATTTCCACCTGCACAATCTTGTATAATTGATACAGTTGAGCTTCACATGCTGTAATTTCATTGTTGTTCCATTCCGCGTTCTGTTTTTGTGTAATTTGCATAAACGTCAGCGTGTTGCTTGTTTGGTTGGGTGCAAGCAAATTCTTTTTTTGCGGTCATACATGATGCACTGTGATGAAGTAGGTGGAGCAGCCCAAAAAGGGGGTGTGGAATTCAAAATATGCCAACGCAGTGAGATTTTTCGAAGCTATTTTGGTCCTAAAATGTGTTAGCAATTCCCAAAGCCCCTTCTTAGCACAAATGCAGGGATAAGCTGGTATTTTCCTGACTTCAAGGACAGCCTTAAAAGTTTGTTCCCATTTCTTACAATTCGGTTTTTGTATTTATTTGGTTTTTTCAAGCACGAACAATTCCGTAGACCTTTTTCTTTTAAAAGGAACATCGCTACTAAAAGGATTCGCGCGATAGTCGGCGATAGCGGTGCTGTTAGAATATCAGATTCATTCTCAGTCGATTTTGCACTTTGCAGAACCCCTGGAGATGCTCCTCTCCCGGCTTATCCCGGATTATACCATCCTGATGCTTAACGTTTCGGCACAGTCTTAAAAGACGATATCTGAATCACTGAAAGACCCAATAACTCTACATGCACCTACATAAATAAAATCCTAAGCATTTTAAAGTGTTGGGGATGCTATTAAGCTGATTATGTAGATAAAATCTTTTGGCTCAGGGCTTTAAATCTCCTGCAATATGCATCTTTTTCTTTTTTCATTCATTTAAAAAAAAACAACTTGTTTTTTCGTCTCACGTTCGCTTGTAATGCTTTCAGATATCATTTGTGCATACCGTATACGCAGTGATCCATGAGCATTCAGTTCTATTGTTCCTACAAATTATTACATGTAGCTAATATACTATTTTAGTTGCAGACCTAGAGAGGACAAGTATGAATATAGTATTGTATAATGATTATAATGAGAAACCAAGGGGAAAAAAATCTACTTTTGTGACTGGCAAACTCTGCATTTGCCTGATATCTGCATATTCATATTCGATTATTAACTGCAAAGATGTATTTGGTATTTTGAAATAAATCCTACAACTGTATTGCCGTAAAAATCAAAAGAGATGGCCTGGGTTTGTAGATAATCATTCCAAAGTAGGTCACCTTACTAAAATAAAACAGCATCTGTTAAGATAAGGGCTGATATCTGCTATTCCTCGTAGGTGAGCACCTCAACAGGAAGCAAGTGTTTCTCATGCCGCTCAGCTGCCGAGAGGGACAAATGGATGGAGAACCTCAGACGAGCCGTTCACCCAAACAAGGTAGGCCAGACGTGGTGTTACTCACATGTCTTCTCACACTAATATAGAGCATGGACATGCTGACTACTCCTCTTTCTCTTAGATTGATTCATATGGCTATACAGAAGCAGACTGTGTTTTTTCCTTTGTTTTTTTTTATTAAACAATTGCTTTGAGCCAGACCCCATAAAACACACTATTTTTAGAAGAACACTAGAAAATGGTGATATGATAGTTTGTTTCACACACACTTTTTATTATTAATGAATTCAAGTAATTAAGTAATTTATTCGTGTTAAAAAATTAACCATGTTAGCTGATTGATTTTCAGCATCCTTATATTTACACTTAAATACAAACCAATGACCATTACAAGCAGATTATTATTATTATTTTTTGGTAAAGGACGTCATGACTGATCGAAAATTCAAGCCTACATCTGTTGGAACAATTAGTCTATGGTGTAATGATGGTTGTTATGTAACACCTGAAATCCAGCTTGCACAATTGACAGCCCCACCCTGTACATGCATCGCTTATGCCATTGCCTGTGGGTATTTTTTTTTCTGCATGCAAGTAAAAACAAAGATAGAAATACCTTTTTTGCAATAACTACAGGACTCGAGTTTTAACTTCAAAGTCTCGGCCCACCCAGAAGTTTACCATTTAAATTCACTGCTGAATACAACACCAACCTTTCATCTGATAAAATATTAATCAGCTGTATCACAAATGTACCAGTGGCACAATAAATGGTCCTGCCATGAAGCCTGCAAAGTCCTGGAAAGACTTGCTTTTCGAGCAGCCTTTCGCACCATGGGAATGACTTTAACTGCTAAATGATGTCATTAGGTATTTATGCTGCTTTCCCTTACCCTTTATAGCAGTGACATGAAGTGATCTAAAACAGAAAGCATCTAATTGCCAAGCAGCAATGAAACACAGGCTATTTAACTGCTAAAGTCAGCCATCCAGTCGTCTCTGCATCAGGAGTAGTTTTATATGGATGTTATATTTATACACCCTAAGAAAAAAGGTTGTTCAGTTTTTTTTATAGTTAAGGGTTCTACATGGAATATTTAAGGGTTACTCCAAGAAGGACAAGCCAAAGAACCCTTTAGGATTCATCAATTTGACATGGGGCCAAATACAACACCCCCCCCCCCCCCCC
>CM041001.1:12481760-12498664 GCA_022985145.1 Pangasius djambal | reverse complement strand
GATTCTTCCTAATTTACATTCTCAACCTTCACTGCTTTTTTTCCCCAAAACTCAGCCTAACACTACGTATCTTTTCGGCCTAATAACTAATGACAGCATTTTTGACTGCTCACGAGTATTTTATGTCTTTACGGTCTTTCTCTAATGATGTCAAATGCATGCATTTTTCAGATTTGACATAATTTTAATTGAACTGGAAATATGTATTGGGTTGTGGCCAGAGAAACTCGCATTCAGTGATTCCAGCTTTAGGGTTTTAGTTTTAACCTTGGGTGTACTCTACATGCATGTGCTGATTTTTTTTTATCTCAGTAAATGTCAGACTGGTTTACAGCATTATCACAATACTATTAAAAATAAATCAATAAAATAAGGTATGCTATGATTTCATATTTGGCCAACTTCTGGCACCTTAGAAGATAGGTTTACAATCCCATTCCACATTGAGAATGAATCTTTAGAGCTAAAATGCTGCCTAACTGGGCAACAGCCATCTCTAATGCAAAAATAGTGATGGTATTTCAAAGTGCAGTATAGTCCAAACTAGGAATATAGTTCATGTTGAATATTACAGTATACCATATACCTACCATCATGCATCAATGGTCCTCTGACCTCATTCTGTCTTTGCTCTTGTCTCCAGGACAACAGCCGTCGGGTAGAGAACACCCTTCGGCTGTGGGTGATCGAAGCCAAAGATCTTCCGGCCAAGAAGAAGTACTTCTGTGAGCTGTGCCTGGATGATGCCCTTTATGCCCGCACCTCCTGCAAGCTGAAAGCAGACAATGTCTTCTGGGGAGAGCACTTTGAGTTCACCAACCTGCCTGCTGTCCAAAACATCACTGTCCACCTCTACAGGGACTCAGACAAAAAAAAGAAAAAAGACAAGAACAACTATGTGGGACTGGTAAACATCTCGGTAGAAACTGTGACCAGTAGGCAACTTGTTGAGAAGTGGTACCCTGTTAACACACCAAACCCAGGGAAGGGAAAGACTGCAGGACCTATGATCCGGATAAAGGCCCGCTACCAAAGTATGAATATCCTTCCAATGGAGATGTATAAAGAATTCGCTGAATACACTACCAACAACTATATGCTGCTCTGCTCTGTGCTGGAACCAGCCATCAGTGTCAAGAACAAAGAAGAGATGGCTTGCGCCCTGGTACACATCCTGCAAAGCACTGGGAAAGCCAAGGTAAAAAAAAAAAAAAAAAGTGCTATGTGATTTTGTTTCTGAGCTTCAAAAATCTGGTACATTAGGAAACATAGCAGACCAACATCAGAGCACGATCTAAAACTAGTTTTTGTAAGTTTTATAGTATGGTAAGTGCCCAGAATTAAAGAGAATTATGTGGTGTAGGAGGTGGTCTTGATTCCTCCATGGTAACTCCAAGGTCTGAGGTTCACTCCTGACCTTCACGTTTCCCATGTCTATATGGGTTTCTTCTGGGTACTCTGGTCCCACTTCCAAAAAAGCATGCTGGGGGGAGATTGGCTTCTCTAAAATGCACCATGTGTGAATGGGTTAGAATGTGTGTGATGCCTAGGATGCTTTTAATCAACCCCCTGGCCAGAGTGTATTCCTGCTTTGCACCCAGGGTTCTTGGGATAGACTCTGGCTCTACCACAACCCCAATCAAGATAAAGTTACGCAAGATGCATTAAGAATTTTGTTTACTACGGATTAAGAAATAAGATATTACAAACCTGGTGTCCAGAGTCTACTGTGTGTCATTGTGTTAGTGTCTTTACCATTTTGTTTCCCTAACTCCGTTGCTCTTGGAATATTGGTCCATTGCATGCCTGCCCCCTGGTTGGCCCCGGCTAGATCTGTATCAGGCGTGCTCCAAAGTAAGGAGACCCCGAGGCAGACCCAGGACCTGCTGCAGAGATTATATCTCACAGTTGGCTGGGGAACATCTGGGAGTCCCCCAGAAGGAGCTGGAATCTGTAGCCTGGGATAAAAAAGACTGGGTTGACATTTTCAGGCTGTAGTCACTGCAACCCCCACCAGGAACAGCAGAAGGAAAATGAATGAATGAATGAATGAATGAATGAATGAACGGTGTTGGACTAGAAGGAGTATGAGGCTAGAAAACCACATTCATATTATTTTTTGCCTTACTTGTCAAAAATTTTTTTGTATCTGTATATATGGCTTTTCCTGCTGGGAGGTATTGCCTTAGGGATCCCTACAGAGCTAACACCTCACCACACCCTCCACTGGGCAAGATAACTGATTCTTCTTATTTTGGCCCAGAGAGGAGAGGGACCAAGTCAGCAGCTGTCATCTCTGTCGGCTGCCTGGGCTATGTCTGGTCTGACTGGCGCAGTTTCAGTTACTGCAGTAACAGTGCATTTGTGATGACTCATGGGATGAAATAAACACACAGGGAAAATAACCGTACATGGTGAAGGAGATGTCTCTGGTTTACATATGGCATTTTCTGGAGAGCGTGTTTGGACTACATTAACGTCCCCATCATTTCCCTGTTGTACAAAGAACAGGACAAAGCAAGGACACGACACAACAGCATAGGACCAGATGAGTTTCTCGTCCAGAGCTCGTCAAAGATTTACAGTGACATTCTCGAATAGCCCTCCTGGTGCTACTTTGACTGGCTGTGGAAGATCAGTTAAATTAACCATGAAACAGGTTTTTACTGTGGGAGGATTGACAGCCTGGTGGCTATATTTGTCCCTGTGATCAATTGGCATCAAAATTAATCGATAAACATTTAAGTTGCCAAGCTTTAAAGAGCCTAATTCTTCCCATTCTCCCTTTCCGTTTTATTTTTAATGCTAAATAGCTCTGGCTCAGTGTCTCAAAAGCATTGCAAAGGTCATTGTTAAACAGTAGAATGATCAGCAATTTGAACGCAATCTGTGCCAGTTAAGATGGTCTTAACTTTACAGTGCATTTGGGCCACTTTAGATTAGTTAGCATTTTATAACTACTAGCTAATATTAGCAATGATATCTTGCCCTGTAAGCATGTCTTACATTTGCACATCAGCACTTTTCTTTTTTTTTTTTTTTTGCCATTTGCTGAATTTAGTCTGTTACAACAGAAGCCCTGATGGGTGATATGAAAAAAGTGTGCTTATTTCTTCCTTGTGTAGAATTTTAATTTTTTCAAATCATTTAAAAAAAAAAAAATCTAACAAATGACAAAATAAATTAGGGGCTAATTATTTCCCCCCATATGTTTTTTTTAAGGATGTTTCTTGCTAACAGTTAGTATGCTTATGCCAGATTAAAGCACATGATACAAATATTAGTATATATCACTCAACATTATTATCAGAAATGCCTGAAAATAACTAAAACATTTTATTCACATTATGAAGCATTGCTGGAGAGATGGTGCAGGCTGTGCTGCAGAAATTGTAGTACCTTGCCATTCATGGTGCCACAATGTCATTAGGCATGGCCAATGGGCCAGGAACAGGCGCTCTGCCTCATTATCCACAAAGTGCTGATTTTGAGATTACTTTCTGCCTCAGCATCATTATTAGCATGCCATTAGCTCACCGCTTTTCTGGTCACTTGCACTTTACCCTTTCTATTACAGCAAGGATGACTGGCAGGGATTGAACTTATTGGCTCTGATAGGGGCAAGTCGCGGAGGCCACTCAAATCTTCTCCATCCTAGTCCAGCAGTCGATTCCGGATCCTGAGGGACATGGCCAATCCCGTTAGCCTGTGGTTGTTAATTACTTCGACTTAATTACTCTGCGTCTTAAAGCAGCCCAGAGGGATATGGGCCGTTAAAAACTGGAACGTACACATCGCCGTCCGAGCGTTCCAAGGTCGTAAGTTATGAGGACAGCTGTTAAAACCTGACTCTTGTGCACTTTAGCATCTGTTCACTCATGACCATGTGCGAAATGAACTGGACACATTATTTATGCTGAATAGAAGCATTTTGTTGTGAAACTGAAGCATATTTTTTTTTATTGCTGTAGGCATACAAGCTACTTGGCAATAAGCTAGATGATCTAAAAAAGATTCTGGGTCCTCTTAGAACACAGCTGCCTTAAAGCTTGGGAAGCCATTTAAGAGCACCAGACTTTGCGGCTAGCTTCCCTTGAAGTGAATTAGCTTTGAATGATTGTAGCTAATTAGCGAGTGTGTAACACTGTGTCACTAATTAGTATCAGATATGTTTTGCAGTATATTCTGTCAAAAAAATCTATATCTTTGTGTGTACTTACATCTTGAACTACAGTCAACACATTTATGAAGAGAATATTTAGCATTCATTTTTGGCCTTGCTAACTCAATCAGTATTGCTAGCAGCCCTTCGGTTGTGGTTAATGTAAAAAAATGAAAAAAAATAAAACAGAAGCCCAAAATAATCTCAGCCCAAATGAGGTCAGAATGCAGATGAAGCCATCCAGCTGATAAAGCCTGCCTTTTTCTGTCCTTTTAGGATGTTTTTATCCCCCTCGGGATGAGTTGAACTTAGCTGAACTGAATCAAAGATGGCTTGCTGTGTCTCAGTTGGGACAATTATTATAGGAATCTTGACATTTCAGCGACTCTTGTTCCCATAATTGGAAAATAGAGAGAATATGTTAAGTGGTGGGTTTGTAGCTACGCAGGCCTTCCTGGAAGTAGTGGGTGATAATAGTTGTTTTTTTCCCTATATATTTTACCCAATAAGCACAAACCTGCTGTGTGTGTGTGTGTGTGTGTGTGTGTGTGTGTGTGAAAAGAAATCATTTTTGGGGGCACTCCGACATTTTTCCTACAGATAAAACCCCCTTCTTTATATGTGTACATGCATATGTTTAAGTGTGTGTCCCTTACAGAATGCTTTAAATAATTAAAATGTGTAATAAGGCTTTAATGCTAATAACAGTTAATGAAATGGTTTCACGTGAAGCAAAATGAGTATTTTCCTGTTATTAACTCACTAACTACAGTCATTATTTCCTTTGTACATGTTTCTCCACTCCCATCTGCCACCCGAACCCCTTCCCCTCCCCTCTGCTCCCTCTTTCTTCTGCTCCTTCCTTGTGTGTTTAGCTTTTCTTACTCTCATTTTTTTTTTATTCCTGTCAACGCTTCCATGCTTCTCTCTCTCTCTCTCTCTCTCTCTCTCTCTCTCACATGGCTTTCTCATGCTCTACTGGGCTTTAAGGCAGGCTCATGTTGAAAGGATGTCATTTCTGGTTTGGAGCAGCACATCACCCTGGCAGATATTACACAAGCCTGCCACATACACACATAGAAGCACATAAACAATCTTAGGAAAAAGTCAGACAGTTAGATTGTGTTCTGGAGGCATGTTCTAAACTGTGCAATTGTGCACGTTAGGGCCGCTCCATATGGATGGAAATTAACATACTGCAATTACGACTGTGCATTATATATGTTATGCAATTTTCAGTTCTGAAGTCTAGATTTAATTCGATATTTTTAGATTTTATGTGTTTAAAAAATGTATTATATTCTACACATATCAAATTATACACTATACACCAGACTACACTAGCTAAATGTCATGTTTACTAATGATCACAATTTTCTGTTGATTTCTCAAAACTGAGCTGTAAAGCTGGTCCATTGTTTCAGACACAGGAAAGTCTAAGGATGGAAAGATTTATGGTTTTTCAGTAACATGCTACATTTTTCGTCCCATAAATCTCAAGAGAAAGTGATGGAATGACTGATTATAGCTATTATAACATAAGTAATGACACGAATGAACTTGTTTCATGGATGTTCCACAACTGGGTAGCTATAGACCTGTTTAAAAAGTAAGACATGTTGTTCTTCGATAAATAAGAAATTGTAATCGTTGGCAAATTGCTGTCGTATAAGAGGAATAAAACACTTTGTGATGTGTTGTTATAGCAAAAGCCTTTGGGGTGGTCAAAGTAACTTTTCTTTCAGTGGCGCCATGCCAACCTGTCGTGTTTTATTCCTTACATATCGCCCAAGCAACCCATTTGGCTCAGCAAGGTACGAAATCTGTTTCATTGTGCAAATCTTATTGAACTGAAATGAGTACTGCTTAAAGTGAAGCTTTACAGGCAGTCAATAAGTCCCAAGTATAAAACTACTAGCTTCAAAAGTTCATTTTTATGCATACAACTAGAAAAAAAAGCCTGAAATTATTTGAATTTACTTCAGCATTATTACACCATAAGTAACATTAATAAAATACCCGACACCAATGAGGCTTACACTAGCCAATATGACACCTTTAGGAACATGTTTGCGGCTGGTAAACTGAGCCATCTTTAGTCTCCGATTTCATTAGTGTTTAAACAAATGTCACTTAATACAATAATGTTAACTTACATTGTTATATTATTAACATTACTTACAGTGTATTCATGCTGAAATTCAGTAATGCAGTCAATAATGTTATTGAATGTTCGCAGTTAAGGCTAACCACAGCACACCTCCAGGATATAAATATGCAGTTAATGTTGTGGTTTGTTAAGACGGATGTGATATCCTTATTGGAAAGGCCAATATTGAGATAGGGATTAACAATTGTAGTGTTGTGTGGTCCTACACACACACACACACACACACACACCACACAGTACACTGTATCTCTTGAGTCCTGACCCAGAAGTCCTGCTGTCAACTCTGAGACTTTGAAACTTACAGCAATGAAGGGAGTGAAAAGAATATCTCGCATCTGTCTGAGAGAGAGAGAGGGGGTGAAAAAAAGGAAGGCGAGAAAAGAGAAGGAAGCTATCAGTTGTCCTAACATAACCTTTGCCTGGAGTTTAGTTTGAAATTACTGCACGGTACATCTGTAGCAGGACCATTGGAAATGGCTTGCTATAATTAAGCTTGTCGTTGAGTCAGGTGTGTTGCAGAAAATGGGTATTGGAACCGTTGCCGAAAAAAGGCATGGGAACTGGAGACTTTTGAAACACTGGTTTTCCACTGCTTCTTGGCAAGATTCGTAGAAGGCTTTTTGTGATGAGAAGGAGCACAGATGTTGAAATGTTGTGGAGGAGGTTCACAGCAAAGACTAAAGCCTAAACACATTCCAACTCACCATGCAGGGACCAAAAACAATGCCCTGGGAGTGCCAAGATACACAGTAGGGTTATCACAGATACTGTCACTTTGACAACACACACACACACACACTAGTTCAGGGGGAGAAATGCTTGGAAAGAGAGAGAGAGTGATATTTATATTGTGTTCCTTGCCTTCTTAGGACTGAACGATGGTCAAGCAAGCTTAGTTTATGAAAAATAAACACCCCACCCACGCCCTAAACAGGATGCTGGCATCTGCACTGGTGTATCGAGGACAGATATTTCCCCGCTGTCATACACCACTATGATATTTTATTTTAATGAGAATGACAATTTATGCACAAGAAAAAAAAAAAAAAATGGTGAGATATGACAACGTTTTTTTACACTTGCCTAAAATGGAGAAGTTGACAAAAAAAAAAGAGATGTGATAAAAAAAAAGTGATAGAAAGACATTAAAAAGTGTGTGTTCCTGTGTGACTGCGTTTAGCTGGCACTTCACCATGATTCTCTGCTATAGAATGTTCAGGAGCATTTCACTGAAGGATAATGTTCGTAGCTCTACATTACACCTACATAAACACTTCAGGATAACTGACAAACATGCATAAACGTTTAGAAGCGCTTAGTCCAATGCGCGTCAGCTGACAAAGAATGCCTTTGAGGTCGGAGTGTTTAACCATAGATATGGGGACGTCTTCTTTGAGAAGACATTTAAGCTTAGGAAGGAGTCTCCAGTATCGGTGCTCTGTAGCAGTCATAGGTACGGCTGTTTTCCGACACAGGGAAGTCTTCAGGATGGAGGGCTTTGCGGATTCTCAGAAACCTGACAGGCTTATTTTGTCTTACTAACTTAAAAAAAAATAATAATAATAAAAACAGGTTGGTGATTGCAGTGCTGTTTATAGGTGCAGTAATGTAACTGATAGCAGGAACTAACTTGTTTCCATAAAATTAAAAGTAGTTATAAAGTGATAAAATATATGATGCGTCATTCATTAATAAATTTTTAAAAAAAAAGGTTCGTGTATTGATTGTTGATTATTTTCCTATAATAGCATGCCCTTGTGTTTTATTCCTTGCATAATATGTTATGAATTGCTTACATTCCAAGATGGAGACTTGCATAGCTCCTGCTCTGACACACACCAAGAATGAGCTGTACAAGGCTTATCAGCAGCTCTCTAAATTCCCTCTTGTTGCCCAGGTACACACAAACACACACACACACACACACACACACACACACAGGCAAACCCACATTATTGCTGGTGTCTGTCAGATGGTCTTGCCTTTATTAGTTTTCACTGGCAGGCTATGCAGTCACCAGGAGGCTCCGGGATTTTATCCTTTCTTTAATCCTTCCGTCACATTTTTTATTATCTCTCCTGCGTCTTGTTTATCTCACTCCTTGCTGTTTTGGACCTCCTTCCCTCCTGTGTTAATTCTGCACTTACTTTCTCCTATGAGCTGGTTTATTTTTTTCATTCGTGTATGCGCACACGTATGTTTGTGTGATTGTCTTCCTGTCTGATTTGGCGACGAAGTATGGTTTAGCTGATTCATTCAGACAGTAATACAGCCTGGCTGGTTATGATTAGTGCTTAGCCTCCGAGCTGCATGAACATGTTTGCGTATCTGCGTGGTTTGATTGGCTAGCTGCTGCTTACTGAGCCCGTGTGACCAAAACAAAACAAAACAAATAAAAGCATCTGTAATTATTCAGTGTCATGCTGCAATATTCGATACGGGAATAGCGATTGTTTGTTTAGGAATAATAATATTGATATTGCAAACATATAATCTTACGATACAGAAAGACACAGAGGTAAAATCCGATTGCTGCTATATAAATACGATAATGCTGTCACGTGCTAACAGCCGGATAGAAGAGAAAACATCCCACAGTAATAATTATGGTTGATGAAATGTTTTGTTTTTTTTGTAAATTAAAAGCTTTTCATTTCAATTTGATACAAGAACTGTGGATTCTGCACCATTTGCAAATGGGCAACTAGCGCATAACACAAAACCCAATATTCTCTCTTATTTGTTTCCTGAAGCACAGTGAGTTTACAGAATAAAAAAGGGAGAAACAACGTCAGAAAGTCTTAACTATGAGTCTGCTTATAGTGAGATGGAATAAATCCGTCCTAAACGTTATTATCAAAATATTATTCATTCACTTTATTCATATTAAATGACCATTTCCTCCTGTAGAACTGCCACTCAGTGCTCAGCACGTTCCGAAATTCTCAAACCAGCCCGAGTCACTGAGATCGCTTTTTTTTTTTCCTCTGAAGAACTGACAGACTGGAGATGTCGACTTGTGTCGTGCTTTGCTCTCCTGCCACATGACTGGCTGATTGGATAATTGTGTGAACGTGCAAGGGTGCTGGTGTTCCTATTAAAGTGGCCAAGTATATGCTTTACTCTGTCTGGACAGCCAGTTTAATCGTTGCTACTATTCTTACACCCCAGTTATTCATACTTACAAATAAAACCTGGTGGCTAGCCCACATGTCTCCTGAAATACTCCATGTTTACTCCCTCCATCTCCAAATCCCTGTTCATTCTTGATTTCAGTTCCTGCTTGAGCTTAAGGCTGGAGATGCATTTCTAATAAAATAAGAAGAAGCGAAGTGGGGTTTTCAGCATGACTTTCGGCACAGTTTGTGAGATCCGAGAGAACACAGACCCTAGATACAGTCTTCAGAGATGTCTTTATTCGCTTGGCGTATTTCGTCCTCACTGAGGTCGAATAAGCCATTACATAACGCGTCGATTCAGACGGCATTCAGGAATAAAACACAGAGTTCTGGACAGAATATTCAGCTCGGCGCTATTTACATTTGTGCTGCGTCATGAGGGGGGGGGGGAGAGCGAGAAACAGGACTGAGAGAACTGGACAAATTAAAAGAGGCTGAATAAAGAGAAAGCGAGAGGAAGAATGCAGTACACAGCGTAATAAGAGAAATAGAATAGAAATGTGACCCATTGCATGCTAAGTGAATGAAGCTTATATACAGTACATGAGGAAAATCCAGGCAGTAATTGCAGCATGCTGTGGAAATAAATGTCAAGATTTTTTTGTCCTACATTGCAATTTCAACATTGATATTTGCATTACTGAGGTGATGTAAATATACCACAGGGCTGCTGAATGCTCACTTCTGATTGGTCAGGATTGGATTCTGTCATTTTCTATTTTCGGTTCTGTAATTGTTGATATGGTGCCTTTTGTTATGGGCAAGGAGATGTTTTTTTTTAGCATCTTTGGAAGGAGTCTCCAGCGTCAGTGGTGAAGCTCTGCTTTTAAGTTTTTTTTGCGGTTTCTCAGGAACGTGGCATGCTGTATTATTAATTTCAGGAGAGAGAGAAAAAAGGAGAGGCTGGAATTGGAACTACTGTTTATAGCTGCTATAACAAGTGATAACAGGAGCTAACGTTGTCTCGCGGATAAAACATAAAACGTAACCATAAATTGATAAAGAGCGCGACATATCCTTCGCTGATTATTTAAAAAACGGTAACTGTTCACAAATTGTGTGTTGCATAAGAGAAATAAAACACTTTTGGCCATGCTGTTGTTAGAAAACTTTGTGACTGCGCTTTTTTGTTCCTGATCTGCTAGGAAGTAGTCATATTCGTGTGTGTATATATATATATAAAATAATTTACAATATTGTCCATATATTGTAAGACATGGTGCATTGAAGATTGAACTTTCTGTAGCGAGGAAATCAAACAAATCAAATATTGTTGCATTGAAATAAGGTACGTTAGGCAAATGTGTGCTATCATATTTCTTTTTTGGAGATATTACCGTTTTTATTCTTGTATTTCCAATCAGCAGAACCCAAATATTATAAATATTGATTCTAAACATTGTTTTGGTATGAAAAGCAATTATTCTGTTTTATTACATTTCCTGTTATACTCCAGTTCCCATTATTTATACTTTTTTCTTTTTAATTAGGCATTAAATTAAGCCCATTCAGTTTAAATGATGAGTCAATTTGGTTTGTAGCCATAATATTTAAATGATTGAGCACAGCGTAGAAGACTGTACAGGACAGACTTTATCTGGAAAGCAGAAACGCTGACAAAACGCTGCTCACTTCGACCTCCTCCTGTGAATACTGTCAGAAACATCAATATTGTGCTTGCAGAATATTACAGGAAAAGTCCTGACTCAAGGCCTTCAGGTTTAATATATTAATCATATATGTACCCAATAAGCACAAACCTGCCGTGTGTGTGTGATTTTCTCTTGCATACAGATAAACGTAATAAATGAGTTCAAACCTGCCGGGTCATATTTTGCTCGATTATTTTGTTTGTGTGTGTTTTGTGAATGTCGACGCTTGGCTGCTTGGATCAGTGTGCACGTCCTGTCTAAAAAAATTAAAAAAAAAATTACTCTAAATCAACTCCTGATTGGTTCCCCGCTGATTCGATTTGATTAGGACGGATCTGTACACCAGATAAAGCTCGTTCCCATTTTTCTTCCTTTCCTGCTGTTGTTTTAATCATAATCTCCATTTGCATAATGTCAGTGCCAATGCCAACGCGTCTTGTTTCTGCAAAACGAGTTTTCTTTACTCGTGGCTACTTAAGATTTGCGGAGGAACAGTGTGATAAATTCGTTGTGATAATCTTATGACCTAGTATCATATCAAGAGGACGTCATGACATTAGGTGACATGGCAGTGAATGCGTTAGGAGAGAAAGGAGCAAGATTAGCCTTCCGCGTTTTTTTTTTTACACAGTACTGTTTTCTTTCATTTTTTTTTTTTTACCTAATTTGTTTATTCTTTAAAAGATGGGTTACTTTGTTTTTGTTTTAATGGTGCTTTCTCACCTATTAGAAATGAAATGAATGTTATTGATTTGGGTTTTTATTAAGTTCGTACTACACAGTTTGTCCCCATCTTCACTCCAGTTTGGTCTTTGCAATTCCCACCCACCTGATAACGCTCCCTATCACACAACAGCTACTAACCATGGAGCGTGAAGGCTAACATGTGCTTCCTCCGAGACACATGAATCTTTTCGAACTGCCGCTCATGCTGCATCACAGTGCAGCGTCACACATTCAGAAGGAGGCGCTATCCGCCATCTTCTGCATACACGACCTCACAGACACCTACGGGAAGCCAGTGTCACTCTGACTGAGAGAGTTTGTCATCCCTCCCACCCAGACAACACGGCCAATTCTGCTCTCTAGGCTCCCGGCCATGGATGGCTGTGACATCGTAACGACTTGAACTCGTGATCTCCCAGCAATAACGCTACCCCTTCTCTTTTGCGCCTCCCTACACAAATTTAAATGGACTACGACCATGGTTAATTTTGTTACACTCATCAAAGTTCTATTTATTATTGAGGTCTCATGATAAGCTGCATTGCTGAAGGAGCAACTGTTTCAGTTCATAGCCTAACTAAAAACAGGCTAGGACTTTTTGTTTACTTGTTTGTTGTTTGTCTGTTCATCCAGGACTTCCTGACTGATCTGATGATGTCTGAGGTGGACAGATGTGGCGAGAACGAGCACTTGATCTTTCGCGAGAACACACTGGGCACCAAAGCCATCGAGGAGTACCTCAAACTCGTGGGCCAGAAATATCTTCAGGATGCACTGGGTAAGACCTGCAAAACATGCGATGAGATGTTTGGTAGCTCGTGCGTTGGCCGTTCATGAGGCTGTGGAAATAATTGAAATAACAATGCTTTAGAGTGTTCGATTCAATTACTTGATTAGTAATAATGAACATTCATGGAAGGAGTCTCCAGTGTCAGTGCTTTGTAACAGTCAGGGTTGAGTCTGTTCTCTGTAAGGTTTCTCTGTAACATGACAAGTTGTTATAATGCTATAACGTAAGTGATGACGAGAATGAACTTGTTTCTGAGACAACATTAAACGTAATTATAAATGGATAAAAAAATATGATGTGTTGTTCAATAATAAGTTGAAGAGTTTTAAGAAGTTGTTGAGAGATTGCTGTGGTTTAAAGAGAGAACAAAAACACTCGAACTACAAAAACGAACAAAAACGAACAAAAACACTCGGCTAGAACAGCTTAATACGATCAATCTACACTACGAGCCTTCAGCAACTTCTCATTTTCGCCTGGTGTTTTTGTTCTTTTAAAAGTAGGTGACCTTGTTTTGTAAATCTTGGAACAGAGACAAGCTGCATCTGAAAATAACACTGTTCTGGACACCATTAGCGATACCATTAATGGTATAACTATTTCAGATTTCCTTATCAGGGTATATTGTGTAATCCCCAGTACATAATCACTACATTCAGTGTGATCAGTGTAATCAGTGTCTTTTTTTTTGCCATCTCTACACACACACACACACACACACACACACACACACACACACACACACACACTGGTAGATGGGCTTCACTCGTTCATAAGCCCCATATGAATGAATGCATTTGCAATCCAGAAATGTAAAAAAAAATATCTCTCTGGCTGTTTATCTGCAAATAATTTTTATCAGCTGTAAATTGTACACTGTTTATACCGGCAAAAGGGGACCTAATAACTGCGTGTGTGTGTTTTTGTGTGTGTGTGTGTGTGTGTGTGTGAGAGGGAGAGAGAGACAGAGAGAGAGAGAGAGAGAGAGAGAGAGAGAGAGAGAGAGAGAGAGAGAAATCCAGAGCCAGTCTGTCTATCTCCCTTTAGGTTTCCATTAGGACCACATTTGGGAGTGTTGAATAATGTAGAGCTGTTTTCCTCCGATTAACGCGACTTGTGAAGCTCGGCTGAATTATTGAACAGCTCGCTCCTCAAGATTGACTGAGAGCCACAGAAAGGGCGACGCAAGGACAGGATCTAAATATGTCTTCTTGTTTTGTGTGTGTGTGTGTGTGTTCTGATTGCTTGAGAGGGAGAACTTTTTTTTAAAGCGGAGATGATTGAAACAGCGACCGAGGCAGATGAAATCATTAGAATGATCAGCATCAGATGAGTTGCTGTGGCTGAGCATCAGCTCATGTGACCCTCATCAGTCCTAGTACACACACTGTGTCATCCTCTGCTCGGGGTTAAAACAGTGTCCTTATAGAGTGTAGTGATGCCATGTCCTCATAGTTAACATGCTTTTTACAGCACATCCTAAAATACGTAGCCAGGAATGAATTAATACCGTAATATCTACCGTCAAACGATCTTGCCATGTTCACCTTTTCATGCATAGTGTCCATGCTGATGGACGGTCAGCTTTTGAGGAAAATATAAAATGTAAATCACTTCCAAATCACTTAAGAACATCATGATCCGGATTTCGGTTGCTCTCTAAACTATTCGAATGTTTCAGGTGTATCTTTACAAAGATATTTTGTGCACAAAATCCCAAATTAAATTAATATTTTTTTGTACTAGACTCCAATGAACACCCTAGTGTTTTAAGATTAAGTTTTTTTTTTTTTAAATTTGTTTATTTATTTATTTATTTATTTTTATTGAATGAAATTTTTTTTACCTCCTAAATCAGATGCATCATGCGACAGTCCTAAACTGTCCAATAAATTCTATTTTATTTTAATGAAATATTTGAAACCTGAAATATTTTAACATATTTATATATACATATTTTGGAGGATTTTTTTTTTTAAATTTCAGGTACAATCTTTGATTCTTTTCCTTATTCGAGGTATTCCTACACATGTCCTACGACGATGTGTTTCATTTTTAATGTAAGTGATATTTAGAAAAAAGTGAAAATTTATCTGACGTGCAATTTTAAAGAATGTGGATAGGTTTTTAAATCATTCATGCGTGAAAATAAAATCTTAAGAAAGTCGCTTTATGACACTTCCACTGAAAAATCCTTACAATAACATGCTACTAATGGGGGGAAATGACATCTTAGGTTAAAACTCCAGCTTTACGCTTTTATTCTCCTCCTGCACTTCATTGGCTGTCACCTTGATATCCCTATGCTCAGACAGGAATGTTAAGTCTGTTAAGTCGGATTTCTGTCATGGTGCTCTGCGTTCTTATTTCTGCCAAGTCAAGGATACGGGAAGGTTGAAAAACATTTGGGTAGAAGCGTTTGATTGTTTTGTTGTGTTAAGTCACTGTGTTTTAATTACATTCAGCGTAGCTAGCTGTTTAGTAGCTCTCAGACCAAAGCAGGAAAAAACACACGATCCCGATTGGTTAATCCAGTTTCCCACCATAGCTGCTGGTAGCCAATAAAATGCAGTTAAACAAACTATGGGGTGTGTTTTTGTGCATTTTGTGGTTAAATACAGTATGAAATTGTAATGATGGCCCGCAGCGGTGATGAATTCGCGATTCTGATTGGTCAGAAGGTGATTAATTTTCCGTAACAGCAGCTCTGACAGTATCAATGGCTGCAAGGTTGATATTAATGCGCTTAATGTGTTTCTATAGTAACAGCTAACACAGAAAATGGTATCGCGGATGTTCTACACAATCTAAAACTCATAATGCATAATGATTTGAAAAAAAGTGTTATTAAGTAGATTCAGTGTAAGGAGACATTTATTGAACATTTATGGAAGTAGCTTTGTGACAAAGCTCTGACGCTGGAGACTCCTTCCATAAATTCATAGACTTTTGTAGACTTTTGTAGACTTTCCTGTGTTGGAAAGCTGAAAGCAGGAAGGTCTACCAATAGAGAACGCTGGGTTTTTCATTATTTTTTGGTAACAAGCTGCTTTTTTTTTTGTCTTATTGTAATTGTTGGCAAATTGCTGTGGTATAAAAGACATAAAACACTTTGGGGCATGCTGTTATTTTCCTCTTCATCTAATCTGTCCAATTAGGATGTGGTTTTGGGTTTTCAGTTTGCTTTTTAATATAAAGGATGACTAAAGGACAACAAAAAGGAAAATCTATTCATACTGTTTTTCTGGTACATATGAACAACAAAAAAAGAAACGATTTTAGATTATGTTCAAAAGTTAACAGATGATTATTATCGATTAATGAAAAGTGAATTACGCAGCTAGATGTCGAGCATTCCCATCCCTAAATTGAACTTAACTGAGCGGACCTGAGCTTCACTGTGTCTGAAAATACAGCTATATTTACCAGCATTCTAATCACCTTCTGCTCTGGTGAACTGTCAAAGCGGACAGCTTCTGTTTTTGAGTTCCTCTCAGCATCTTTTTAATAGCATCACAGAAAAGTTTTTTCTTTCTGCTGTCGTCCTTGGCTTGCTCGTTAGAGGGCTGGTTTTGGGGTTATACAATAAAAAAATGACAGATTTTTTTATTTATTTATTTATTAAAAATTACACAGATCAAGTGTAATTGAACTTTATTATGGTTAGTTTTACAGTGGTTGTCCTTTAGTCATTATGTCATGCTCTTTATTAAATTTATACTTCAACAAAATCCATCTCACGAAGGCAAAATTGGGCCTTAGAAACCATAAGTGACAGCTGAAAGGAAATGCTCAGTGTTTCGGTTACAGTGCGCTGCTTTTATGCTTCATGAAGTAGGGTATTAGTCACCCTGACTCACTTTGCTCTTTTCGCAAAAGGATCGTGAATGTATCAGATCAATTGTCTCTGATGTAAGAATTAAACAGAAACCGTTAGAGAGCCCCCTAGCTGCCAAATTAGTGACCCACAGTTATGCACAATGCTATCCTAATAAACCTATGATAAAAACATTTTTTTCTTTTAGATCTTATAGCTTTTCAGTCATGGAAACAACTGCCAAGGGCGCTCTTTATCTCCTTTTCACTGCGCTCTCACTTTCTTTCAATAGGGGAGTTTATAAAAGCACTGTATGAGTCAGATGAAAATTGTGAAGTGGACCCGTCGAAATGTTCAGCCAGTGACCTTCCTGAACACCAGAGCAACCTGAAGATGTGCTGCGAGCTC
>CM041001.1:12441683-12477043 GCA_022985145.1 Pangasius djambal | reverse complement strand
TAGAGCTCTAACGTAGTAAATCAGTTCATACTATACCGATTGAGATTGACAATTTGACATTGTTTCCATTATCAGTGAAATTTGTATTTTTTGTATTTCCCCTTATGCTCTAAGTGCACTTAAACTTTCATCTCCTTAAAGCAACTTCGGACTCCAAAAAGGACATTTCTCACAGTTGCACTTCGGAATTAAATTATGAATAGTGTGTTTACATAATCCATCACTTTTTCTCTCACAGGTTTTGAGCGGTACATGAGAAATCCATTGGCCTCCCAGCAACTATTACTGATTAATAGTTAGATAAACAGTACGACAGCATCAAAAATTGATTCAGGAAAAATCCATAGGGTATCTAGTGGTAGAGTATTGCGTGGTACGTTTCATAGGATGGATACTAGACACTTCTCCTTCTCTCTCTCTCTCTCACTCACTCTGTACATCCTTTGATCTCTTTTAAAGCATGAAACATTTCCGTTGCACAAAACACCACAGAACCAGATGCATTTAAATCATTTAAGGATTCAAAGTAGGCCAAACATTTAAAGCTTTATTTTATTTTTAAATACCTAAGAAAAAGTGTTGGGGCTTCAGAGAGTCAGTCTCAGCCAAGGCTTCTGACAGTTTTTATTGGCAGTATAGAGAGTTTGCTTGACCTCAGAGAGTTTGAAATGGAAATCCATGAGCTTTTTTTTGTGTTCTAACGCAATTAATGTCACAGAGGAAGGAACTTTGCCACTTTGTTATGGTCACTTCTCAATGCTCTCTTTTAAAAGTGAATCTCAAAGACACAGTCTATACTTTATAAGATGTACAAAGATAAGTTTGCTAGAGTTGATTAATGTTTCCTTTGACTTCTGTCTTTTCAGGCTGCCACCTCCAAACTGGGTCCATTACCCAGAATCCTCCGAGACATTCACACAGCACTGACTAATCCATCGAGTGTTCAGGTGCCTGCGCCATCTGATAGCGCTCCATCCCCTCCGCCTGCTGGGTGCAGTGTCTCTACTAGCCTGCAGAAAATGACCATGGACAGTGACCTATCGGGGTAACACAAACACACACAAACAAACACATATTTTATTTTACTTAATAATAGTGGGTCCATAAATTTATTACAAAATGAAAATCCATAACATCTCTGTGTTCTGTGTTCTGTTATGCTTTCTACCAAATCTGTTGTGCATTGAAAAGTCCTCTTGCAGCTTAGCAGGTTCTTCATTTTTTTTTCCTCTTTCCATTCTCTTAGCCTGGTTGACTTCACCCGTCTCCCCTCGCCAACTCCAGAGAACAAGGACCTGTTTTTCGTGACACGTTCCTCAGGTCTCCATGGCTCACCCGCCCGCAGCTCCAGCTACTCCGAGGCCAATGAGCCTGAACTTGGCCTGTCCAATGGCGCTAAAAGCCTGTCCATGGTGGACTTACAGGAGGCCACCAGGACCTTGGAACTCATCCCAGTCACAACAGACGGTACTGTTGAGAAGCACATGGTGGCTTGGAACACCCGGACGCCACAGTGCAACCCATCCGGAGGCCCCATGCTCCAGAAGGTGGGGCAGAAGTCCACAAGTACAGCAGGAGAGGTGGTGCCAGGCAGGCCGGTTCAGCTCCTCGCCCCTCTGTCCTTCCAGAACCCTGTGTATCAGATGGCGGCAGGATTGCCTTTGTCTCCAAGAGTGCCGACCGGAGGAGACTCTGGCTCTGAATGTCACAGTTCTCTCAGCTCGCACAGCAACAATGAGGAAGCCGGGTGCGGGAAACTCAGCTTCCTGAACCAGGGGGGTGGGGTCGGGGACGAGTTGGCCAGAAGCTCTGCAGAGTTTTCAAGAAGGCAGCTCTCGCTTACTGAAGCACAGCACGGAGGATGCCAATCTGCAGTGCCACGGCAAAACAGCTCCGGTCCGCAGCGCCGAATCGACCAACCACCACCACCTACACAGGCTGCTGCCCCCCGTGGACGGACTCCGCCCAGCATGCTGAGCTCTGCCCCGTACCCACGGCCCTCAAGCGGCAGCGCTGTTTCGTCATCACCTGATTGGCCGGGGAGTGGTGCGAGACTTCGTCAGCAGAGCTCATCGTCCAAAGGGGACAGTCCTGAGACGAAGCAACGGTCACAGCACAAGGTTTGTTTCTCTTGTTTACGTTCGTATCATTTCATTTAGCAAGGATTTTTACATTAAATACTACATTATATTTAAACTGTAGGTTCTAGATGAATGTATGAATATATGAAAAGATGCCTGATGTGCATGAGGGACTATTGTAGCTAGGGGTGTAACACAAAATCACTATCTGTATTTGTATCTGTTTAGCATTCTGGATCTGTATTCAGATTTAAACCTGACCGGAAGTGTTTTTTGTTTGTTCATTTGTTTGTTTAAACCACCACAACACTGACCAGGCAGTTACTAAGGATGAATGAATGAATGCTGTAAATGCATTGCACTGCCTGCTCATTTGCACGTCATTTTTGTTGCTTCCTGCAGGATCCCAGTCCCTATGCACATATCATCTACAATCATATGCATTTTTATCAAGCTGTCTAAAAAACAAAACAAGCACCCAATAACGTATCTGTGTTTGTATCTATGCAGAACACATTATCTGTTAATTACATTAAAATGCAGCTTTATTTTTATCTATTGTGGTCGGTTATTCTGCATAAGAATGAGATCACATTCCTGAATGTGCCTGTATTGTATATGTGTGTACACACACTTGTGCTTATAGGAGAGTGGATAATGACAAGCTACCTTATATTGCACAGGCAACATGATAACACTCTGTAATTGGTTTAAAAACATCTTTCCCCAGCATACTTTCTGGGGCCGTATGATGCCATTACCACCCCAAAGTTGCTTATATTCGTATAGCGGTATTCCCCATCATGTTTTATTCCGCCCATTTACCACCAATTTACCAGCGACAATCTTCAAAACATGTTAGTTCGTGATATCACTTATATTCTATACACAGAACCTTGTGGTCTGCTCCGCAGGCTCAGATTGGCCATAGTTTCTTTAATAGCATGTATTATAGAAACTATCCTTACCTCAGCCATGTACTTCATGCAGTAAATGGCTATAATTGTAGTCTGGGGCTTTGCCGTAAGCATATGGACTGCTGTCAATGATCATAATTGTACTTTGAAGGGGACAGGAAGGACATTTCCTCTCAATGCTTTGGTCTCTCTCTGGGGATTTGATTGATTTGGCCTGAATGATTGATGGCAACCCTGGGGCACCAACAACGTCTCTGTCTCTCCATCTCTTTCTCTCTCTCTCTCTCTCTCTCTCTCTCTCTCTCTCTCTCTCCGTCTCTCGTTATTGACTGTGAGGCTACCAAGGCCATACAGTTTCTGTCCACAAATAGAAGAGTGTGTAATCTAGGTCGACATCTCATGGCCCACAAATAAAAAAAACTACTTCTGATTGTATAGTTTGGTTTAAAATAAATAAAATAAAATAAAATAGAATAAAATAAAAATCCCCCTGAAAACAGCTTCCTATTTCACCTTGCTTACACTTTAGTGGCATGATCTTGATTGGTGTTGAACCGTATTATTACATATTATCACATTATTAGTGCATAATGCCTGTTCACACTAACCTTTCACAATGTATATTATGTAAGTTAATATTTTGTGTTTCTGATGTCATTTCTCATGTGATTTCCTAATTAAGTTACTTACCAAAAGTAGCCGGGACAATAATGTGTAAAGAGACTATAATAATTAATAATAATATAATTTTATATATATACATATATATACAGTATATACATACAGACAATGGTGTCCCACTTACTGTATGTGTGGGTGTTTTATGACTTGGCTGTACTCATGCCTGTGTGTGTGCACTAGGCCCCTTCCCCAGTGATCCCCAGTGCGTTGGATCGTACGGCTGCATGGTTGATGAATGTGCCGTACTTAGAGCAGGACTCAGAGACAGATCCACGCAGGGATGCTCAAGCACTCAATGAGAAGGTAATGATCCGAAACACACACACACACACACACACCCTCACCCACCCACACACACTCTCTCTCACCTCAATTTCTACTATTCTAGAATAATAATGATGACATTAACATTATTACTTAACACATAAGGAATTATGCAGTAACCAGGAGAGAAATATTTGAGATAAATTTCAACCATAGAACTTTTTTGCGACGGGGAAAAATTTGATGCCTGGCAGTGTATAAAATGTAGCAAAATACATAAGATAAAAAAAATCTAAAAAAAAATTTAATTTTATGATAAAATAATTATCTAGTCCTCTTGTGATTTTCAAATTCCATGATATATGTCATATGCACACATGTTCTCTATGTGGACCTATAAAATAATAGCATTTATTTGGGTGTTTAATTCTGAAATATCTTCAAATATAAAAATCAAGGAATTTGGCAGCTCTCGTTTAGTCATTCTTCCAATTTTTAATCATAGCCCTCAATACCCTGAAAAGCCATTTCCAGTAATTTCCAGTATATTGCTTCTCGCTGTGATATATTTAGTTACTGAGCTGTGTGTCTCGGTATGAGGGAATTAAAAATAAAAGACTATTCTTTTTTGTGGGAAACAAATGTCATTTTTCAGCAGCAGTGCGCTGAAGACAGAACAAAGGCTGAACTCATTGTGTCAAAGTGATGTACAACAAAGTCATGTTAATGAAATATAGAACATCTGAAACGTCTTAAGTGACTGTGAGGAGTCAGAAACACTTTTACATACAACTCAGAAGTCTATAATAACTTGCAATAATGAGCTGACAATTCAGGGACGGAACAGGCCTGAGACACCAGCATTAATAACGTGTATCTTTTAAACTGGCATCTCTGAATTTTATCTGTGTCTAAAAAAAACCAGTGTATTGAAGTCAGTCTTCACTCACAGCGCCTTACGACATATTGGCATTTCATTTTCCAGATATGGGTAAACGTCGCTACTCGAAAACCACTTTTGATGCTAGATAAAATATTTTCTTTTCTAGCAGCATCACTGAACATGAGAGTGAAGCTGTGAGACAGCTCAAGTGGAAGATGGTTTATCAAACAGCATCTTTTATATTTGATGCTGAATTAGTTATATGTTGAACGCCATGTTTGCTTTCCCCCAAGTTTTTCTCTTTATTTCCCCCGCTCTGCTGTAAATGGTTGTGCATACAATCTCAATAAAGGTAGCAATCTATACTTACAATCCCTTCCGAAAGTATTGGAAAGGCAAGGCTGATTCTTTTGTTTTTGCTACACAATGAAGACATTTGAGTTTGAAATCAGGATGTGAGTTTGAGAGTTCATCTGGATGTGTTAAACAACTTAGAACATGGCACCTTTGGTGGCAGATCACCCAGCTGTTTTTGGTGAGCAAATGTTTTGGAACAGATAGTCTTAAAGTCAATTTTTGCATTGGTTGCATGTGTCTTGCTTGCAATATTTCCGTTCTTCAAATGGTAGATTGCAATACCCTGATCCCTGCCCTGTGGAGGTTGTTGGTGATGCCACTGACTGTCGTTTTTGTGTTTTTTATCATAGCTCTCACAAGGCTTCTGTTATCAGCTGCTGTTGTTTTCCTAGGCTGACCTTTCTGAAGTGTGGTTGTTAGTACACCAGTGGTTTCTTTCTTTTTTCAAGGCCATTCCCAATTGTTGTACTGGCTATGCCTAAATGGTTATGTAATGGCTCTGATTTTCCTTCTTTTCTTAGCCTCAAAGTGGCTTGCTTTTCTCCCGTAGACAGCTCTCTGGTCTTCATGTTGGTTTAACCTTTTTAACAATAAATGTAGTCTTCGCAGACAAAACCCAGGGCTCAAACCAGAAGTAGACATTCAGAGCTATTAATTGTTTAAACAATCAATCTAACAGGGCACACCTGGGCAACAACAAACACCTGTCAGTCACATGTTCCAGTGTTTTTGATCACTTGAAAAATGGGTGGGTTCAAACAAAATGTGCCATTTTCTAAGTTGTTTAACACATCTAGATGTAACTATATTAATGAAAGCTGAAATTCTGATCTATCATCTCATATTTATCTTTTGATCTCAGACCCAAGTGTCTTGAGTGTATAGCAAAAACAAAAGAATTGGCCTTCCAGTACTTTCGGAGGGGACTGTAAATAAACTAATAGTGATTGTGGTAGCAGGGTATGTCCATGGGTGCATGTGTGTACTTATCGCATGTCATTCATTAGCTCTCTCTCCCTCTCAGTATCAGGCAGAGATAGCCGTGCTGCAGGATCAGCTACGCGTGTGTGTGCAGCAGCTGGAGCAGTGTGAGGCTCGACTGCACTCTCAGGACGATCAGGCTCAACAGCTGCTGCTGCAGTACCAGAACCGTCTGGAGGAAGCTGAGCAGAGACTGCACCGCCAGCAGGAGGACAAAGAGCTGCAGATGAAAAGCATCATTAGTAGGTGAGACACAGACTATTAGATGCTGTATGTATACTCTGTTCCAGTGCCTAAATATACACAGCTTATATAAGGAATAAACCATGACGAGGTGTACTGTTATCCATTTATATTTACATTTAATGTTGTTGAACATCCATGAAACAATTTAGTTCCTGATACAGTATCACTTACACTATAGCAGCTATAAACAGTCACTCCTTCTCCAGAAGTGACTCTTTTTAAAAAAAAAAAAAAAAGAGTCTGCCAAAGTTATTCTGCCTTAACTTTGTTTATTTAATCGTTAGCATCAGTCATAAGCTAATTTATCATTGGTGGCCAGATTTCCCAGTTGCTAAGCAACTGTGTTCTCATGACTCTAAACACATGAATAGTGAGGCATAAAAAAGTAGAAACACAAGATCATGACTAGGAGTACTTTATTTCCCTCATAAAATACATTTATTGTCATTTTGTTTTCTTGCTGTATGCTTTGAATAAGGTCATGATTCATGTCTTTGGTTTTGATGCTTTAAAGTCTTGATTTAGGAATTTTAAAAAAAATATGTTTCTGAGGATAATGAATGGGAGAGAAACTTCTGGAACCAAGGCAATTTAAAAAAAAATGTTCCTCTCTGCTGAACTGAAGTGAACTGAGCTGAACGGAGAGCTCATTATGGAATGAAAACGCAACAGACTAGAATAGACTGACTCAAACAAAAAAGAAAAATGTGACACATACTAGGATGGAGTTTCCTTTTTCATTAGCGCTGATCCTCTAAGGGTTCGCATGGACCAAACTGTCAGCTTTTATCTAGTCTCTGTTTACTGAGTTTATTTGTATATGCTGTGTAACCAGAATAAATTTGTAGAGAGAAACATTGAGCCCATGTTCTGGACCAATGTCCACAAAATCTGACTAATACTGTATGTCTGGAACAACAGATGAAAAATTAGTGCTAAAAATGTTGTTGTTGTTGTTGTTGTTGTTGGCTTTTTTGCAGGTTGATGTCTGTTGAAGATGAGCTGAAAAAGGATCATGCTGACATGCAGGCCATGGTCGACGCCAAGCAGAAAATTATAGACGCACAGGTACGAATGTTTGAAAATATTAGAATGTTCACCTAGAAAGTATATACAGTATATATATATATATATATATATATATACACTATATTGCCGAAAGTTTTGGGACACCCCTCCAAATCATTGAATTCAGGTGTTCCAAGTCACCAACTTTCTGCAGAGTCAATAGCTACAGACCTCCAAACTTCATGTGGCCTTCAGATTAGCTCAAGTACAGTACGCAGAGAGCTTCATGGAATGGGTTTCCATGGCCGAGCAGCTGCATCCAAGCCACACATCACCAAGTGCAATGCAAAGCGTCGGATGCAGTGGTGTAAAGCACGCCGCCACTGGACTCTAGAGCAGTGGAGACGCGTTCTCTGGAGTGATGAATCACGCTTCTCTGTCTGGCAATCCGATGGACGAGTCTGGGTTTGGAGGTTGCCAGGAGAACGGTACATTTCGGACTGCATTGTGCCCAAGTGTAAAGTTTGGTGGAGGGGGGATTATGGTGTGGGGCTGTTTTTCAGGAGTTGGGCTTGGCCCCTTAGTTCCAGTGTAAGGAACTCTTAATGCTTCAGCGTACCAAGACATTTTGGACAATTTCATGCTCCCAACTTTGTGGGAACAGTTTGGAGCGGGCCCCTTCCTCTTCCAACATGACTGTGCACCAGTGCACAAAGCAAGGTCCATAAAGACATGGATGACAGAGTCTGGTGTGGAGGAACTTGACTGGCCTGCACAGAGTCCTGACCTGAACCCGATAGAACACCTTTGGGATGAATTAGAGCGGAGACTGCGAGCCAGGCCTCCTCGTCCAACATCAGTGTGTGACCTCACCAATGCGCTTTTGGAAGAATGGTCAAAAACTCCCATAAACACACTCCTCAACCTTGTGGACAGCCTTCCCAGAAGAGTTGAAGCTGTTATAGCTGCAAAGGGTGGGCCAACTCCATATTAAACCCTATGGAATAAGAATGGGATGTCATTAAAGTTCATATGCATGTAAAGGCAGACGTCCCAAAACTTTTGGCAATTTAGTGTATATATATATATATATATATATATATATATATATATATATATATATATATATATATATATATATATACATACACACACTGGTTGTTATTATTATTATTCAAATTATATCTCTCAACTCAAAACATTTCCTAAAATTATGAATTATAATTCATTAATCAAGAAAGACTGCACTAATCGTACTAATGTATTATTGAACAATAAGCCAGGAGGTACAGTGGTGCAATGGGTGGCGTTGCCGTCTCACAGCTCCAGGGTCTCAGGTACGATCTAGAGCTATTGTATAATGAATTGATTGATGTCTCACTGTGAGATAAAGCCCAGGTTCCATTCATTAACATTAATTATCATGTTATGCTAATTAACGTTGGAAGGTTTTTCACTTTTAAAGACACCTCCTTCTTCCACACAGACTTTCTCTAATATTAATCACCTACGCTTCAGAACAAAGCATGAATGGGTAGATATGTAAGGAATAAAACGTATCATCCATCACTTATCATTTCAATGTTTTTGTGATTAAACAACGCCGTTTTTAGGCTTGGATTACGTAGCGTTTCTATATAGAGTACAAGTCTCGATGAATGAGCTGTTACTATAGAAACAATAACGTAATAGAATGAGCACAGCTGGAACTACTGTCACAGCTGCTGCTACAGAAAATTCATCAGCACCTTCTGAATAATCAGATTTGAGAATTCAGCAGCACCGTGGTGTAAACGCATTTAGGGTATGCTTACGTATTCCAGCTCTAACCCACCTTGCAAATTAAAAGGGGAAAAAAAAAACGGTGATGGAACAAGAGCCAAGAGTCCTGTGTGAATTGGAGCTGAAATAGCACCAAGTGCTATTCATTACGTTTCTTTTTTTCTGTCTCTGTTTCTCTCAGCAGTCCGAACATAATTTATCTTTTTTTTTTTTTTGGTTCATTAATCATTACCGCCCCAATGAGTTTGAAAAAAAAAAAATCTTTAGAGAAGCCAAGTGTTCTCTGGAGAAGATTAAGGTATTATGAGCCATTTGTTTGTTTGTTTGTTTGTTTGTTTGTTTGTTTGCTTACGTTAGAGTTGTGTGCAGGACCGTTTCTTAAATCCGGGTCATACCTGCTCCCACAGGTACGAGGTTTTTTTTTTTTTTTTTTTACCTGTTCACGATATTTGCTAATGAAAATAGTTGGTTGTTTTCCAAGCTATAAACAAATTTAAACCGCAGTGACACTAACCAGAATAAATCTGATCCTGAAGATGAATGAACATCGCACACTTGTGTCTGAGCGCTCAGGATGCGGCGTTTTAATGATCATGACCTGTTTTTTTCTCACGAGCTTCGTACCTGACGTCCAACTCTCTCCCTCATGGGAGTAAAATGCTCCTACTCATGTATTCGGTTCTGTAGGAACCCTGTCCTCTAATTCACGTTTCTCTTTTTGTCTCCGCAGGAAAAGCGGATAACTTCTCTGGACGCGGCGAATGCGAGGCTCATGGGCGCTCTGTCTCAGCTGAAGGAGCGCTACAGCATGCAGACGCGCAACGGCATCTCACCCACCAACCCCACCAAGCTGCAGATCACCGAGAACGGAGAGTTTCGCAACTCCTCCAACTGCTGAAGCCAAATTAGAGACACGTTCCCGTCTTAATCCGGACTGAAAGAATGGATGAGGACTAGAGACAGAGCCTGACATCACTGGAGGAGAAAGAGAAGCTCTTTTTTTCGACTATGTCTCTTGAACCCAAGCAAGTTCTTTTGGATGAACGAGGAACTGTTTTAAAAAGTCGCTAAATTCTGTTGGCTGTGCTTTTGGGACACGAGTGAAACCTCAGACTTGTGGCTGTGACCTAGCAGCAGTGTCTGCTACTTCAGTTTAGGACAAACCACTAGATGTAAATCTCTATCAGAGTATCTACACGTAAACAAAAAAGGACATACTGGTACATCACTTTATCAATATGGACACTACAACGTGATATAGTTGGGAGTGCTAAATCCCTAAACATCCACATCGTTCATCGGAAAAGGTCATTCTCTGAAGCTTTGAGTATTGCAGAAATACCACGCTTCTTCAGGACATCAAGTGCCGCTTTGCACTCTTTCTCATACGTGGACTGTATTCTCTCAGACCGCTCCACTTCACCCACATGTAGTGCACTTTGTGAGCTATTAACATGATAAGCCTTAAAAAAAAAATGAACTGCAGCTCCTTTATCCCTTGATCCGTGTCTGTAAGGTAGAGAGGTCAAAAGTATTATTTATTTTTAAACCTAGTCTTGGGAAGAAATGAACAGTTAACTTTATATATATATATATATATTATAGATTTATATATTTCTATATAAATCTATATGACGATATATATATTACATAGTTATACTTTGTATATACTATATATGTGCACGCACACACACACACACACACACACACACACACACACGTACACACAGGTCGCAAGTACACATTGCTTCAGTAATAAAAAAAAAAATTGCAGAGTAGTACAATAGCAAATGATATTACATAATATCAATAATAAGAATACTATCAATATATGATCGCTATATCAATGAGATCACCTCCTAAAGCTTCAACAGCACTTTATTCTGCTAGCTACGCCATTTCGTCAGAAATCCTTCCTACTCTGCAATTTTTTTTACCTCCACGTATATAGATTCCACTTTACTCAATCGATACTTCCTGAGACTTTGTTAACGACTCCAGACACCAAGTACGCAGTCAGTTCCGGGTTATTATACATTATTTATTAGTGTTCATGCTTAAAATGGCCTCCATAGACTGGTGATGATTTTTTTATTTTATTTGACCGTAACTTGCCATGGAAGCATCAGTTAAAATGTTAACGAGCATTGTAATCTTGGCAGCGCCCACAAACAATTTGCACACAACTTCTGTGTGTTGTTTTGTTTCCCACTTCTGTGCCTTCTTTCTTTGAAGGCCGTGGTGGGTTTTTTTTTTTTTTTTTTTTTTTTTTTTTTTTTTTTTTTTTTTTTTTTTTTTTTTTTTTTTTTTTTTTTTTTTTTTTTTGCGTTTTTACATGTGGCACCAGGTATAGTCTGTAGTCCTTCAGCGTATCTAGAGCTTGTATATTTTTGTATTCCTGTTCATAACTGTTTAAGGAGCCACATGCAGTTATTTATGACATGCACTGTGGTGAAATGTGATGCTGAAGCTTTAATTCAGCCATTTCCCCCCCACCACCACCACTACGAAACATGAGAGACAAGTGTGGCTCTCTTTATTTGACTGCAAATAATCTAGCGATGCAACGGGCCTGGGCGTCGGGATCTCAGAGAACGGTATCGCTATTTTTACGTTATATAAAAAAAGAAATCGAAAAGGTCTGTCTGCTGTAGCAAGACAAGAGGTGTGTCCTGTAAATATTCTACAAAATAAAATATATAAAATATATCTAAAAATATATATATATGAACTTCGACATGCGTTCTGCTGATAGGACTTAGAGATTTCCATTTCCTACAATGTTACTGCTGTTTAAATGTCATTTTATTTTTGATATCCAGTCGTGAATGCAATTGTCCCGCAGGTTTATTAATATACATTGTGATCATGATGCAAAAGATTTGTTTATCCAGAGAGTTTACAGAATACAGAAGCACAAAAAACCTATCATTTTATTCTGCCCTGTTAAATACACATTAAGTCTATGCACTTTTTTTTTTTTTTTTTTTTTTAAATGACATTTAGTCCTCCCTAAATGGAAAGTACAAGATGTTAGATCAACATAAAATAAACAGTGGTAGCCCACTAGAACTCGTGGTTCTACTAATTAGAAGGTCGTGAGTTCAAATCGTAGAACTGCCCTAGAGCTGCTCTTTGGTGCTTGGACCCCCAAATGCTTAACTACAAGCTTGCTTAGTCACTTTGTATAAAGTGTCCCTTTGGAATAAATGTCAATCTGGATTAAGAAAGTAGTGGATACAAGTCTGAACCATGTAGCAAATCAGAAATTTTGAGAAAAAATGCAGGCAATTTTTTTTTTTTTTTTTTTTACACTGTGCCCACTTCAGATGATGAATAACTACAGAATCAAGGTGCTCATTTGTGAGTGAACGGCCCTGAAATGGAAGCACTTTCTGGATTTTTAAAAAAAAAATCAATTCTAATACGTTTGGTGCTTTACTTCTTGAAATTGTCCTAATTTGTAGCCAGTGACATATAAATGAACATGTGCTGCAGCTCTATTGCATTTTAGCACTTGTATCTTAACGCAGTAGCCACGCTTAAAGCCCATATTTCAGTCGCTCACATCCAACTGAACTATAGGCCTTGCCAAACGACAATCTATTCAGAACATCACCGTTTGCTAAGTGGTCAAGTCATTGTGTTGATTCTTATATACCGTGCAGCATACAAAGAAAAGTATTCGCTACCATCTCCAGGTCTTTTTTTGTTTAGCTCTAGATCGTCAGATATCTCAGTGGCACACACCTGTTCTCAGCAGTCGATGTGGTATATAAGCTTTGTCAACAGAGACATGAATCTCCAAATGAATATGAGACTATGTTGTATGTTGTATAATCCTTGTAGAGAAACTTTTGTAAGTATGTTTAAAGTGTTGGCTTCTTTTGAGGATGATGAGAACAATAATGTACAGAGAGATATGTCCGTGTTAAGAATGATGAAAACGTGGCTGTGCAATTTAATGTACATTGGCAACTAGGATAATTAAAGTTTTATTTAGATATTTTATATATCTGCCTTCTTGTCTTGATTTTATTACACGGTGTTCTTCAAAAGGAGGTGCTACGCATGGGTCCGGTTGCATCTGGATGCAAAAAGCTTTGGAGCTAAATTTGAAACGATTGGGTGGGCTCATGTCTCTCGGAGCTTTGAGCTATTTTTCTGCAATATAAAAAAACAAAAAATTTAAGTTTCCATTATATACTATCATGGAAATGAACTATATGGTAGGTTAATTAAATGGCGAATCACTGTAAATACCTTCTTGTTTATAGTCATACAATTTCTAGCAAGCTTTTTCAAACCTCTGGGTGGTACTATACCCTAATATTAATAGGAACACCTATACCCATGTACATTCATGCTATTACCCATGTAATGCACTTAATCGTGTCACAGCAGTGCAATGCTTAAAATCATGCACCTACAGGACAAGAGCTTCAGTAAATGCTCACCTCATGCAATGGGGAATGGTGACTTTGACCACGGCATTGGTTGTGGGTTCATCATGGAATATGCTGGTTTGAGAATTTCAGAAACTGCTGATCTCCTGGGACTTTCACGCTCAGTTGTCTGTAGATTTCACGCAGGATGGTGCAAAAAACATCCTCGGAGCACAAACGCAAATAATCACTCTTACACAAATGATCACTCTTTACAACCGTGTTGAGCAGAAAAGCATCTCAGAATGCACAACATGTTGAATCTTGAGGCAGATGAGCTACAACAGCAATCTGAGGCGACAGTGGGAACAGGCTCACCAAAACTGGACTGTGAAGACTGGAAAAACATCACTTGTTCATTTATTTCCCATTCTGATGTGAATAAAATCTAAAGCTCTAGACCGGCATTGTTTCTGCATTATTTTATGCATTGTGCTGCTGCTACATCATTGGCTGATTGGCTAATTGCAATGAATGAGCAGGGACACACGTGAGTGGATATTACTGTGACTTTATGAAAATTAAGAGGAAAAAAAACAAAAAAACAACAACATTTCATTCAGGAGTCCAAGCTTTATTCAACATGACCATCCAAACAAATGAGATCATTAGAGCTAAACAGATAAGTGCAATATTAAATAAAGCTCTTAAACACACTGTGTGTGTGAATTGTCTAATATTGGTTAAAATATTATATAATTATATATAATTATGTGTAACAGACTCAATTATACTACAGTGAAGCACTCTGTTACATGAAAATAATATTAAATAAAATACTCTGTGAATATAAATACAGTAGTTGAAGTAAACGTTTAGTGCACTCAGTGCCATAATACGGCGTTAACACCATTATTTCATCATAAGGCCGCTGTTTTGGGTTAGTTGTCGGCCGTGTCGTAGTTAGCTGCTTGTCAGAAGTGAAAAGTCAGTGGTACAATTCCCTTTAAAAATCTAAGTGTGTAGAGTCCGCTCGTCCCTGATTCTGTGATAAAGGGATACACACTTCTCCTTCCTTCAGCTTCAACAAACTGTGTTTTAGCAATACAGTAGCAATTTCAGTCTCAGAATACACAAGAGTGACAATCTGTAAGTACCCTAAATCCCTAAAAAAAAAGCACACAACAAATAAGTATGAGCTGTCTCTTGTTGTCGGTGTGTATGTGTAAAATACATACACACACGGACAACAAGATACTTATATATGAAAATCATATATGAGATTTTATCACATGTACACAAAATACTTCATGGGCATAATTTCCTAAAGGCGCAGTGAATAGTTACCTGATATATAAAAATCAGTATGATTTTTACATCATATATTTTATTTTGCTTCAAAATCACGTGACTTTTATATGATGCCATGCATATAAATGTTAATGAAACCTCTTCTGCAAAGTTCTTCAGGTGAGACGGCGTGACCCCTCTGTTCTTTTGCTCTAGTATTGCTCCCTGTTTTAAGAAGTGGCGCGTGGTTCAGCCTCCCAGGTCTCCACGTTTCCTTTCCCAGAAGGCTGCAGAGTCTGAAGACGGCGAGTGGCAGTGGGGGAGTTGAGCACGCTTGGAACGTGAGTAGAATTGAGACTGGGGTGAGATTTCAAGGGGCGCGGCTTCTCATCGTGTCCCTCCCCCTCGAGCGCGGCTTCGCACAGCTCCAGCAGCGAGAGCGCTTGCTCCCTCAGCGGTGTCGCCTTAAACCTGCGTGAGGCCAAGAAGAAAAATGCCTCCACGAATGCCTGCAGTCCCATTCCTGTTGAAAGAGGAAGACACAGTGGTGTTACAGACGTTGTGTATGCTTCCGTTCGAATCCAAATTTCACAAAATGTTCAACAACAATTTGTGACATCGTCACAAAAAAACAGAACCATCCAAACAGGAGCTGTGTATATCCAAAAAAATCACATGCTGAAAAGATAGCTTGCACAGACCAGGACTAAACCTGCATTTGTGCCGTTGCCATGGACACCAAAGTTACTAAGCAGCTCTCAAAACAAGTGTTTGACAGGGTTAGGTGGTTAAACAAGAAGTAAGAGAAGAATTGCTTTACTATGATAACACAATTCAGAAAAAAAAAGGATTCATTTATAAGTGGCTTTGACCATTATAAGTCTCTGAATTAACAGAAAGAATAATATCGTTATTTAGCGTAAATAAAATGAACACACATTCACAACATTTAATTAACTCGCCTAAATGTCCCGTTTGGCAAGTACATCAAACGAATGTTTTAGCAGGAAGCGGCAAGTCACATTTATATATGCACAGTACAGTTCAGCATTTCTTCTCGCCGCCATTGGCTATGCTAAACTGCCGTAGGTGTGAATGAGTGTGTGTATGGTGTGAATGAGATCCCATTCAGGTTGTCCCTGCATCACGCCCGGTGTTCCCAGGATCAGCCCTGGATCCACCGTGACCCTGAACAGGATCAAGTAGGGGACTGAAGATGAATGAATGAATGAATGAATGTAAGAGAAGGAATCCATCACCTCTTCTTTTTTGCCAATAAAGCCCTACATACCACACTGATCATCAAAACAAATGGTATTTTGTTTTGATTCTGGGGAAAAAAAAAAAATTGTCGTACAAAATCTGATGTACTCTTTCGTCGGATAAAACACAGAGCTCTAGGTTGCTTACCAGCTTCTCTGGAGTCAGGGAGCGCACCAGCCCAGCGGCGGGTGATGTCGATGTAGAGGATGTCCACTGACGCCATGGTGAAACTGCTGTTACTCAGCTTGCAATTCCTAAAAGAGACAGCTCGTTAGTTTGAATGTGTGCGTTTCAGCACACTGAATTTCAGCATGCAAAAACCAGAAGCCGACAAACATTGCAAACAATTAACAATTAGTATTGACTTGTTGTAGCATTGTATTGTAGCAGGTTTTTAGCAGGAACAGCAATAAAGGTGTTATAAAACATGTTTTATCAGCTACATGATTATCTTGTTTTATCTAGGTCGGCTAATAAAATGTATACCACCACACTGTTTACTGCTCGATTCTGGTAGATCTTTAATTTTCTATAAAGTTTATCTAACATAAACAAAGTTAACATATTAATGCACTCGTTCTTGTATGGTATTTCCATAGTAACAGCGTGCACAGGAACTTGTTTAGCAGATGCTCCACATAAGCAAATCTTGAAAAAAAAATTGTGTAATTGTTTTTTTTTTCTGAGCCTCGAGTGTCAGGGCATTGCAACACTCCGAGGTAAAGCTTGTTTACGTTTGAACATGGGATGGATGTTTCATAGTAACATGAAAGCTGTGTCTTTTTTTTTTTTTTGTCTTAGCTTTACCTTAGCTTGGTATAGCTGTTATAACATAAGTGAGAACTTGTTTCATGGACATTCCATAATGTTAATCATAACTATAAATAGATTAAAAGACTCACATCACTGTTCAATAGTTTACAAATCGCAATCTCGGTAGTATAGCAGGAATAAAACACTTGCTTTTATAGGAAAATTATCCAATAAGAACAATATCCACTTTGCTTCAGGCTCTTTCACACCACCTCGATGTTGATTATTTTCCTATATCTGCATGCTCCATCATGATTTATTCCTTCCATAAAGAAGAATCGACCAGTCTTGCCTGATGAAAGTGCGGAAGCTGGTCGGGCCGAGTTTCATGGTTCCTTTGACCCCGAGGAAGCGCAAGAAAATGTCAGCAATCCGCTCTAATATTCGCAGATAGTTGAACTGCTTCATGTACTTGGGGAAGACTTGTTTTAAACACAGAGATGGAAGGGACTCGACAAGCTCTGCCTTCTCATCTGATCCGGCTTCTACAATGATGGCTTCTTCTGGACTTTTGCCCAGGAGGACTGATCTGCTGACAAAGAAAAAAGGTGACTGGGTATACTTACTGAAAATGTAAATAGTGTGAACAGTTCTCTCACGTTTTAGAACCTCACGAGTTGCCCAGCTAATATTTTACCCAAGTATCAAGACAGAATCCCTTACCTGAGTTAGATTTATTTATAAAACCATTAAAAGCCTCTTTATCTTGTCTTGATTACATTAATAGAAATGAAATACATTTCGGCTGTTTAGTTTATATGTTTTCTTAATTATCTTAATTTCATGGCAGCCATCTTTCATGCCCCAGCCCAAACTGATGAGGCTGTGTTTATATTCCTCAATCTAATTTTATGGACCATTAGTTTTATGCAAACATTGAAGAAATGCTTGTAGCTGAAACTCTAGAGCAGATAAAACGATAAGAATTTTTATGTATTACTTTGAGACATATTTGAATCTCTTTAATATTATTTAAAACAAAGTATTTCCTGTATATGAGACTGAAAATGGAATAAAAACACGTGCCCCTGCTCAAACACATACAGCTAAATGTTCTGATAGCAATTTAGAAGAAAATCAGTGATATTTATGGTATTTAGTCAGTATCAGTATAATAATTGGTTAAGGTCATGTTTTTATTAATTGGAAAGAGAGTTTTCTGTAAGGCCTACACCATCAGAAGCATGTCATTCAATAACGCACCTTAGCATCTGAAAGATAATGTGATTTTCAGCCTTGTGACCAATGGTCAACTTATCAGATGTCACAGGAAGACACTGACATCAACAGATGACCAGAGGTTGACCAGTAATGGGCTAGAAGTAGGAATATGAACCTCTTTTGAGCCAGACAGACAGTGAGAGCTTGGGGAGCGAGAATGGAACCACATACTTGCCAGGAGGTGAAGGTCCACATTTAACTCTGCAGATTGTTCAATCAAGAGGTAGAGCGAAAGACCAGGCCCTAAAATATTCTCAAACCTATACTGTATGGCCAAAAGTATGTGTATACCTGACCATCACACCCAGATGTGGTTCTTCCCCAAACTGTTGCCACAAAATTGGAAGCACACAATTGTATAGGATGTCTTTGTATGCTGTAGCATCACAAATTCCCTTCACTGGAACTAAGAATTCAAAACCTTTTCCGGCAAGACAATGCCCCTGTGCACAATGCGAGCTCCATGAAGACATGGTTTGCCAAGGTTGGAGTGGAAGAACTTGAGTGGCCTGCACAGAGCCCTGACTTCAACCCCAGTGAACTGGATCGCAGACTGCACCCCAGGCCTTCTCACCCAACATCAGTGCCTGACCTCACTAATGCTCTTGTGGATGAATGAGCACAAATCCCTACAGCCATGCTCTGAAATCTAGTGGAAAGCCTTCCTAGAAGAATGGAGGTTATTATAATTATTATAAAGATTACAGCAGCAGTTTTTAGGTATAAGTCTACCCACTGAAGCAACAGTGATACTTCGGCATAAACTGTTTTTGGGAAGTTCAAACCTTTACAGCATCCATGTAGAACCATGAAATCTCCAACCTGTTTTAGATAGCCATCACTATATTAGCCAATGCTTGGGCTTGGTATAGACATAATATTAATGCACTCTCCTTCTAGACAGATAGCAAGAGAAGCAGAGACCATATATGTGAAGTACTGAAGGTCCTCAGATAACCTAGAGGACTTTTTTTTTTTTTTTTTGGACTGATTAGAAGTAAAGTGAATACAGAAAGCAGGGTACTTATACATAGTTGATTGGATCCCACTTCCACATTTAAACAAGTCTGATTTGATCACCTGAAGAGTGAATACATGACTTCGCACCTGTAGTGAGTAGTGAGGTAAAAAGCATAAAGATGATGCCTGGGATAACCAGCATCCTAAGCTAACAGATTGCAAGATGTTGTAGCAAAAGCTAACTGAGGGGTAGCTGAAGCTCTAATGACTATTAGAAATATCAAGGTTTTTGGATTATGGGGAATGTACTTTAAAAGTTGATGATCATTGACAATTCTTTACAGTTTTTTTTTTTTTTTTTTTTTTACAACAACAGACAATATTAAAGTTTTTTTTCTTGGTGATTGTCTTCTTACTTTTAGCCTTCTGAAACACTTTAGCCCAGTGGTCATTGAATAGATTTGACCTGAAGCCAAATTCTATTCTTGGTGCTATTTCCCTGCAACTATTCATATCTTGGTAGATAGCAACCAAAACCAGGGTGATAGAGTCAGTCACGCTGACCATGTATATCTCAGAGCATTGATGACTCAACTGGAAACCTAGATATGGTGCAGCGGAGTGATAATTTATTGGAACAGGCTTCAGACAGGAATTATAAGCTTTAATTCCACTGGAAGGCAATCACATTGGTCATGCCATTCATTCAAAATTTTACATTTATGAAGCATGGATTGGGGCTAAATAAAACTTGCTTACAGCCCAGATCTTGCCCAGTTTTGGCTTTATTGGATTTAAAGAACTCAGCATAAGTTCGGTGTGGAGACGTTTCTAGCACTTCATACACTTGCTTTCACCCCCTCAAAGATTGAGTAGGGTAATGAGAGAGGTGTATCTGCCTCCCTTGGTGGATTCACTTTACAGCACAGTGGGTTGTGTGGTTCTGGTCACCAGGTTCCAAAGGGATGTTCTTACATATTCAGTTTTTTTTTTTTTTTTGGAAGTCTGACAGGTTTGTCTTGGTGTCCTTGATCTTAAAATGTGCAGTTCTTCAAGAAATGCCAGTTCCAACATTCTGGGTGGTCAAAATGTCATTTAAAAGGACCTGTTGGCTAAGAGTGGAGTCTGATTTTCACCAAGTTCACAATGGGTTTGTACAGACATTCCTTCGACATCTTGATCATATGCCTCTCAATGGTACATGCAAGTAAATAAAGCAGCAGTATCACAACACTGCATCAGGATGTTACTTATAAAGGTCACCTGCAGCGGTCCATTTCTTACCCACACTGGTTTTAAAGGGCAACCACAGGATCCCAATGGATCCCAGTCCATGCCCCTAGACCAAGCTGTAAACTGTACTTTTAAAGAACACACATCTACAGATGAATTTCTCCAATGTCTCTGGGATATAACTCTTAGCAATATGTTGTCAACAATCATGTATGCCATTGGCTATTATTCTCTTGAAGATAAACTCCGGTTGTTTTGTTTATGCATTTGTTTTCTTGTTGGTTTCATTACATCTGCATCTGACATACCTATCTTATTCTTATTAGTTTTCCACCTGTTACACACCACTGCCAGCCTCTAGGAATATTATACAGTGCCTCCTAGTGGAGATTTTTCAGCTTGCTTAATGAGAGTGAATGACTACGTGCGCAAAGGTGCGAGTGAGTCAGAAGGCAGGTCCATAAGGTGCTCTGCCATTTTGACACCATTTCAAACTAAAGGAACCTGTCCACAAACACCCTTAGCTGAAACATCAGTAATACAGTATTTCCATTATGCATCAACTCTGGGAATTGTGTGGGAAGTGTTTCTAAAAACTAAAATCCATTTCAACAATTGCAGGAAGCCATCTCAACTATATTCTCTATTCTAGTCATGATTATGCAAAATGAAGGCAGTGGAATGCCCACGCACAATTCAACTTTCTCACTTCTGCAGAGTTCTTGTTTAAACTCCTCTCCTCGTCTTATTTCCCCTTAAGCCTTTAGTAAATGGTAAAGTTGGGTGGTGATGTTTTTTTTGAAGCTGAAGTCAATTTCGATGCTCCATTTATTTTAATTTAATAGATCATTTGAGATAAGAACTTATACACAGACAACACACATAAAGAAGCTGAATTCGAAATGCTCCTTACTGGTGATCCTAAAAGAGCACACACACAAAAACACACACACACACACACACACACACACACACACACACACACACACACACACACACACACAGCAGAGCTTGATTAATCTGTTTTTCATTTCTGGTTCTGTGACAACCCAGCTCCGGTCAATAGCCCTGTTTTACAAATCATCAACTCGGATCAGATGAATAAACCAGCAGACAAACACTTGTAATGAAGTGCCTCTGTCACGCAGTCTCTCCCTCTCTCTCTCTCTCTCTCTCACACACACACACACACACACAAAGGTCTCACTCGTCTACTGATGCAATAATTTCCTGAAAAACAGCGGCTGATTTATTTTTTTTTTAATTTCTGTAAAGTTTATCAAACTATGTGTGTACATGTTTGCTTCCAGTGTTTACAGGTTTTTGATACGGGGTGGACAAATCAATAGCCTGGGCACCTGGGACAAGTAGATTTTGTGTGTGGGTTATTATTATTTTTTAAATTCAAGCAAGTTGGTTTCGTTGGGTATGTATGATTACACTTAATGCACTATACCGTGTTACAAGGAACGTCAATGCTGTTACTAAAGAGCAACCTTCCGAATACCGAAACCTGCTGCACTACACACATCAGTCAAAGTGTGATCTGGCTGACCGTAGAACAATGCTGATTCGTTTTCTTTAGTCTGCGTTAACACACATGACTAGCTAACTACCTAGCCATATGTTATTATATCACATTAGTTGCCAGTTCTTAGCCTAGTCAATTAGACTTGCAGGCAAACAAAACATGGGACTGGGTAAGCACACTGGAGCTTCCATTTGCCCCATGGACTAGCTAATGAAGATATCATTTGCTGATGGTATACTTAAGGTAGCTGGCCTACTTCTACTAGCAAGGTTGCATTACGTAACATTGCATAACCTTGATGAAAACTACAAAGCACTTCTGCAAGTCTCTCTGGATAAGAGGGTCTGCCAAATGCTGAAAATGTAAATGTGAAAGCAGAGTGAGCAAAGGTTCAGCAATGTGGATGGGGTGGGGATGACGACCTACTCCCCTCTCCTAAACTAAAGATATACAGTAAATGTGCATGTGGCAGTGTGTCACAGAACCCTCGAGTTCACTTCCAGGTTTTCCACACTGCTGCTTCAGCTTTTCTCCTCTAACCATTATGATCACCTGTGTTCTGTTATTAGTCTAGTGAACTCTGACAGAAAAACACACTCACGTGGGTGGCTTCCTCTGGGCCGGGTCCATAAGGCGCAGTGTATCTCTAATGACACCTACTTTGACTTCCTCGTCTACTGGACTAGGTACATACTCAAAAACACCAGGTGACACCTGGAATATTGAAACATAACACCAATAGTTAATAGTGGCTAGGTTTAAGACTTGGCAAAAATGGAAAAGTTGGTATATAAAACAAAGACATTATGGAAACAGATTTTTTTAAACAAATATAATATTTGATTCCATTTCCAAACTGCATGCTACTATAATAATGAGTATGTGAAAATAGTATGTAACCTATGGACATAGCTATTTTTGTCCAGTTATCAACAAAACCAGAAAAGTTTGTTGCGATTCTTAAATAAGGGAGTGCCAAAATATGTTTCAGTCTCTTTTTATTGCTGACTTTTTGCTTCATCTTAAGAACATCTAGGCTATGGTTTGCACAAGGGGTAAAAGCAGGAGTGACCCAGAGCCATGTCACCATGAAGGGACTCTGGTCTGCTGCCCATTTAAGTATACTGCTATCTCTAAGCTGTCACATGGATAGCCATCCCAGTGACGTACGCAGCAATGCCTGCACTGTCCCCACTACATCACTCCCATAAACAATGGCCCTCCAATGGCTAGGAACATGACCAGTACTAGAACTGATGACCTTTCTCCCAATATTTTTTCCTAATAAGATGTAACTTCCTGCAATTCATAAACAGCCTCAACTCATGCAGCCACAACTGATACACTTGGCTGAGGTCAGCGAGGAAAGCCAAACTGGACATCACTGTCCCTTGTGGACATTGTGGAGACACTGCTACATTCAGTTTTGGGGGAATTAATAAATACTAGAAATACTCTTCCCATATTCTGATGATTTTGGCCACCCAGAAAGCCTCTTTGAGAAATATAGTCCTCCATTTCAGCAGTGTGGGGATTCTCTGGAATTTCTTTCTTATCAGGGCAGGCCATTTGTGTCCCCACTGATGAAGGGTCTACTGCCTCTGGCAGGTAAAACGTCTGCAAATCTTGGGTTGCCACATTTTAACCAGAAATTGGATGCTCTGTGACTGGGACTTCATCATGTCTTTTTTTACAGTCTGGGCAGGCCCCCACATGATTTTTAACATTCTGTTGTTTGGCAGTCGGAAGCTCTAATTCTACCTGTTCTGTGTTTATAAATAAAGAAATTTGATCCATTGCCCACAAAGACCTGCAAGAGGTCCAGCATTTCCTCATATTCCTGCCCCAAGCATATACATGGGTGATGAAGGAAAAAAAAACTAAGGTGTTGGTGTTGATGTTGGGCCATGAAAAGTTGCCAGAACAGCTTCAACTTCATAGATTCTGCAAGTCTTTGGAATTGAACTGGAGTGATAAACACCATTCTCCCAAAAGATATTTCCTCAGTTGTTGTTTTGATGGCGGTGACAGAAAGTGCTGTCTAATGGTCCAAATTCTCTCACAGTTGTTCAACTGGGTTGAGATCTTGTGTCTGTGAAGGCCATAGCATATGAATTATATTGTTTTCATCATCATCATCATCAAACCATTCAATGAGCCCTTGTGCCCTGTGGATGGGGTGGCGGAGTCATCCCAGAAGAGACCACTCCTAACAGGATAGAAAGGGTTCATCATAGGATAAAGGTGATCAGTCAGAAGAACTTTGTACTGTTTTGCAGTGACTCAAGTGGACCCATACCATGGCATTAAAATAGATCCTAAAGCATGTCACTCAAGCGTTCTGGCCTATACCGTTCTCTCAGTGTATGCCACACATACACTCACTGGCATCACGATCATTGGATGTAAGCTTTTATCTAAAATTTCTATCCTTTTATTTATAGAAATATAAATGTCAATTTATTTATTAACATCTTTCACACTGATCTAAATGCAGATGTCACTTTAGTCACTGTTCCGATTGAAACCCAGCCAGTTGAGCAGCCTTTGTGACTGAAACTGCTGCCATCTGTGCCTCTTGCCATCTTGATCCAAAACCAAGGTCACCTGGGCCAGCTCAGATTTTTTATTTTTTTTACATGACGCAGATCATGGTAGGTTGTTAATGGCTTAATTGTGTCATGCAGAACACCTGTCTAGAAGCATCTGTTTCTCCACTCATTTGTTAAATTTTATGTATAAACCTTAAATATATTATAATAAGTATTGGACTTTCTTGTTTATACAATGGTCGTTCGCACCTCCTGTTCATGTTCAATCCTCATACTTGGATTAGCATTGACCTCCAGCAGAACAGGCTTCAAGTTTTTCATCAACAGGATGTCAAAGCCCAGGATCTACAAATTGTTCATAGGATATGGTATTGTTAATCATTAATCAGTGACGTCATGGTTACATTTCAACATTTTTGCATAATATTATGAGCATCGTGTAGTGATGTTTTTTCCATTTTTGACTCGACCTACTGTACGTTAGAGTGTATTTATCATCATCTGTGTCCGTCTATCATTAAACATACCTGGAAACAAGTAGGTCCTGGTTTGCCTGGTGGTATATCAGCTTGGTAATAGACCTTCAATTCAGGAACAAGTGCAATAACTGTCTTGATAACCAGCGCTATGATATCTGACCAAACCTTCTTAATGTCCACTCCTTTGGACGCAAGACGATAAAGGACACTGGAAAATGTGCGCTTGCTTCCTGTGTTGAAGCTGTCGGAGTGCACAAAATTCCCGCTGTGAATGTTCAGCGAGTAGTTCGTTAAATGCATGAACACATGATTGAGGTTTTTCTGGCTCGGTTCCTGGTAGGGTTCGGTGCAAAATCTGGAAAGGCCTTCTTTGGCAATGTAGATTTCTAAAGGATCCAGAGAACGAACAAGAACATAAAGGCGAATGTCAAACTTGAGCTTGTCGATGAGAAGTGGTTTCTGAATGTACTCTTGAACCACCGCCTGCTTGACTTGTGATCCTGAGATGGCTCGGAGGTCAGCAGGATCACGAATGAGGTAGATGCCATCGCCTTGGGAGCCAGAGTCGGGTTTGACAATGAATGTGGGTTTCAGGCTGGAGTCACTGTCCTTCAACAGACGAACCTATAAATTATTCATTAGATTAAAAGAATAAACAGGAAAATACATAATGTGTTCTAATTTTAATCATTTAATAACATTAATGAAAGAAAAAACAAAAACAAACAATGAAAAATCACCTTTCTACTTAAATTCCAGGTTAGAAGATACAGCAGAACTCTGCTGCCCTCTACAGCATTTTGGCTTAAAATGTACTTTACAGTTAGGTAGTGACAAACAAAACAAACTATTATCCTACCCAACTACTAACCAGGCAAGGTAGGAAATAATCAGTAGAACAAGCTCCAAGATTAAGAAGCTCTCTCTAAACTACTAAAGCGTAGTTCTGTAGAAGGGACTTGTAGAAATAAGCTAGATCCCACATCTACACTTGGCATTCATGATTAGTTGATTTCTGGCAGTTAAATGACTTAACCTGGTTTTACAGCGATTCTGCCTCTGCCAATTACTGGCACGTAAACCTGCACACAGCTAGAGAACAAAAATAGACTGTGTGTGTGAGTGAAAGTGAGAAGAAAAGATGGCACACTGGGGAAGTGCCAAGTACAAGGAACAGCTGCTGATAAAGAAGCCCTAAGTAGGATTTGCTTGGTGTATAAATGTTATTTGTGAGCAGTTAGAGTAAGTAAATGCTATGCCAAGACAAGAGTACAACAGCTAGTTGCACCAGTTGAATGTAAATTTGATTGTAAGAATACACAGAAGTTCAGTTCCACCTCAGACACTTATGGTATGTCGTAACAAGTAGTGCGTGGAGTGTTTGTAGACCACAGAAACTTGAAATCCTTCATTCATGATCATCGAGATGCAGGGATCAGTTAGCATCTGTCTCTCAAGTGGCTGCAAACTTAATCTGCCTTTGAAAACACTGAATGACAGAATGAAGTATAACATTACTTGATTGGTAAAATGGTTTAAATATTCTGTGATATCGTTTTTCCCCCCAACAACTCAACAAAATGGATATATTGTCTGTAACCACACGCTTTTTATTCTGCACAAGGTGTATTTTGAACAGAATTACATTTGTATAAGGCAGATCTAGCACATGTTAGGGGATAAGGCTATATTAAACCAATGCTACTTGCGCAATCAATAATGTTTAGCAGCCCGTAAACTCAAATGTAGTGGTCATTTATACTCAAACTAGGCTACACTAGAACTTACATTTTTGTGCAACCAGCCACAGATCTCCAATGCTTACATAAACATCATTTATATGTAAACCAGCTGACTGATAATGGGGTAGTGCGGCTCTGGACTGGTAATGCATAGAGCAGAAACCAACTGGGATGTTTGAAGACCTGCTTGAAAAAGCTATAGCCTTGTGTTCAATGTAACTGACACTATGCACCCTCAGGAGTGTGAAACCTACACTATATAGCCAATGGTTTGTGGATACCTGGTCACCTATCTTTTTTTTTCTTACATTCCATTATTTTAAGGTCAAGTGAAATAGATATTTTTTTAATGACTTGGCTTTGCATATATGAAAAAGCTGATTTTTATATTCTGTTGAACAACTTTATATTTATGTCTTGTGTGTCCACACATTCCTGCCATCTGTAGGATCCCTAAGTAGTAGGGGTGTAATGCAAGGCCTCTGTCGGTATGTCTATCTGTTAAGTGCTCCAAATATCAGTATCTGTGTATACAGATGTATCAGAATAGGATATGGGTTTTTTCCTGTATGCCCTGAGAAACCCTGGAAAACACTAGAAAAAAGCCGGAGCTTGAAATGCCAGCATTGTCAGCACACTCTGTAAATCCTATCTCTGACAGTTCCTCAACCTCAGTTAGTGATGAACCTCATCAATCTCAACTAGAGATCTCTATGGAAGTGTTTTCTTTTTATTTGTACCTGTCCTTGATATTTTCTAACAAATTTAGTTCTTAAATTTCAGGTCCTATTTCCCAAAATATAAATAAACTAGTAACTTAGGCAGGTAGGTAGTAAGGATGCTGTAAATGCAAATTTAAATAAAAGTTGTTTGTCCCACTAGCTTCGTATCTGAGCGCTCGCTCATGCCTGCATGAAAGTAAAAACCTCCCATGATGTTTTAAAACCAGATGCCCTGTGAACCTTTCTGGCAAGCTTTATTTAAGTAAGTCAGTCAGTAATTAAGTAAGTAAGCTACTAAGAAGTCAGTAAGACTTCAGTAAGTCAGTAAATAAATAAACAAACAAATAAATAAATATGAATAAAATTAAATAAAATAATGTAATCATACTTGGTTACATTCCTATCAAGACAAGGAGTTCGCTTTGTGTATTTACTATTCTATATGAGTTACATTGCTAATACAGGGTCATTAATATATGTTGTGGTCTTTAAATCATTGGGACATCCACACTAAATAGTGAACAGGTCATGGGTTATAAACGAACTCTAATACCAAACCACAGTAGGAATATCGTTTGGTCTAGTTCTATAGCCTTATATCAAGGGCGCTTAACTCTCATGCCCTGTACAGTTTTAACCACCTCAAAAAACCTGGCCAACTCATTAAAAGGCTTAATCATTAGCTGATTTGTTGGATCAAGAGAGTTGGTTTCTTTTTCTTTTTGATTGTGTTTTATTCTTTTTTTATGCTCATGTTGTGCATACAACTCTGCACCTGAGTGGAGAAGAGCTGATACTCCTCAGGCAGGATCCATGAGCGAGGGTAGAAGTTGTACTCCTCAGGGAAAAGCTGCTGCATGGTGCGCACCGCACGACTTAAGTTGATCTTGCGCAACATCTCTATCATTCCTGCACATAAACAGAGACCGGGCCTTGTTATTACTGGTACAAGGTTTCTAACTGGAAACAACATTTGGCCTAACGCTGACTAGGTTCCGTGAGATCAATGTCAACGTCAATTAACATGGCTTAGTGTAAGGTCAGGTTGAGATTTAAACATAGTCTCATGCTGGTGGACATACAAAAGGGAGTTCTGTATCACCCCTTCTAACAGCCATGGTGGTGAGTATCACCTGTGCCCTTTTTGGAGAACATTAAGCATCGGGTTTTCCCACATTAGCACTAATAGTGGTGTTAGCTTCATTCACTGTTTGACAAATTAGCTACTACTGCTCTTTGTTGTGGCTCAGTGGCAGCACTTAACACAGGGTCAGTTCCCTTGGTGCCATCTCCTAGAGCATTAACAACCCAACCAGGGGGCCTGTGCATACGTGTTGCCAAGTTAGCTGGACTGCACTAACTGTGATTGGAGTTGGGTTCCCTCCATTTTCTTCTCATCTCTCCACCAGGTGGGGTCCTCCCTCTGCATCATCGGTTCAGACTCCTCTGTGGCTAGGGCTGCTAACGTGGTCAAGTAACATGGTCAGTGCTCAGCCTGTTGCATTAGGTGCACTAACACACAGCACTGGGGTTGGAATCAGGTTTCCTTCTATCCACAGTCCATGGCTACCTACTGCTATCATGCTTGAGTGGTTTTCTCCCCACCGTAATACATACTGTTTTCAGTTATTTGTGCGGCCAGGCTCATACCCCTGCATTTAGTGTTAGAACACTTTGGAAGCCAAGGATGGGCACCAACTATGTGCTCACTGCCTTAGCATTGACCATCTTACGAAGGTGGAGTTCTGTTCAGTCATTCTCTGTGCAGAATCCGCTGCAATGACAATGCCAACATGGCATGCCCTGGCTGATGGATTTAGACCCCAATTTGAATCTGATCCAAATGAAGCAGCCCCTAAGCAGTACCCCTCCACCACCAAAGAATGGCAGGGGCAGGCAATGGGGTGGTTTGCAGCCAAAAATATTGCTCACTGGGCAGTGAATATATCAGATCAGTGGGTCCTGATGGCCACTTCACAGAGATACAAGCTCCTGTTCCATTGCCAGCCCCCAATATTCTTGGGGCTCAGGGCCTCATCGATGTCAGACCCCAGGTTTGCCACTCAAGTTTGTTCCTTCTTGGAGAGAAGCATGAAAGGTAGACCCCACAGCTCAGAACAATGGGTTCTACTAAGGACAATGGTTTCTATCCAGTAATAGATTTGAGAAGACTGAACTGGTTCTTAAAAGCCCTTCCATTCCCATGTTACAGTGGTCAGATCTAATTCAGGCCATGCAAATAGGGGACTGGTTCATGCCAGTGGATTTGTGCAACACCTATTTCCATATGTTCCCATGGCCCAAAAACACAACTGCATTTTAACATTTGTCTTCCAAAGGCAGGAATTCCACAGTCTACCTTTCATTCTGTCTCTAGCACCACAGGTCTTTTCATGATGTATGTATGCAGGTGGCCCTAAGGCATCAGTATACTGCACTATTTGGATGACTGACTCCTATCCACTCACACCAAGTAGTAGGCCATTCAGGACACAGCCACCTTCCTTGCTCATATTACACACTACTTATAATGAGGACAGCGATTTTTTCAAGACATGAGGGGCTACCTTTTCTAAACAAAGACTGGCCCATTGGGTGGTGGACATATTCACCATGACCTATAAGCAGGACACCCAACCCCTACCATGACATGCCATGCCACTTAATGAGTAGTGTCTCCTCATCATGGCCATTACTTACTCCAGGATATTTCTGCTGCTGTATCCATGTGATTTGACTGGTCCCGGTGTTTATATGGGTTTCATCGAACCACAGCTACAGTTTTAACTGGCGTTTATTTGTGTGTAATAGCTAGGCAGGATTAATCACAGGCAGGGAGCATATAAATATGCTGATTATCAGTTCCGTTAGAGGAAGGCCATAATCAGAATTTTATTATTTCTGAAAATATAATATTGTTGATAGCTTCATTACAGCTCCATCACTCATTTTTAATTCAGATATAAATCATAAACGACTGGATTTGCTTGGACTTTGGCAACCAAGAAAACAGAGTTTGGCCTTGCACATAACATACTGTATACTGCATGTGTGCTGCATAGTTATATTTCAGCAGCTGTGTGCTGCTGCAGTTTAATCTGTCTGATTTTTTTTTCAATGTTGCTTGAATGTAAATTTATTCCATGTGGAAAAAAGTAATATATTAAAGTGAGTGGTAAGCAAATTTTCTCATTTATTGTCACATAATTATACTTGAGATACTTTACAATACAACCAATTCAATGATTTGTATAATGAATATAAAAAAAACACACATAGTCTATTATAAATACTAATAAGCACAATCATGGCCACAATATTATCTAAAGTCTGCAACAGCTGAACTTCTGCCAGGAAGGACACATTAGGCCGTCAGAATGAAATGCATGATTTTTTGGATTTAGTGAAAGCTTTTACTTTTAATAACGGCTAGCTTTGGTGTGAAACAAGATTTCAGATGTATGTGAGCGTTCAAGTAACATCATGAATTAACAAGATAACTACACTGAAAACAAGCTCGTTGAATTTACTTAATACCATGGCATTGAAATAAGTTACATTACGACAGTTTGTTTTTGTATTTAGTATAGATAAATTTAGTATAAGCAATGAAAGTATTTTTGGTGAGAAACGTAATATTTTTATGCAAACTATACATAACATATTCTCTCAAATCTGACCAACCACATATTCCATTTTTCAGTGTAACTTACCTGGGAACTTGTTGACCTGCCCTGAAACAATATTCTCATTATCATGAAAGGAGACGCCATGCCAGTAAATATCACATGCTGTCCGTCTGCCCGTTGGAAACTGAGAGATTAAATAGAGAGGAAAGGAAATAACATTACAACTCATATTACATTTCACCAGAAAAATAAACTATATGAAAATTAAAGCAACTAGTAAGAGTATTTTCAGTAATATAATTTTTCTGTTCACTTGGGTTTCCAAAGATTCCATGTCTAGATACAAAATAAAGTCTGTGCCCACTAATGTGCACTACACGTAGACAAAAATATACCATAAATTTACGTCTATTGCAGAATTTAAGTTACAAAGTAACAAAGTTAACAAAGTAATCTATTAAGTGACATATATTAATGTTATCAAAATCACCTACACTGATTAATGTTTACTAAAAATTAAAGTCAACATAAATTAACAAAATTTTAATTATTTTCTTAAATCCTGAACTTTTAAATCTTAAATTACTGATGATTATTTGGCTTATATATTTTATTTAATTTTTAAAATAGTATTTTAACATGCAAATTAGTACAAGTGTTTATTATTTTGTTAATGCTGAATACATGGTTTGTTCATGTTCATGTTGCTACTGTTTTCAGTCAATAAAAGCACATTTCTGTGTATGCTTTTTATGTACTTAATGTATGTACAATATGTATGCATGTATGTACATGCCATATTTCAGCTTTTGAAATAGACAGATCTCATTAGTGAGTTCAGGGTTTTTCAAGCCTTCTGTGCCTTTTTTAGGATGAAATATAAAAGCTATGCTGCAAGCAGTGTGTGTAAGATGACATGACCCAATTGGATTCTGTGAGGATTATGTCACTGTTTAACAGGCTAATAGAGATGAAGCAGTGTTCCTATATTAGGCACCTGGCACACTAAGGAAACGAGGGATGTGATCAGATTAGGAATGTGCTGTGGTTGTGGGGAGGTCACACTCATTCGAGAAACACACACAAAAAGAAAAAGTTCTACTACAAACAGTGACAGTCTCATTAGACTCATATCTTTCGGGTCAAAGTTTTTACCAAAACAACACATTACTACATTAGTAACAATTGTAACTTCATAAAAGTAGCATCCCCACTGGCTTCTTTCTTTTAAGTCCTTCATCGGGCTGCAAAGGTGGTGGGATAGAAATAAGATTATCCCAGATAGATCACTAATCATGCTTAATCATTTCCTGCCTTTAAAGTGCAACCAATATGCTAACGTCAGCAGACAGCACTGAGAAACATTCCTGACACGTCAAAAACTAGCCACTGGTATCTTGTTATTTTTAACTCATCCCTCACTTTAAAGCACTGATTTCCCTAGCCACATGAACAATACAGGCAATTTCAGAATAGCTGGCATCTCCAGAGAATGGGCTAAAATGATTGTATAAAAATACCAATAAACATAATAGTTAGCGTGGCATTAGCCAGGAAGACAACGCATGAGAAGACTGAGTGAGGACGGTGATCACAATTACAGAATGGCGCCGTCTAATGAATTCTTGCGGTTTCAGAATCAACTACCAGATGCCACCAGCATAAAAATCCCAAGAAGCTCTGAGAGCAAGCCAAAACAACAGCAATGAACAACAACAGCAATGATGTGCTGTGGTCGATTTCTATTTGGTCTTGTACACCACTGGCATGAAAAATAACCAGAGCCAGCATAAAACGTGTTGGTAGTTCATTAGTGTTTTGGGACTGTTTTGATAACTGGTGGTCCAAATGATTCACAGCACCATGAATTACGATAAGAACCAAGATATTTTAGCCCAAAACCAGGTTTATGCTGCCAGAAAGCTAAGACTTGGTCACAGGTGGCTATCTAATAAGATATTGTCCCATTCAAATCAATACAGGGATCAATTTTGTAGCATTTGTACCGTCCTATCAATTTTGTAGCATTTGGCTGAATGTGAGCAGAGAGTATAGCCCTATACACCTCAGAATTCATCTTGCTACTTCTGTCAGCAGTCACATTATCAAAAAAAACACCAGTGAGCCCATTCCATTGGCAGGGATACATGCCCATGCCATAACACTACCTCTACCATGTTTGACACATGATGTGGTATACTTTGGATCATGAGCTGTTCCTTTCTTTCACCATACTTTTCTCTTCCCATCATTCTGGTTCAAGTTAATCTTGGTTTCATCAGTTCAAGGATCTTATTCCAGAACATGGGAGACTTTTTTTTTTAAGATGTTTTCTGGCAAAGTCTAATCTGGCTTTCCTGTTCTTGAATGTTACCAGTGGTTTGCACCTTGTTGTAAACCCTCTGTATTTACATTCATGAAGGCATCACTTGATTGTAGATTTTGACAGTGATATGCCTACCTTCTCCAGAGTATTCTTGACTTCAGTCATCATCCACATTAGTTGTCTTCCGTGGTTTTCCAGGCCTTTCCGATGTTGTTGAGCTCACCAGTGCTTTCTTTCTTTTTAAGAATGTACCCAACTGTTGATTTGGCCACAACTAAGGTTTTTGCTATCTCTCTTATAGATTTATGTTGTTTTTTCAGCCCAATGATGGCCTCCTTCACTTGCATTGAGATCTCCTTGGACTTCATATTGGTAGCTCCAGTCGAACAGCTGCCAAATGCCAACTCAATACCTGATATCACCTCCAGACCTTTTATCTGCTTCATTTATCTTGAAGTAACAAGGGAATGGACCGCACCTGGTCAATTAACTTCTTGTCAGTCAACTGTCCAAATACCTTTGACCCCCTGAAAATGGAAGTACTTTGCTGAAAATGGCTGTAATTCCTAAATAGTAAATGCCATATTTTTGTGGAACCTCTTAAAATAAAGCTGAAAGTCTACACTTCGATCACATTTTGATTGTTTTATTTCAAATCCATTGTGGTGGTGTAGAAAGGCAAAATCACAAATACTCTGGCATTGTCCAAATACTTCTGGACATAACTGTATATATATATATATATATATATACACACACACAAACACACACACACACATTATATATATATATATATATATATATTGCCAAAAGTTTTGGGACACCCCTCCAAATCATTGAATTCAGGTGTTCCAATCACTTCCATGGCCACAGGCGTATAAAATCAAGCACCTAGGCATGCAGCCTGCTTCTACAAACATTTGTGAAAGAATGGGTCGGTCTCAGGAGCACAGTGAATTCAAGCGTGGTACCATGATAGGTTGCCACCTGTGCAATAAGTCCATTCGTGAAATTTCCTCACTAGTAAATATTCCACGGTCAACTGTTAGTGGTATTATAACAAAGTGGAAGCAATTGGGAACAAAAGCAACTCAGTCATGAAGTAGTAGGCCACGCATGCTGAGGCGCACAGTGTGCAGAAGTCGCCAACTTTCTGCAGAGTCAATAGCTACAGACCTCCAAACTTCATGTGGCCTTCAGATTAGCTCAAGAAGAGAGCTTCATGGAATGGGATTCCATGGCCGAGCAGCTGCATCCAAGCCACACATCACCAAGTGCAATGCAAAGCGTCAGATGTAGTGGTGTAAAGCACGCCGCCAGTGGACTCTAGAGCAGTGGAAATGTGTTCTCTGGAGTGACGAATCACGCTTCTCTGTCTGGCAAGCGGATGGACGAGTCTGGGTTTGGCGGTTGCCAGGAGAACGGTACTTGCCTGACTACATTGTGCCAAGTGTAAAGTTTGGTGGAGGGGGGATTATGGTGTGGGGTTGTTTTTCAGGAGTTGGGCTTGGCCCCTTAGTTCCAGTGAAAGGAACTCTTAATGCTTCAGCATACCAAGACATTTTGGACAATTTCATGCTCCCAACTTTGTGGGAACAGTTTGGAGCGGGCCCCTTCCTGTTCCAACATGACTGTGCACCAGTGCACAAAGCAAGGTCCATAAAGACATGGATGAGCGAGTTTGGTGTGAGGAACTTGACTGGCCTGCACAGAGTCCTGACCTCAACCCAATAGAACACCTTTGGTATGAGTTACAGCGGAGACTGCGAGCCAGGCCTTCTCGACCAACACAAGTGCCTGACCTCACAAATGCACTTCTAGAAGAAAGGTCAAAAATTCACATAAACACACTCCTAAACCTTGTGGAAAGCCTTCCCAGACGAGTTGAAGCTGTTATAGCTGCAAAGGGTGGGCCAACTCCATATTAAACCCTATGGAATAAGAATGGGATGTCATTAAAGTTCATGTGCATATATAAGCAGATGTCCCAAAACTTTTGGCAATATAGTGTATA
>CM041001.1:12395269-12434402 GCA_022985145.1 Pangasius djambal | reverse complement strand
AAAAAAAAAAAAATCATTGTATTGTTTTGTTTTGGAACCTCCCTCTTCCTCTGTTTGTCCTCCTGCCCTGTTTCTGGGTTCACGCGCTGATAGACTCCACAATGCATCCTGCGCTCGCGCCTCGTCTTCGGCGGCTGGGTAAACGCTGGGGCATTTTTTGAGGAAACAGACATGCGTGCTGTGTCTCGAACCAACCCAGATTTGTGAGTGGAATTTCTCGGGACGGTGTGGACTGTGTGTGTGTGTGTGTGTGTGTGTGTGTGTGTGTGTGTGTGTGTGTGTGTGTGTGTGGGGAGGGGGTATTTTAGGGGGAAAATGCCCGGCAGGAACAGGTACAACCTGGTGGACGACGCGGCGGATTCGCGCGTGCCGCTTCACAACGACGAGGCGTTTCAGCACGGCATTCATTTCCAAGCCAAGGTGAAATAACCGAGTAAACTGCTCCGTGTGTGCTTGTGTGGAGTTTAACTTGTTTCATTATTGCACGCTCCGTCGGTATTTTAACCTGGGGAAAAAAAAAAATAGTGGAAAAAAATATTTCAGAAGTAACTTGACCACAACCATGCCTTATTGTTATAGATTAACATGCAATGATTTGGGTTTTATATTTAGATTAAGTCCTACCACATTTAATTTAGAGTTAGACTGGTTTCTAGTAACTACATTGCCTTACTAATAAATCAGGGTTCTTTGCAAAAGGCTGGAAAACTATAGAAAGTCTGGAAAATTAATTAAAAAGCCAGACCTGGAACAAAATTTGTCAGACATTTTTTTTTAGGAAAAAAAAAAGGATATTCTGCAGACAAAGTAAAATTCAAGACACTGAGGTTTGAAATCCATTACTTGGAGACATTCCCTTATTTTCTGCACTGATGCACAGTCCCTAATGCATATTACATTTCTCATTTTCCCTTTTCATGACCTCTAAAAACAGCAGGAATGATGCTCATAGAAGCTCTGGAAAGTCTGAAGAAGTTTGAAAAACGGTCGGCGTTATTTTTTTTTTTACAAGCAGTATGAAAGCTGAGTATTTCTGTGTGGTAAAGAATCGCAGCATTCAAACAATCAACAACAACAACAACAACAACAACAAAAAGATCAGGTTCAAATACTGGAGGCCGAACTGTTAATGATTCCAGCCACCCAAATGGTTCGCCATTGTGTTTTTGGTATATTGCAAGTGCCATATGGATATATGATGGATATAATGGATATATAATTGACACGCCATGGATTAAAAATACAGTTGTCATTTATAAAGTGGAAGAGCTGGGAAGTAAGATGATGATATATCGATAGCGTGATCGGTTATGTCACAATACACTTTCCTGAGATACGTGTATCTGAAAGGTTTTCCTTCTTTGTTTTTTTTCTGCTTTAAACTCTATAACCATCTGATTTCTAAAATGTTAATCTTTTAAAAAAAAAATATATATATATATATATATATTTTCCCACATTTTCAGTTTGAAATAATGTACTTTTGTAGACATTAAATGAAAGTATCTATAAACTCAGTTTTTCACAGGTTCCTTTAAAGCAAAATTACTGGCAGTTTGTTAGCAAACCTGTACTGTATGGCCAAAAGTATGTGGACACCTGCTCGTCACGCCCATACGTGGTTCTTCCCCAAACTGTTTCCACAAAGTTGGAATCATACAATTGTATAGGATGTCTTTGTACATTGTAGCATGTCAATTTCCCTTCACGTTGACATGGTTTTCCAAGATCGGAGTGGAAGAACTTGCACAGAGCCCTGACCTCAACCCCACTGAACATCTTTGGGATGAACTGGGACGTCATGGGCACAAATCCCCACAGGCATGCTCTTAAATCTGGTGGAAAGCCTTCGCAGAAGAGTGGAGGTTATTATAACGTGGGGGTGGGAGGCTAAATCTGGAATTGGATGTTCAACAAGAACATATGGGCGTGATGGTCAGGTGTCTGCATACCTTTGGCCATGTAGTGTATATATCATGATCGTGCATTGTAGAAATGTTTTTATATATGGTATTTGTCATATAAGGATTAAACATGAATAAAACGTCTAGGACACTTTCCTGAGAGCAGATGAATAACAGCCCAATGATTGCCAACATGTACAATGTTAGTGAACTCAACCAAATCTACACAGCTAACACCTGAGCTGAGCTAACACCTCGGCTGCTTTTAATCCAAAGCTGAAATGCACTGGTGTTTGGCCTATATTTCAAATACCATTAAAGCTTTTTATGTGGCTGCTTACAGTTGGGTGTGGCGTCGTAGTATAGCAGGTAGCATTGCCACCTTGTAGCTTCCTGTTTTGATTCTGAGCTCAAGTAAGTGTCTGTGTGGAGTTACGCATATTCTCCAACGTCTACAGGGTTTCCTCTAGGTTCTCCAGTTTCCTCCCAGCATGCTAGTACGTGCACTGGCTACCCTAAACTACTCCAAGGTGTGAATGTGTGTGCATTGTGACTCAGTATGACTGTGTGAGTTCGCAACTCACCCAGTGTTCCTGGAATAGGCTCTGGACCCTGACTAGGATAAAGAGTTTAATGAAGATGAATGAATGATATTTAAAATTGGGTCACTTTTTTGCCCCACGATACACTGGCCATTGCTTTAACTAACCCTTGTCTAAACTCAGTAGAATTTGACACTAAATCCTTTGCAAGCTTTGAACTGGAATATATTAAATACATACCTATGCTGACGTAGGCAGATCTTCGTAGTGTGTCATTCAAACAAACACACTGGTTGTGTTAAACTGGTTGTGCCACACACATCAAGAGCAAAATCCACATCAAGTGACAAAATTGTTTGAGCCCTTATTAGGGCTCAGTGGAAGTGTGTGAGAATAATTAGATGTATCGAGTGTTTCCAGCAGAGCACTTTTTCTAGCGTAAGTGTTAATAACAGTTTCCTTTCCTCTACTAGTACACCAAGTATGTTTTAAGTATGTGCATGACACATACTTATAATTATTTATGTACACCACTGATTGTTTTGCTGTGTGGCTTTTTCCTAATCTCCACTTTGCTCAACACTTCAGGAACCTTTTAAGCTAGATACTTTTGGCAGGAGCCTTGTTTAGCTCAAAGTTTGCGGTGGAGGATTAAGTCAAAGCGTCTTCAGATTTTCCTCCTTTAAACTTTTATCTAGGGGAGGAAATGTGCGCAACGATTTAAAAAGGTTTGGAGAAGGGGAAAAATAAGTTTAAGTGGTTTTTATCCAGAATAGCACAACAGCTTTCCCGAATATGACTAAAATCGGCCTGTTAGATGATATGTTTAACATATCAAGGGACCTTGGATGTATATCTCGGAACACCTTGGAAGTATATCTGACTATTTGACGTTTTTTTTGAGCAGAAAAATTGGCTTATATGTAGGATGTTTTACTCTAAACAGTTTAAAGTGTTTAAAAATGCAAAGAAAACTCGTAGCTCCCTTTGCCTTATCCAGGGTCAAAATCTTTTGGCTTAGTATATTATATGATAGAACTGTTGCATGCAATCTTATAATTCCAAGGTGTTGAATATGGTGTTATTGTGAATACTTCAAAGTAGGATCACTGCCAATCCATTTATCTAAGCTGAGAATTCATATTAGTGGCATGGACCAACTTAATGACTGCTTATGTTGCCTACGTTTAATCTGCATATCCGTTACATTCAGATTCATTCACATTAATTGTTATTTGTGTAGCACTTTTAACAAGAAGTGCCACAAAGCAATAGTCTTGATCTAGATCTCTATTGAGCAAGCCAGCAGTGACAGTGGCACGGAAAAAAACTCCTAAGATGTAATAAGAAAGAAAGCCTAAGAAGAACCAGACCCAAACAGGAACTCATCCCCTTTTGGGTGACAATATAGTGAGATTATTAATCATTAAACAGTTGTGTAGTGAGAGGACAAAAAGTATGAAATGCTTTGGAACTGTACAGGATGTTAGGTAAGAACACATTGTCAGTCGGACTCTTGAGATGATCACAACAGTGATTCTTTAGATTTATACGTTTGTAGGTTATTATCGCCTGGAGCAGGTAGGTGAATCATAAGTGCAAATAGAGCCAGACAAAGGAGCAGGAGGAACAGGAGTGGAAGTAAAGGGCCAGGATCATGCTCCAGTGTTGTTTCTGGCAGGTCTGGAGGTTGATAGGAGCCACAGCAGGAGAAGTTTGTCAGGATCTGGCACTTCAGGCTTCAGGAGTACAGCTCAACCAACAAAGGTTATTAGGTATGGTAAGAATGTACAGTGGCTTAAAATGCAAGTGGGAGTCCGGAGGTGGTTTGAGTGATTGAGTGACCTGGCTGTCTCCCCACTGGGCAGAGACCCTGGGTTAGACCCAGGAATGTCCTAGGAACAGCACAAGGAAAATGAATGATAACAGGAAGGACCAGCAGATGGCACACGCATGAGAACACCCTAGTATATTGGCACCCCATCGCTTCACTGTCTCGATGCATGTATCATTGGTTGGGATTGAATTGTTACTGTACCGTGAGCACTGACAGGAAGGCTATTCCGAGTCGCAAAATGAGGCTAAGACCTTCTTGTTCCTCCCAACAGCAAGGGTTAACATGCCTCGCTGTATTCCAGCCTCATGTTTTTCTCTGTTGAAGTTAATAAGACAAGAAATACAGCGTGTCATGCAATCAAGAAACCACAAACCCCTTTCAGGTGAAGTCTTTACCGTGTCTGAAAACTTAAAGGTGCAGCTTTACTTACTTACTGACTGTTACCCAAAAGCTCTGACGCTGGAGACTCCTTCCTAAAATGCTAAATAAACATCTCACAGAAAAATTCTTATCAACAATTACAAACCTTAAAAAAAAAATAATAAAAATCGAACTAATTTTCCTACTTGCATTTGTGTTACAGTATATTGGTAGTCTGGATGTCCCGAGACCCAACAGTCGCATGGAGATCGTCGCTGCCATGCGGAGAATCAGAGTAAGTTCACACCCTTGCTGCTGGGTGTAATTTCTGTTCCTTTGCAGGTGGTGGATTTTGTGGCGTGGCACATCTTCCAGCAGTTTGAGTATGATTCATTAATAAGCAGTAAGGGGAAGGAAATCTTCTACTTCAGCGACTAAATGAAGCGCACCTATGAGCATGTACATGCATGTGTGAGTAGGTGGATCACCTTGAACGTCATGCTGCTTTGTGGTGTTTGCTCATTATTGTACTCAAGGGTTTATGCCTGCAAAACAAAGCACAGTGTGGATAAATGAGATTACAGACCAGTGCACTTACACATACACTCTCCAATCCTTGTTAAGAATGGAAAGATGAGGTCATGTTTGGAACCGAGTTTGTGAAAAATATGGCTGTAGGAGCAGTAAGTCAATGTGATTTCTCTTTTGTTAAAGGGTCTCAAAGCAGTTGCTTGATCAAGGCTAAGACTATGCATGTAAGGAATAAAACACTGACCGGGTCGGCTGTTGTAGCAAAGTAACACGGTACCTTATATGGTATCAAGTTTTTCCAGTTTTGCCAAAAACCGCACATCCCAGAAGTGTTTTATTCAGCAGCACTCTGTCAACACTAATAATTTTATTTATTAAAGAAGGACACCATGGAACGTCCGTGAAACAAGTACGTTCCTGTTTAAGTCCATGTAGGTTATAGCAGATATTAAACAGTTGTTCACTCATCAGCCTCTCTCTTTTTCCCCCCTCCTCTCTCTCGAACTTAATAAGACAAAAAAAATTTGCGGGTCGTCTTTGCTCTCTGTCCTGATGATGGTACTGTGATTGCAGCTTCATGTCTGACTAATACAAAGCACTGACACCGGAGACTCCTTCCAGAAATGATGATTTGATGACCATTACACACATTCGTTAATCTGTGTATGTGGAGCATTTGCCACAAGACTCCTTGTGTAGAGTGTTACTGTAGAGATGTTAACGTATTAGAACATTACTCAGCTCCTGCTGACCAATCAGATTCAAGAATTGCTAAGGGCGTTGTGGCGTAAATAATTCAACAAGGTCTTTGTGGTTCGACTGAAGAGAGTGTTTTTTTTTCTTTCTTTTTTTTTATCAAATAAAGATGTTAGGTTTTAGGTCAGCCCGAGAAACATGGCTGTTGATCCCTGCTTGTTGAAAGGCATGACCATTTTTCTCCATGCATTGTCTATTTTTTTAATCTTTCTCTCTTTCTGTTCTCTTCTCCTCTGTTTCTCTGTTACAATTAAGGGCGCCTGTGCGTTAATTGACTTGGATTTGCCTCTCGATTGTGTGCCTCTGCTTGGTGTATGTGTGTGTGTGTGTTTGTGTTGCTTGTTAACCTCAGAGAAGATGACAGGAGATCACAGGGATATTGACCAGAGGATTTTTTTTTTTTTTCCCCCTCTAACTTTCATCCTCTTTATCCTTGTCATTGAGAAAGCAAACACTGTGGTCTGTAAGGCTCCACATAGACTAGTCTGCTGTGCGAAGGCACTATGACCGGTCAAAACAAAACGAAACAAGAAAACCATCGCTGTCGCAGAGCAATAATACAAGGCTTAGACTTGAGTGCTTAATGGTGTTTGTCTCTGCTGATGTTTTCTAGGTTGCTGAAATGGGATTGTCTCGTTTGTCTTCTTTGCGCACTCTCTCGCTCTCTCTCTGTCTGTCTCTGTCTCTTTTTTCAGGCCTGAAAATTAGGTATTCAGAGAACATTTCGATTCCCACTTGCTCTGTGTGCGTGCAGCGTACCTACTCTGATCTGAATACCAAATCGTAGATATATCTACTTGAAAGTTTTTAGCCGTGATTTGATCCAATTTATTATTTTTTTTTCATGCAGGAATAAAAATGACCTAATAAAGAATCTTCATTTTGAAGAAATAGAGACAATTAAGTTGAAGGACGTTCAGGACACGCTACTCCTACTTACGTACTACAGTCAAGTGCAAAAGTAAATTTTTGAACGTAACCAAGTAAAAACAAACCTACATTTTTCCAAAAAAAATAAAATAAACAGATTTTTTTTTTTCCCCCCATGTCCTCTCCATTTCCATAATCCAGTTGTCATATATTATTTCAGTGTTGAACACTGTGCTGAGCTGGCAGGGTTTAACAAGGAAACATCCTTTATAACTCTGCGTTTATAAACGAATCCATTTATGGAAAAACAACCTGAATGACATTTTATCAAAGAGGTCCGCGTATATGATGGGTAAGGTGTTGCTCTGATCGTTAGCATCATCCGCATCAGTTTCGCCTGAGGGAAATGTCACACAGTTCCCCATTTATAGCATTTACAGGATGTTCTCCTAGTCTTCTATTAACATTAAGGGGAAAAAAAGGAAGGCTGGTGGGCGAACGACTGTTTACAGCTGCCATAACATAAGCGATAACAGGATCTAACTTGTCTTGTTTCAAAACACTGGAATTTTTAATACATTTTGTAATTATTTAGCTGTTATGGGGAAAATCAGCTTCATTGATTTGCTCCTTTCATATGTATTGAAAACTTCTAGTTTGTTCTTATAGGAAAAATTGTCGTGAGAATAATTCTGCTACAAGTCATGTAAGCAAGTATGAATTAATTGACTTTACTAAAAAAAAAAAAAAAGTGAAACTTTTTTGCATGAACACTAGGAGCAGAAAGTAAGAGGGTAACACGGTTAGTTTTAAAGCTGTCTCTTTTTTTCTTTTCAAACTGGCTTTATGGTTTGCCATAAAAGCAGAAGTAATTATGTTTCCCTGAGAAATTTTATTGACTTGGCCTGCCGTGACTATAACAAGAGAACCATAAAAAAAAAACCCCACCTATAACTATTGCCCCCCATTCCTCTGTATATCTTTCACTCTTCATTGATCTAATCTGTCACTTGGTGTCCCGCTTCGTCTCTCTGTCCCTTTCTGTCTGGTAGCCTGTACATTCCCTCTTATATTGCGTTCTTAAGGGTCCAAGCACCAAAGGTGCATAGACATCCTTATTGCAATTATGTTTTCTTCTTCTTATTGTTGTTCTTTTTTCTACTACTACTTCTACTTGCTTATTGGAGTCTGTGGCAACCCATAGAATGCTTTGTAAACATTTTAGGAAATTTGGAACAGTGATAGAGGACAGTCTCATGGTTTGTTTTTTTTTTTTGGTTACTCGCCGATACTGATACTTAGTAATAATCACAGAACAGTTTCGCATCTCAGTTTGGTTTTCAATGGCCATAAAAACGCTTACTACTAGGCCCCTTCTTTGTAACGTTAGATAGCTGATTTTAAACGAAGTGCATTCGTTACCTTGTATCGAGTAGGGTTGCAGTGAAGGAGTGGATTTTGTTTCAATTCCGAAAAGCCCTTTCGTATAGCTGTAAGTAACGTATGCTTCGTTTTCGTTGTGCCCGAATTCGTCATTGTCAATGACTGATAGTGGCTGATCATCAAGAATAGCCTACTGTTTAAGCGCTGTTATTTTCACTGCCGCCCAGCATTGTCTGTCATTTTGTCTGTGTTTTTAGATGTTTTATCAGGGTGATTGTATTGTTGGAAGATGCTGCAGTAGCTGTTCTTGATATTTTCACAGAGCACGCTTAGCAGTCTGCTTTTGTTTAGATTGCCGTCATCAATCGTGAAGCTGTCGTTCCTGCCGCCTGTTCGTTAGCACGACAACATACGCCAAGCCTACATCACATAAGCAGCAAGTGATTTTTGGATGTTGGTATCAGAGCATCCCCCCCATTTGATTGTATTTTCTTTCACTTTATAATGTGCTGAAGATAATAATAAAGGAAGAACATCATAAGCATTAAAAGAAGAACATTGCCAGGAGGTTGTGTATCAAGGCTTGATAGGCCACGTACTAATTCACTAAAAATAACTACAAATTAGCTTTAACAGCTCACTGTTTTCAAAAGAACACGGAATAGTTGATAGTTGATGAAGTTACGTCTGGAATGTGAGCAGTCATGTCGTAGTGGTGGTGCATAAATATACAGTAAACAGCTGTTAGATGTATCATGGTAGTTGCAGATAGCTGCTTTTAGAAGAAGGATGGTGTTATTGAATGTCCTTCCAGCTATGGCAACCTGCCACATATTTCACAAGAGTAATTGCAGGTGTCCTAGTCGTAGGATTTACCTGGGATACCGGGCCAAGACATAATGGTATTTTCGAAGCCTGATGGCATCTTAATTTGTCCGGTAGTGTTGCAACAGTATCAGAGCCCTGCCTCTGGTGCTCTGCATGTGGGTTCAAGGTTAAACGTCAAATGGTTTCTTCTTTTAACATGTAATGAAGAAAACTTTAAGAACATGTAGTTTGGGACAATGTAAAAAGTGTCTATAGTAGGTAATTAACCCTGTCAGCTAATAGGCTAATTACGCACTAATTTGAATATTAGAATTGCACACCAATTTACCGTTTTGGAAATGATGAAATTAGAAGTCTTGTTTTGACTTAATCAAGCCTGGGTGGTAGGCTCCTCTTTTTTTTGTAGTAAATATCCTTACTCTCCAACTTCAGTATTACTCACGCTAGCTAGATGTTACAATATTATGTGTCAGGAATTCCCTCTTCCAGCATGTGCTTTTGCGGTTCTTAGAGTGACGAGTGCTGCTTTCATATCACTCGTGTTTTGTTTTGCTGTTTTTCCATGTTCGCTTGTTTTGGTTTTAGTCCTAGCTCGATCCCTGTCCTGTCATTTGCTTGTTGCCCTTTTGTGTTCACCTGTTCTGTGTTTACGTCTCAATTAGTTTATCTATTTATACTCTGTGTCAAAGTATCTTTGTGAAGTCTTAGCATGCATTTATTGTCTCTTTAAGCCTTATTAAATCCAAACTTTGTACATAGCCTGTTTTCCCCATCTTATGAATATGGATAGTCTTACTTTGCTCTCTGTTTACTGGACACTGCTAATTTCCAGATTTGCCCCGATAAAGCACATGATGAGATTTCACACTTGCATCCTGCCTCATATCACTGCACTTCACATTTACTAGACATTGAAAATATTTTCCCATTCTTTTCCCCTTCTTTGTTCATTCTTTTATATTACATTTTTGTAACATAATACATTTCATGTTGCTCTATTTTGTTGCAACTCAATTGGCAAAACTTCTTTTTTTGCCATATAATAAAAGCCCTGTAGACTACATTACCAGTTTTGAATGGTTCTGAAACACTTTTCTTGGTTTCTACCTAATTCCATATATGTTAGTTCATAGTGATAATGTCTTCATTAATAATTCTAAAACGGTTAAGCTATTGGTTCTGTCAACTTTTGATCGGTAGTGTAAGGATTATGATTATTTTGTGCAGTGATGGACAAAATATAGACTGCCTGGCCAAAAAAAAAAAGTCGCTGTATAGATTTTAATAGGCAAATACATACCGCTTGATGGAAATAAATGATGTTTCCATCAAGAGGTGCATCAATATTTGGTCAAGATCTTGTACTGCCAATGAAAGAGGTGAGCACTCTGTAAAGTCTCCTCCAGCACATCCCAAAGACTTTCACTGAGGTTAAGGTCAGGACCCAGAGGTGCCAATTCATGTGTGAAGATGATTCTTTATGCTCTCTGAACCATTCTTTCACAATTTTAACCCTGATGAGTCTTGGCATTGTCGTCCTGGAATATGGCCATGATACGTCTTTCTACATGGTTATTACAGAACTAGAAAGCTACACACTTCATCTTTTAAGATTAAAAGAACTGTTGCCAAACATAGAACATGCTAGAAACATTATAATCACTCTAATAATTGATCCATTCATAGACTCTTATGTATTTGATTATTAAAATCTAAACAGCGGCTTTTTTTTGGCCGGGCCGTGTATGTTGAATCAGACTCATTTATAGCAGCTCATTTCCAGTCAGACAGTATATAAAAGGTCACAGGTCAATAACACAGAAGAGCAGACTTCTTATTCAGCTTTTATATTTATTTATTTATTTAAAAAAAATTTTTTTTTATTATTATATATAATGTAGTCTCGGTGAAAACCACTGATAACCGTAGCAATCTGTAGAACTCAAAATTAGAGCTCTGACTAAAACTTTGCAGAATGCAAAGTGAGTTTGACACCCTAAAGCTAGAGATTCATATTTTGTTCCCTCCTGTGTGTGTGTGTGTGTGATTTCTATGGAAATGGGGTCACCTTGTTACATAAACAGCATTCTCATAAACCTGAATATGATTATAGATGTATTGCGCGCACGCACACACACACACACACACACACACACACACATACATATGCGTATATATATATATATATATATATATATATATATATATATATATATATATATATATATATATATATATATACACACACATATACATATATATACACATATATACAGTTAGGACCAGAAGTATTACTCTAATGACAGAGTTTTTGTGATTTTGCCTTTATACACCACCACAATGGATATTAAATAAAACAATCAGGATGTGATTGAAGTGTAGACTTTCAGCTTTATTTTAAGAGGTTCCACAAAAATATGGCATTTACCATTTAGGAATTCCAGCCATTTTAAGCAAAGTACCTCCATTTTCAGGGGCTCAAAGGTATTTGGACAAAGTGACATAATTGTAAATATGACCATAATTTTAATACTTGGATGAAAATCCTTTGTAGTCAATGACTGCCTGAAGTCTGGAGCCCATGTTCTCAAACCTCAAATTCTGAGTTTCCTCCCTGGAGATGCTTTGCCAGGCTACGCTTTGTACAAACGCTTGTGTCCAAACGCTTTGTTTGTGGGTCTTTCCGCCTTCAGTCTTGAAGTTAAACCAATTAAAATTATGGTTATATTTACAATTATGTCACGCTGGCATGGACTCCACAAGTTCGTGCAAAATCTGATCATCGGTTTTAGATAAAATCCATTGGTGTGTCATCTAACACGCTTCAATGGAAGGAATAAGGCTCATGAAAACTCTGACCTTTTGTACAAAGTAGTCTTAAATTTAAATAGTGACCAGGAAATTGTTCAACACAGTTTATACATACATGCATATATAAATAATACTAAATAAAAAATATATGTATCCACACTTATGGGAGTGTATACATATATTTGTATTTATTTATTTATTCTATTATTACATGATCGATTGTATTTGAGTTCTTCTTCTTCTTCTTCTTCTTTTTTTTTTTTTTTTTTTTTTTTGGGTACCATGCTAAATCAGTGTGCCAAATTTCATCAGCAGCATGTGACCAGTTCTACAGGTTGCCACAGAACATCACAGCAGGCCTCCTGCACCTTCAGTGCTTGGACCCCTAAATACTGGGGAGCAGCTTTGCAAAATAGCTGCTTAGGCCTTTTTATGAATTGGGAGAACTTTGCTACAAAGACACAAAAACGTGGCATTCGAACATGTTTTTGCGAAAACAGCTGATAATTGTAGCAGTGTGTGGAACTCTGGAGACCGAGACTCAGATGAAGGAGTGGTTTTAGAGTGTGCTGATGGTGACAGAAAAATGAGAGCTGTATTTAAAACTCTGAATGCTTGATATCAGTGGAGCAAGTTTGACGCCCGAAGCTAGAGATTTATATTTTATTCACTGCTGTGTGTGTGTGTGTGTGTGTGTGTGTGTGTGTGTGTGTGTGTGTGTGTGTGTATACGCTTGTGATTCCTGTGGAAATGGGTCGCCTTGTTGCATAACAGGACTCTCATAAACATGAGAATATAAATATATTGCACAAGTGTGTGTGTGTGTGTGTGTGTGTGTGTGTGTGTGTGAGAGAGAGAGAGCGAGCAGCGTTCATGCCGTTATTATGAAATTCTAGACTAGAGTATTCTAGAGTATTCCAGAAACCTTTGGATATAGTATTACTTACACTATGATATGTCTGTATTTTTCAGGTCTTCTATAGCAAAGTTTAAAGTGATGCGATATCCACCATAATATCTTACTACTATTAATCTTTTACATGATCTCATAAGTCAGTACTGTAATTTTCATGAGAGCGCAGGACAGATATAAGGTAAGAGCATATTGTTTTTTTTACCCTCCTAACAATAAGGGTAGTCATGAATTATTGCACACTCAGGTCATGTGCTCAAATATTCACCAACATAACCGTAATCATGCTTAAGACTGTGTTGCGCATCTGTGTTGCTGTTTTTATACAGTAAGTAAGTAAGGAATAAAACACGGCAGGGTGTGCCGTTGTCGGAAAATAATCCATGGCGTGGTTCACGCTGGGCTGTTAGCACCCAGAAGTGGATTATTTTCCTATAACAGCACACCCCAAAGTGTTTTATTCCTCTTATCTCACGGCAGTTTTCCAAAGATTACAACTTTTTCATTTATTCATGAATGCCATGCTTTTTATACATTTATAATTACATTTAATTTGGCAGAAGGGCCGTGAAACACATTGCTCCCTGCTATCGCCGCTCTTACAGCAGCCATTCGAACAGTCCGCTCTCGAAGACAAAGGAATAAGACAGCAGCATGCGGCTTGTTCTGTTACTGAGAAACCGCAAAGGTCCTCCGTCACGAAGACTCTCATGGTGGGGAAACCTGAAGGCCAGTAAAATACGCTGACACTGGAGACTCCTTTCATAAAAGTTTACAAAGAACTTCACGAAGTACTTCGTTTTAGCGATTGTATGTTTTTGTGGTTTAAATAACATGCTGGCTAAGAGTCTGCCATACAATTCTCTGTGAATGAGCTGTAATGCATTAGAACCAGTGCATTATTTAAAAAAAAACAAAAAACAGCTATCTCTTATTTTACAGCTGGATCTAGAACACTTTCTGATTCGATAATTAAACATCACTCCGGTATGAATACATTTAGTATGTCCATTCCTGCTAGGCTTTTTTCAGAGATTTGGAAAAACCGAAGACCGATGTAAGCTGAGAGAGGAGAGTGTGGAGTGGACTGGGGTTGCTGAAAGAAGGAAAGAAAGAAAGGACTCATTGTTGTGCGCTGGGCCATGGGCTGATGCATAGTGGTGGCCTATATGAGCTTTCCATCCTACCCTCAATCTGTTCAGTCCTCAAAATGCCACTCGCCATGTGCGCTGTGGATTCTCCAGGCTGTCTGTGTTTAGGCAGAGGAAATGCACACACTGTTGTAAGCTTGAACAAAGTCCTTGTCCCAGTCAGCACTTCTACCTCTTGATCTAGTGTCCATTGATGTTATTTGCTAACGTTAAGTGACGCTTCATACCACATCTCTATTGAATTCTCGATTCTGAATGATTAAAAGGTGTTGATTAAGTAAGGAATAAAACACGACAGGCTACGCTGTTATACAAAAATAATCATATGGCATAACAGCATGGTCTGGAGTGTGTTATTCCACTTATAACAGGAAGTTAGTTCCTGTTCCCACTTACGTTATAGCTGCGTTATAACTCCCTCTCTCTCTCTCTCCGCCATGTACTGTTACTATAGAAACAATAACTTAGGTCAATACTAAAGCACTTGCTGTCATTCGTTACAGACCGAGCTTCCTGTGCTGTTATGCGAAAATAACGCATACCGACTGACCAATCAGATTCACACATTCCACCGCGCTGTGGTAGAATTTTCTCTAACAGCCGCTTTAGTTCCGGCTGTGAATCATTTTATTAATGCGTTTGTTCTAATATGTTATCTTTTTCTACATGACCAACTTGCACAACTTGACCTGTTTGGCGGGCACGCCATGTAAACAGATTTAAAAACGTGTGTAATTGTTGATCTAGTGAAGAATTGTTGTTTATTTTTGGAAGGAGTCTCCAGTTTCAACACTTTGTAACAGCCACAGGTAAAGCTGTAACTTCTTTTTCTTCTTCTTCTTCTTCTTCTTCTTCTTCTTTGAGAGAGAGAGGCAGGAAATGTAAGTTTGTTTACTGGACATTACATACGTTTTCACTAGTCTGTGAAACTGAATCATACAGACCAAATGGTTTTATAAACTTTAGTATAAAGTAGTTTTTATTGGAGCCTAATTGTTTAGTATGCTAGTTGACTTTCACTCTCCGCGATATGGAGGATATGGTAAATTGATATATGGCAAATGATTTAAATGTGGGTTTGACCAAAACTTCCTTTAACATAGAGGAATTATTAAATGTAATATATTGCCTAATAAAATTAATCATTATTACGCCATGATGGAAAAAAGTGTATAAGATGCAAGAAGTTTAGGAATACCACTTAGAAACTGTCTTTAGTACGGTCAATACACAGAAAATAACTTTACATTCTACAACAACTCTACAGCTGATGAGACGAATTCCTGGCATATGGATAAATAGATAATACGGAAACAATTTAAAAAAAAAAAAAGAAGAGAAAAGAGGACGAAATGAGCATGCTTTGGTCACATTGATTCATTCACATTTTCTGCTTTTTGCCTACCTCTAGTAGTTGGATGAATGGTTGAAAGCTTTCCTAAAAGTGCTGCGCGCGCGCACACACACACACACACACACACACATAGAGACAAACACAGAGACATGCAGCATCTCCTCCACTAGGAACTCATGGTTATGAGTGTAATTGAAGTATATTTAATGATGCAGTATTCATTAGTGGTTCTACAGACGCAGGCTGAATCACACAGCCATGTGTGTGTCTCTCATATTCAGCGAGTGAATGAACGCAGCAGGGATCCGCCCTCTTTCTTTCTGCTTTCTCTCCTTCACGTCTCAGGGTCACTTCAGACTGAGTTAAACAGTAACACGAGGCCCCTTGTGTCCGATCACCATAGCAACCCCTGCCCCTGCAAAACATGCTCTGCGAGTGTGTGTGTCTGTGTGTGTCTGTGTGTGTCTGTGTGTGTCTGTGTGTGTTTGGGGTGGGTGCTTTGAGTGCGTATATGTGCAAAAGAGCTACAAAGGCTAAAAAAAGGGGGGGGGGGGTTAAGAAGATGGGGTTCCTTTTACAAAGCTTTGAGAACAGTGAGTGAGAGAGAGACAAAAGTGAGAGAAAGGTGAACGAGAGAACAGTGAGAGAAGTGCGAGAAAGCGAGAGGGAACAGTGAGAAAGAGAGCGAGAACACCCAGGAGGGAGGATGGATGGATGGAGAACGGTGAGAATAGAAAGAGGATAGATACTAGAGAGAGAGAGAGAGAGATGGGAACAGAATGGGGCTGGTGACCTGCTTCTCTCTCACTGTTTATACATCATCAGAAAGAAGTCAATTTACTCAGGCTCTGTTGTCTTTTCCATTTCTTTTTCTTCACTTCTTCACCTCTTTTTTTTTTTTTATATACATATATAAATAAGAGTAGATGAGTTACATGATACACTTGGTATTGGTATCAAAGTCGGAATTCTTGTGGCGGAACGACTAGCTAGTCCCTCTGAGGGATGGTACTCATGCAGCACATCACAGAGCAGCTGAACACACTTGGAGGAGATCCTTATAGCTGTATACATGACTCCCAGTTGCCTACGATTGGCTAGTGTCGCTCTGACAGCGGAGAGCAATGCAGAGAGCAGATCAATAGATAGCTAGATAGATTTCTGGAAATCGTCAGCGCTTTGTAACAGTGCATTTTCCACCACAGGAAAGCCTTCAGGATGGAGGACAGTCTTGGTAACATGACAAGCTGCATTTTTTTATTTGAAAACATTTTTTTTTTTGTCGTTTTAACACAACTTCAATAGAGAGGCTGGTGTGCAAATGACTGTTTATAGCCTCTATAACAAAGTGATACCAGGATGTATCTTGTTTCTCAGACGTCCCACGGCGTTAAATGTAACTATGTGCTGATGAAAATTGTAATAGGCAATTTGCTGTTGTTTAAGAGGAGTAAAGCACTCTGGGAGGTGCTGTTGGAAAAATAATAATAACTTTGGGTCACCAGTAGTAACTCCGATCCATGCCGGACCACATCGCGCCACTATGGGGTTGATTATTTTAAATATTTTATTCCTTACTTAAAGTCCCTATGAAATCACAATTGATGTTTTAGCGGGAATATGTTAGCCTTAAGGTTATCTATAAGCTAGTGTGCTCCAAAACAATGACAAAATTTGCATTTACAACATATAATGGAAATGGCTTGAATTCATTCACTCTGAAGAAGGAGGTATTTGTGCCAGCTCAGGATTTGTGACGAGCATTTTTCTAATGATTGCTTCATCAGTTTTGGGATGTTTGTCACGGGGTTTGTGAAAAATCCTCCACAAGTGAATCCAATGCATCGTTATCGCTCGGGCGTCCACGGTACTAACTGTCAAGTACGGCTTAGCCTGGGCTGTGAGGTAAGCTAAACGCTATTGGGTTTTTAAAAAGGGGGAGGAGCCACTCAATATGGCCCGTCCTGACTTCCTGTTCCAGTGGACATTACGTCAACACATCGAATAACGCTGCATGTTTCAAGGCAGTTCACAGGGACTTTAAATGATTCGTTGTGTGAAAATATGCGGAATTCAAATCCATCCTTCAGACCCATTTTCCAGTTATATGTTTCATGCCTATTACATGATTTGAAGTAGAATGTGGGATCTTAAACGCTCAAGGTGCTTTAAAGTGCAAACATATTTATTATAACATTAGTTCTGACAGCCCTGGTAGATATTTGGTTTAAGTGATTCATTGTAAAAGCCTTTGCCAGTGTACAGTTTTGTAATTTCAAGGCCGGCCACTTTATTATTATGCCTACAGTTTCCGAAAGGCCGTTGTTTGCTAAGTGGGCGTTTGCTGTTTGTCTGTAATAGTGTCCTGTCACTTTGCGGTAAAAGCTACACACGTAGCCAAATTCTGTTCTCCTTGGTTTAGTTCTTATAAGGTGAATGACTAAATGTTTGAAGTAATTTATTTTGAAAAATTATTTTTAAAATTCTGCCAGTCACACAGAGGATTACTCACTGCCCTTGAGTACTGATAATTTATATTTATGTCCTCAGTTGCACGGAAATACCAGAGGAAAGAGAATGTAGTACTCCAAGTGATAAAGTGACTTGGGACATGCACAAAGTGGTGGTCACTTCAGAAAACCAAAATCAATAGCTGTCCTGTACCTCAGAGAGCTTCTGTCTGCTCAGAACCCATCAGCTACTCACTGCCTGTCAAGAAAATGTGTGTATGTGAGGGTTGTAGGCAAATCTAGTTTTTCATTGGTGTGTCGTTTTGTGTTAGATTAAAAATCACACAATCTCGTGTAGCTATTCATGATTATACCACTCTATATGTAAATCCCAGTCTGAAATTCTTATTTCTAGTGCATTCAGATCCCTGCATTCTGGCTTTTTGAAACTGAAAATCGAGCTCGGGTACCTCACTTGGTCATTGGTCCTTCCTTGAGATGCTACAACCTGATTAAAGGTCACCATTGTATGTTCAGTTGGTTGGACATGACCTACATCTCACGGTGTCAAAGCGCCAAAAAAAAAAAAAATGCCAGGAAGCCAGAACAATTGCCTGCAGACCTCAAAAACAAGATTTCCAGAAATTTCTGCATCTGCTCTTATGTTACTACGCATATGATATGAAATGTTAATGTGAAATACCTTATTTAATGGATGGATGGATGTTTAGATAGATGGATGGATTATTAGCTGGATGGATGATAAGATAGATGCCTGGATGATTGGATGATTAGATGGATGGATGCATGGTTGATTGGATAGGTAGAATAATTATTTGATGGATGGATGAGTAGATAGATGGATGGATGATTGGATGGATGATTGGACAGATGGATGGATGATTGGATGGATGGATGATTAAATGGGTGAATGGTTAAATAGATTGATGAATAATTGGACAGACGGACGGATGGATGATTGGATAGCATAGATAGGATGAGGGCTCAATAAGGATACAGGAATAGAACAGCAGGATGGATAGGATAAGATGTAGGATAGAAGGATGGACTGGATTGGATAAGATAGCACAGGGTTAGATAAGATCTGGATAGAGCGATGGTTAGATAGATGGGTTCATGTTATAATGACACATACACTAATGCATTTGAGTGCTAGTCGTGTGGAAATCCTGATCAGGCAGACAGTGCATACCCACTCACAGTGCATCCCATTCAGGGTGAAGGTCGTTCCCCGCAGAAACCTCCAGCACAAATATCCTGTGTGCCTCATGTTCTCAAATATCCTTCTCAAATATCCATCTCAAAGACGGACAGAGAGGAAGAGAGAGTATAGCACTTGCTCTCGTTGTGAACTTTTGTCAGTTCCCTTTTGGTGTGTACAGTATGTGTGTGTGTGTGTGTGTGTTTACATCTGTCTCGACTAGTGGTAGAACCTCAGTTGTGGAGAAATCTTACGAAAAGGAAGACTCCAGTGTGCCTGTCCAAGGTTTGCTTGAGAAATATGTAAACTAGGCTTAAAAAAAAGTGGCAGCTAATGCAATTTAACCTCAACGTTTGACAAGTTCTTTAGTTAAATGCTTTAAATGTGCATTAATACAGAAGAGGGGTGTGCATATCTATAGATTGGACAGAAAAAAACAAGGAAGTGCTTGAATTCCTGAGGATACGATTGACTGTGTGTGTGTGTGTGTGTGTGTGTGTGTGTATACATACATACATACGTAGTCCTGGTCCTCTCTGAAAACTGTCTCTGATTCAGCAGTTAGTCTTTGGGTGAAAGTAGTGGTTTGTGCGACCGATTTGTCCGCCCTGAGCAATATGAAAAATTCATGACATTATAATCGTACATGCCAAAATCGCTTTGCGACTGTAGCTGCTTACGTTAGATTTCGACGTAAGAGGATCTGAAGTCATTTTAGCAGTGAAATGTAATATTTCCAGCACATTTCCTTCAGGGATATAGCAAGTGTTAGCACTTTTACTTTTTTTTTTTTTTTTTCCCCTCGTCAAACGTGCAGGAGTCATTTTAGCTTTCTGCATATTACACGAGCGAGCTTATGGTTTATGGAGCACTGCGGCGTATTACTGAATAAATGTGGATTCTGTTTTCTAGTTACATGAATGACCCGGAGCTGCGATTTCAGCGACAAACCACATTTTGAATTGCGGTGTTCTCAAAGCATCAAATTTAAACTAGTGACTCAACTGATTTCTTGAGCCAATCATCTGGCCCGACGTTTCTTCAGTTCCCCGCTCACAACTTTAGTCCTTATATGCAGTCAGCAGCAAATTGCTGTCTGGCACCCAAATAATCCGAGAAAAACATACAGCCATGGTTTACTTTTATCCTGTTTAACATGACCTCCCATTAAATGTGCGTATAGAGACATTACGAAGAAAAATAAAGCTCGGAAAGAGCTAGCTGCGATCCATTGGTGCCTCTGGTGAGTAGATAATACGGTTAGCTTGCTTTGCTTATCTTCCAACAACGGCTAGCACGGAGCATCCAGTTTTCGCACTGATTAGTTCATTTATTTAATTTTCTTGTCGTAGCTATATGTAGCTACGGCTGTTTCTCGTTAAAAATAAGACAAACTACAACCTAAACAATCGGCAACTGCCTGCTAGTGTGAGCGGAGACTTCTTCTGCTGGTGTTTATCTTCTCACCCTTATATATGCACTACGAACCTCTCGCTGTAAAACGTCGTTGAATGAATATTTATGAAAATCTTTTTTTAACACGTCAAGTTTGAATTTTCTACATTATTATGCAAAATGCCCCTTAATGTTATTAAAGTTCAGCGGTAAGGCACAGTGTAAACATTTGATAGTGGAGGCTTTTGTGGGTTTTGCTACACCTCCTCATATTAGAAAGTAATTTTGTTTATTTGTGGATGAATAACGTTCTCAGCCGGCCAGTGCAGTCTTACTGAACCCAGTGAGCCGCATTCCGACCAACAGCCAAGTCCATATTTATGTTGGGAATGCCATTTGCATTTAGAGACGGGTTACAAGATGATAAGATAAGATGATAATTCCTCCAATGCCCTGCATGTGAAAGAAAAAATTGTGTGCACTGTAAAGGGATGATACTATTCATTCATTTATAAGGCCATATTTCTGCATTTTATATTGGCCTCAGTGGCATTCTGTAGTTTCCAAACTTCTTAATAGTCCAATTCCTGAATTTGGAAATCCTCACTTAAATGTAGCTCAGCTTAACTCTGAAAACGTCGCGTGTGCACTTGCGTATTTTTAATTGTTTACCGAGACGTTTATGAAAGCGGGAGTGCATTAAAATATTTAATATTTGGAGAAAATGTATATTCTCTATAAATCTTGTCTGTTATACATGTTTAAGCTGCTTAAGTTTTATTATAAATTTTATTAAATCCCAGAAAACGCTGATCTTTTTTTTTTTTTTTTTTTTTTTGCTCTTCTAATGACCAGTGTTCTGTTAATCCATTTTGCTCGAGTAGAGAGTCGTTTAAAGAAAAAGTGAAACCCTTTTTTTTTTTTTTTTCCCCCATCCAGAGTATAAGAATATTGGGCACAATATTTCATGCCCAAGCACAGTTTCAGTAGTGTGAAGCCTGCTGGCCTGTGCCTAAATCTCCAGCATTGCAAATCTTTCTCTGTGAAGGTGTAAGAGGGTGAAAAAGCTCATTTAACAAGTTGGATCAGTGGGGTAATGAGAACAGGCTTGTTAAACACAGCAGAGGCTGCTTGTGATATTAGATGGGAGGATGAATTGTATTATCTGTAAATAGCTTGACAATGAAAACTATTGGGCTTGTGCAGTGCATTATATCAAAGATCTCATCGATTGCATAATAATGAACTGAGGCAAGCTATTACACACACACACACACACACACACACACACACACACACACACAGAGTCTGTGTATCCGTAATGCTCTACTGGGTTCATGCAGAGTTTCCTCTGAATACCAAACATGATGAACAGAAAATTGTCTTTTTCTTCAAGCCAAAAACCACTAAACTTACAGCTGTTTTTCCTTTTGTGTAATTTGCACTTTCATTGAACTAAGTGCACTTAGTCTTCTAATTGAGCTTCTTCTTTGTCTTCTGTCTACTTTTAGTTCCTTTTAGTTCCAAAGGAATTTTTATTGGGGATAAAAAAGGATGATAGAGTAAATAATCCATTTCGGTCCCATTGAGGACTGAGACTGTATTTCATGCACGCCTGCTTAATCATTGCCTACGACATGTTATGGATGTATCAGTGAAAAAACATGAGCCTCACTGGAGATCAAGTCTACACAGCGTTTCACTCCGTGTAATTACCTGCCACTGGTAGGCTGCATGAATCTATAGCCTGAGCTAGAAAGAAATCAGCCCCAGCATCATTGCTTCATAGCATTCTGTGTGTTCCTCTTACGGCCGTTGGTGTGCTTGTTTTCTTTAAAAGAATCCACAAGGACATTTCTTAACAGCAGATAATCTGACATGGGGGGAAAAAGGAAACGTTATATCGATCTCTTTTTTATCATTGAAAGACAGGGGGAGGGGCTACTCCCTGCTAGCCCATTTATACAAGCCGCTGCTGGCCAAATCTTTTACTCAAGGCTTAAATGTGAGCTTTGATATAAATTGAAACTGACAGGGTGTTTTATAAGATTCTGTCTTTTGTCAAGACACTTACATAAATCTATTACCACAAAACATTATACCACAAGGCTAAGGCTTTATCATCTTCTCACATGGGCTTCAGCCGTCACGACCTGTTCTCGTATCCTGCCTCATACACTCTCTTGCAGCTTATGAAAGATCGACAGATCAGCTTTGTGCCCCTGTGAAGGAAAGAGCCCGGCTTGGTTCATGTCCGCACCCGACTCGAATAAAGAATACTGCAGTCATCCAACAGAAAATGATTTATTCCAAGAAGTGACGAAGTGATTAATCAGAGACCTGTGGGTCCAGCCAGGGCCAAAATAAAGTCATAAAAAAGAAGCCAACCAAGACAATTTTCTGATGACTTACCAATGTGTATCATATGCTTTCATCACTCCCATGTCTCATGGAAATCCTGGAAATATATTACATATTAAAATAATTATGATTTAACTTAAGAAATTTAAATAAATTAAATAATAAAAACTGCCAACAATGGTTAAAATGTCAATTAATTTTATTATTATTATTATTATTATTATTATTATTATTATTATTATAAAATAAATTAAAATGAATTTATTAACAAATTAAGTTATTTCTTAAATTATTGTTTATAATAGAATTATTTTCTTTACAAAAATTGAATAATTGAAAAGTGTCCTGGAAATATTGGTGACGTTCTGTAAAAATGTAAAAGTTGAGTTATTAAACCATGGAGACTTCATATTTTGTCCCAGTTGCATAAGTATTGACACCCATTTTCCACATAAACAAGTAGGGGCAAAAAAAAAATAGTATATTCTTTGAAACCATGGCAAAATTGCTAGCACTACTACAGTATATTTAATAAGTAGAAGAAAAAAAAAGATCATTGTGGAAATGTAAAATAATAGCTAATTTTGTTTCTTACCAATGTGTACCAATGGAAGTTATTTCAAATACCAGCACCCTGAATATTATACAAGATTTCAGCTTTTCCTTTTATACTGGATGAGGAAAAATGAGCATTTCTAAGTATTCACTCTGTCCAGATGAAAATTCAGAGCTGAACATGTCTCAGTAGCTTTGATAATATTATACTTTTTTTGGTTCAATATTTGTGAAACTCCTTTGGCCATTTAGACCTGAAGTGCATTTCCCTGTTGTAAAATTGCCGGAACTCTTTCCTGACTCTCAACCATCATGTTTCTGTCTCGTAGTACGAGTTCAAGGCGAAGAGCATTAAGAAGAAGAAAGTGAACATGGTGGTCTCGGTGGACGGCGTAAAGGTGATACTTCGCAAGAAGCAGAAGGTACACTGTATGATCGTTTTTCTTTGCCGGCAATATTTTATTAAATACATGCTACTACAAAATATTGCAGAAATATGACTTTTCATTCACACAGAGGAAAGAGTGGACATGGGATGAAAGTAAAATGCTGGTGATGCACGACCCAGTGTACAGGTGAGTCAGCTTTTTTTTTGTGTGTGTGTGTGTGTGTGTGTGTCCAAATTCAGAGATAAATTTGATTCGATTTGCATGAATGTTGGTACATAATTAAGTATTGCTTGGATAGGATAAATTATCGGACATGTACTCAGCAACCACTTTATTTGGAACACCTGTACACTTGCACTTTCATGCAATTATCCAATCAGGAAGGCTACGGTAACGCACATAACCTTTACATAACCTCTTTTCTGCTCTTTTCGTGAGCAGAAAAACATCTCGGATCACACGACATGTCGAACCTCATGGTTCATGAGCTACAACAGCAGAAGACCACATCAGGTTCCACTTCTGTCAATCGAGAACAGGAATCTCATGCTATTAGTGGTCAGTGAAACTGGACAGGTGAAGATTGGAAAAAGACCAGATGATGTTTTTCCAACCTTCAACTGCCTAGTTTCAGTGAGCCTGTGCCCACTGCAGCAACAGGTTCCTGCTCTTGGCTGACAGGAGTGGAACCCATTGTGGTCTTCTGCTGTTGTAGCTCATGTAGAAACCCGAGGTTCGACATGTTGTGCATTCTGAGACGCTTGTGTGTTAAAATCCCTTTGTCTAAAAAGAAAGTAACTTATTTTTGTTATTCCATTGAGATTGCACACATTTCCCTAAACATGACTATTCCTTTTGAGTTATTGTTCTGAGTTACTGCCAAACTGGCTGCTTCATTATCCTAGATTTGTATTCTGTTGCTTCAAGTTCCAACAAATTAACTAATGTGAATGTTGGCAGTTTTGTAAGCAAGTGAAGAAAAATTAGTTGTCCTTTTTATGGTGCCTGATTGAATCTGACAAAAAATGAAGGTGTCACGATTCATTCAGCAGGCCAGTGGTATGTAGCTTATTCAGTACCTTCAAGATGCACAATGTTGTACTTCCACATGTATCTTTCCTATGATTAAGGTGACGCTTGTTGCCGGATCAGAGCACAAGTATGCATTAATACATTCCTATTTCCCATTTCAGTCATATATCAATCAGTTACACTTTAGTATTAACACCAGCAAGAATTAAAGACTGAAACTAATCTTGGCACCGGTCATCTCTTAATGCCTCCCCTGTTCTTTGGCAATTGTTGGCTAAGTAAACTCTCACTAACAAAAGTAATTCATGAATAAAGATTAATAACTGTGCTAGTTCTGCAGTACAAACAATGTTTTTGCCTCTAGCAAGTTTGAAAGAAAAAGATAATGATTACAACATTAGCCTAACTATTGCCCATTTGACATTCTTGCAGTGAAAATTAATTCAATTTAAATTTATTAAAAAAAAAAAAAAGTGGGTACAAGCTGTAAAGCTGAAACTTTGCCGGACAGAGGATGCATAAGCATACTGCAGTGACCATTCTAGTCTCCATGTCTGAACCCTGTTCAAAACCTATGACCTCAATTGAAAAGGCAGATCATACATACACTGTTAAGAACGTGAAGTAGCATGAAATGTTCTGCATGGAGCACGGTCAAAGATCTTTCAACAAGGCATTACAGGAAGAGGCCCGGTGCTGATTTCTTTCAAGTGCAGTCTTTACCAAATATTTATGTTGGGGTGCCAATAATTTTGAAACTCGCTTTTTTAAGTTATATCTAAAAATGATATCATTAGGAAAAATTAACTGGGTTTAACATAAAGGAAGTAGCAAGTAAAATGTATGCGTTAGCAAGTAAAATACATGTGGGGCCATTTCAGTCCTTAGCACTTTGCCAAGTAGTTTTGGCATTCTTCTAAAAATACTGTGGATCAATGTAGCCTCAGTGCTTTCTGCTATAAAGCTTTTTCAGCGTAGATGCCAAACGCCAGAGTGCTTTAGTGCACAGCTTGTGCTTTTATGCATTTGTTAAATAAAGGCATATATTAAAAGTAGCCTTTTTAGTATTCAAAACTTTGCTCGTTTAGAATCACAAAACACTTGATCGTTCTGTTTGAACGTACAGTTTAAAAATAAAAATGATCTTCTGCATTGTTACAAACAGTCCCAACAGTCTTTCTGTCCCCTTTTCTCTTAGGATTTTCTATGTGTCCCATGACTCTCAGGATTTAAAGATTTTTAGCTACATTGCCAGAGATGGGTCCAGCAACACCTTCAGGTGCAATGTCTTCAAGTCCAAAAAGAAGGTATTCTACCATCCGATTTTTTTTAAACATTTTTTTGGAGAGTGATTATGGAAATGTGATAGGGGAGGATAACCCTGAGAACTTGTGCTGGAGTTCTGAAGCTCCCACGGGGTGAGAGCTTGCGTAACAAAAGAGTGTGCTTTGTAGTTGATGTAGTTCCGGAGTCAAAGGAAAGACAAAACCTGATTTCTGCAATAGAACTGTGTGTTAGATGACATCATCTGTATAGAAAAGGGCCAATGAAGTGATCTGTAGGAGATAGGGTGTGGATTTACCTGCCAGTATGACTCCTTAGAGCTTGGGTAAAAGACTCTGGCTGGGGGATCAAATGATGAAATAGGAGCTTTATAGTACTGGTGGGCTTCTGGGTGGTAGGAGTGGGCCTGCACAGGAGCCCGTTGACTTCAGAGTTTCTGTAACAGGATCAGGGTGTAAACTTTAGGCATAGTGTATGCTTGACTTCATTCTATTGTGGCATCAGAAAGAATTGAGTTGGGGGAAGGATGATCGAAGAGGGATGGGATGTGCGAGGGAGGGGTTGGATGAATGAGGTAGGTTGATTGGGATGAAGGGGGGGCTGGGATAAGAGAAGAAAGATGGAATGCGTGAGGGAGGGGTTAGGATGAATGATGGAGGGGTTGAATGAACAATGGGAGGCTGGTTGTGGTAAACAGAAAGGAGACTGGGATGAGTGAGGGAGGTGATTGGGATGAATGGGGATAGTGGATTGGGTGGAATGGTGAATGAGGTGGAGGAATCGGGAAAGAGGTTGGGAGGAATAGGGGAAAGGATTCGGAAGAGTGAGGGACAAGGTTTGAATGAATTATAGAGGGAAGGGTTGGGATGAATTTTGGAAAGGTTGAATGAATGTGGTCTGTTGATTATGGTGAACAGAGAGGGGACTGGGATGAGTGACAAGGGGACGGGATGAATAGGGATAGGGGATTGAGTGGAATGGTGAATGAGGTGGAGGAGTGGTTAGGATAAACAGGGGAAGGCCACTGGGATGAGTGAGGGACAGGGTTGGAATGAATTATGGAGGGATGGTTTGGGATGAATGTTGGAGGGCTTGAATGAATGAGGGAGGTTGATTGTGGTGAACAGAGAGGGGACTGGGATGAGTGACGATGGGATGGATAGGGGATTGAGTAGAATGGTGAATGAGGTGGAGGAGTGGTTAGGATAAACAGGGGAAGGCACTGGGATGAGTGAGGGACAGGGTTGGAATGAATTATGGAGGGATGGTTTGGGATGAATGTTGGAGGGCTTGAATGAATGAGGGAGGCTGATTGTGGTGAACAGAGAGGGAAATAGGATGGATGAAGGGGGATGAGTGAATTTCAGAATGGAAAAACGTGTTATTCTTGTCTCTCAGAGTCAGGCAATGCGTATAGTGAGGACAGTAGGCCAGGCCTTCGAGGTGTGCCATAAGCTGAGTCTGCAGACTGCAGATGGACAGATGGACAGACAGATGGACAGACTTGCACTTGGAGAGAGTGGAAAATCTGAGGAGGAGACACCTAGAGAAGGTGAGACAGAAACAAATCACCTCTTTTGACCACAACAGGGCCACTGTGTTCAGTTTTACTCCGATACTAACTTATAAGTCACTGTCCACTTTATTAGGAACATCTGACCACCTGCTCATCCATGCAGTTATCCAATCAGCCTATTATGTAGCGGTAGCACAATGCATAAAATCATGCAGATACAAGGCAAGAGCTTCAGGAAAACGTAAGAATGGGAAGATGTGATCTCAGTGACTGTGGCATTGATGTAGATGCCACATGGGCTGGTTTTAGTACTTTAGAAACTGCTGATCACCTGGCATTTTCTCGAACGACAGTCTCTACAGTTTATACAGAGTGGTGTGGAAAACAAAAAAGCAGATGTTCTTTTCCCATCTTCAGCTATTTAGTTTCGGTATACTTGTGTCCACTGTAGCCTCAGATTCCAGTTCTTGGTTGTGAGGACTGGAACTGAATGTTGTCTTCTGCTGGTGCAGCCCATCTGCCACAGGGTTAAAAGTGCTGTGCGTTCTGAGATGCTTTTCTGCTCACCACGATTGCAAAGAGTGATTATTTGAGTAGTCTGCCTGTCATCTTGAAACCGTCTAACCATTCTTCTCTGACCTCTCACATCAGCAAGGTGTTTCCACCCACAGCACTTCTGCCCACTGGATGTTTTTGTTGTTTTGCACCATTCTGTATAAACTCTATAGACTTTGTATTGTGCATGAAAATCCACATGATTGGCTGATTGGGTAATTGGGTGATTGAACAGGTGTACAGGTATTCCTGATAAAGTGGATGGTTGAGTGGATTTTTGACTGCAAAAGTGACCCAAACTCAGCCCAGTGTGCTTTTTAAGAGATGACAATGTTATATAGTATTTGTTGAAATTTTAGAAGTGTTGCAGGGGGTATTTCACAACACTTGGCACCAAAATCTCACACTCGACTCAACAGGTATTGGCTGATATCCAGAAAATGCCTTCCACTGTCACTAAATCCAATTTTTCATCAGAGAAAGTTGTTTCTCTCACTCATGTTCCTTCTGTCTGTGTCACTCATATTAATATTATTATAACTGTAATATTTTAAGCTGCTCAGCTAGACTGGGCTTGTATATTGAGCGTCAATGGAGTCCTGGAGCGTCATGTTGTGTTTTACTTTTTATAATATCCGTTTACACTCACTAGACCAGATTCTTAAGTGGATATCACTCAAGGCATAGCACTACCCAAGTCAAACGTGGACTGTTTTTTTTTTTCTTCTTCTTCTTTGTAATGACCTGTAATGAACTCCAGTGTTTGCATTGTTAACTGCATGCTAGCTCATTCAGCCTCCCGAAAGCCAAGTTGTTATACTATAATCGCACAAACTTCAGCTCATACTAATTCATGAGAATGTCCAGGAGTGTATATTCGATGCCCTGTTTTTCTCTGTAATGACCTTTTAAGCCCTGGAGTTAGCATTTTTAGCTGTACAGCAGCTAGCTAGCATTGCATACATTTCTTTGCAGGTGGTTCATCTAAATCATTGGCCTGGTGATGAAAATGTTCCTACTTCAAGCACCTTTCATTTACATACCTAACCAAGAGCAGCGTCACAGATTTTGCATCCAGTGTCAGTGCCTCCACCAGTATTACAATACTCCATCTTGGAAAGCGCTACCAGTGCTTATTCTAATTTTACTGCATTTCTTGTCATTAAGATTTTCGAAGCACAGTGTGGTTCTTTGCTCGCAGGAGAATTATCTGGCTGTGCTGTGTGCTTACCAGTTTCATGTTTTTTCTTTCCAAACAGACGGGGTGGGGGTGGAGGGAAAGGACATTTATAGGATTGTCTATAAAAAGAGGCCCAAGTAAACACAAACAAGCACTACAGCCCATAACTCGTGCTGAGACCTTTGCTTAAACAATTATTTTCGATTATGTCCTGCATATTTTTTTCAGGTTATTTCTACTAGTTAAAAAAATGTATTAAACTACATTTAATCGCAAGGAATCGCTGCAATCACCACGTTAATCCCAAAGTCTGTTGAAGTCCAGAGCTGGAAATGGTGTCTGAAAGGTCAAGCAATACTTCAATACCACTGGCAGAATTGCTAATATTGAATGAAATCAGAGGCTGATTGCCATAATGTAAAATTAACCATGTAAACTGGTCCCTCGCTGGCTTTTTCAGTGGTAGCCAATTCAGATATTTTGGGTGGAAACATTTTAAGCATTATAGGCTGTTGATGACTTCAGTCACATCAGTATTTATATCGGGACAGTTGTGCATATTAAGCTCAACTAAAATCAGGGATAGAAAATACGGACTGAAGAGGAAAAAGTGCTTTTCCTTTGCTGTGAAATGTAATACAATGTAATATAATTCCAGTCTCAAATGGCATTCCGTATTTTTTGTGTATTTGCAGCCCAAAAACAAATTTCAGTGTAGCATTTTGACACGTGGTTACATAAATCTGTCAGATAGTGGCGCTTATGAGTTAGAAATACTCAATTTCTGTATTAAATCGTCACTGCGCATTGCGTAACTCAACTCTGAATACAGCCCAGTATTTCTTTTCTTTATAAGGAGATCAGACGTTATGTTGTTTCTCACAGGCCATGAGTTGACCGGAGCTGAGAGCGTCACTGGCATAGAAATGGAGATGAAGTCGCTGCCAGCCAGCGAACAAGCTATGAATGACGTCCTTCAGAGCCTATCAGAGCTGAACATGGTGAACCCAGGACAAGCTCTCCAGGTGAGAAAGTCTGGATGTTGGTAGGTTCTGTAGTAGTGTGCGAGTGTATGAGTGTGTTTTGAGAGAGTAATGTGTATTGTACAGTCGTTCTACATTATTTAGTCTGACAGATGGCTTCTTAAAATGCCATGTCAAGACGGTCATTAAATGTAATCTTCCTGTCAGAGAAAGCTCTCTTCATCTCCCACGTTCCCTCATGCTCTTTGTGACACTTCTGTGTCTATGAGGCATTTATTTTTTGATGGTGTTATTCTACACAAGGTCTATAAATATGTGTCTTCAATTGCGTAACTGCAAACTGGAGCAAGAGGTAATAATACAGCTCAAATTCATATTAAGACAGGCTTTTAAGCTGCTTATCTCAACTGAGTCAGGTCACTGTAATGTCATTTTACATAATACGGAATTGCATAAGAAAGCAGCTTTCCGCTGTCTGAAAGTGATCCAGGGCTGAGTATCAGTATGAGGAATGATACGTACACGAAACACTGAATCTTATCAGATTGGATTTGTGATCTTTTCCAGTCCAGTCCTCTTACACGATTCGATGTTGACTGATATTGCACGGATTATGCACTAAATGTGGGACATCATGTCTCAGATGGATCACAGAAGCTTTCAGAGAGTGTGCTCAGTTGCTAAGAAGATGCCAGTATTGCATCAGTGCCAGCTATCAGCCAAAACCCAGGGCTCTCCTATTGGTATTGGATTAAAAATAGATAAAGTGGGATTGGTGATGCTTTATTTTCTCCTGGCATTTTTCAGAAACTGGATGTATATACAATCAACAGAATGATTCCGTCTCAATGCAAGATTGCACTAATTTGTTTAGAAATGGATTTTAGAGACAGATATTAAGGAAAGACACTACAGGTAAATAATAAAAAAATAAAAAGTAATTTAAAAAAAAATACAGTAGATATCACGATCCATCTTTATTCGATTGCTGATATTCAAATTTTATTTATTTTTTTATTTTATTTTTTTTGTATTTGACATTTTTCTTAAATGGACATTTATTTATGTAACCAAGCTGTCCTCAAATTAAATATAAACAATTCTATTTGTTTAAAGAATTAATTAAAAAAAAAATCTAGTCTTTGGCTAATTTTAAACTTAAAATGTTTATTTTACTGGGACGATACTCTTGAGAGCAAGACTTTTACAAAACAGCAGTTTGTTGGAATATATGTCTTTATATTGTTCAATCAAAATATACTACACACTGTTTCTGCAGCTATCAACATTTCGGGAAATCCCTCTGTAAATATCCGTCTGAATGGGGATGGGAAGGAAGATGAATTTCATGGATTCTCATCACCTAGAAACCGATTTTTGGTGCAGAATATAGAACAGTTTAGATTTTGGTTGAAAACGTCTTAAAATTACACACTGAAATGTCATATTTTCACTCTCCTTTGCAGGATTTGTAAGGTTTATAAAGGGATTGACGTTTGTGATCATGACACACACCGACACATGCTTTTAAGGAATATAGAGTGTGACGTGAAGTGGGCGGAGCTTTGTGAAATAAACTTATTTTTCAGTATTTACATTTTATATTTCTACAGTGTAAAGGAAGACGTGTTAGAAATTTCCTTCTGTGGTATCTTGTCTTGTTTATGCCATGGCTACAGTAAGGACTCCTTTATAATTATGACAGATGTACGTAAATTCCTTACATTAGATAGGGAGTGTGGCAAAAACAGCATGGCTGGTTTCAGCAGTTTCTCGGCGTGATGCAAGATGCTGTTTATAGCAAGCATAATAATGAAAAGGCGTGGGCTGTCCAGCTGCTGCGTTTGATTATCCTGTAGGCAAGCATCGCCTCTCGCTGATGTCAGTGACTGCACTGAAATGCCAGTGATGCTTTCTGACCACGCTGGATTATACGCTTGTAGCCTCAAGCTAAATCTTCCAGGCCTGAAAATAGCGCAAGCACCCTCAGCCCGTCCACAGCAAGCAGCCACTGCAAGGTCCACAGCACGGTTTTCTGTTACGATCCACTGTTCCGAAAGTCATCCATCACCCGCGACAGAAGAAAAGATCAGCTGCCTGCGAGTGATGTGTAATTAATGGTTAAAAAAAAAAAAAATGGAAAAATGACAGCTTCCACAAACAGCCACAACAGGTCTAACAGCAATGATTTATAGCCTCCACTGATTTCACTGAGACGCAGGGCAATTAAGAAACAGCCAAGCAACACGGACACACAGCACGCTCTTCACGGGCGACGTATTCCTCTAGACTGTACAGGAAGAGGACTGCAATTCAGAGTCGACGACTTGAGCCCAAATGATACGCCAATATTTCCGGAAGGAGATTTGTTTGTGTTTAAAGTTCAGAGTAGCACGTGATTCTGCAAATCGCCTGTGTGTATTTCACTCATCCAAGCTTGTCAGATTTCTTGAGTAGAAAAAAAACATCTGGAATACAATCCAGAACACAAGCACCTGCCTTTAAGCAAGAAAAAAAAAAAATCAGGGATAGAAAATCAGGACCGAAGAAGGGAATTCTTTTGTAATACGATGTAATATAAAAGCAAGAGGCAATTAAACAGTAGGGGGGAAAAAGACTAGTAGGAAATTTAAAAATCTGATGGGATTAGTCACTTCAAATTTGCTTTAAACCAGCAATCTGACATACACCACCATTATTCTCCAACTTGCGTTTAAAATAGCGCTTGATCCTATTATTTTGCATTTAATTTTTTTTTTTTTACACATGCATATTTTAATGAAAACAGCCCCAAGAGAACTGAGGTGCATTTCCTTTTGAATACTGAAGTGTTTTGCCACAAGTCACACAAGTAATTAATCGAACACCGTTCAAGCGTAGTCACGCAGCACAAACACGGTGCATTGTTTATTCAAAAAATGTTGGTCACCCTTTCTCACACTACCACTTCAGTCAAGCCTGAGAGCTGAGAGTACAATAAACGTCTCCAATTCGATTTTTCTTGTGTGCGCTAAAAACATTCACGTAAAACCAGGATTTTGAAAACTCACGTTTTCTTTTCTCTGAAGTGCATTGCTAGAGGCAGAGAAGCCGTTGTACCTCTTTTGTGTCCTCCTGTTAATCTGAAGGAATGAAAGCGACAAGACACAGTGAGGCTGAACGTTGCCTGGGTTTTTTTTTTCTTTTTTTTTTTTTTCCTTTTTGGAGGGAATCCATCTAATCCCGAAACCTGGAACGTTCCTCGTGGCTTTGGAGGCGGGCCATGAAGTACTGGTCAGAGACTCTGTTTCAGAAAGATAAGAGAGAGAGAGAGAGAGAGAGAGAGAGGGGAACGGATGGATGAATTTTGGTAATTGCTATCCTTGTGGCACATAGCGAGAAATTAATGGGTAAGAAATGGACATAAAGAAATATCTGAAATATGCACTCTGACATTATCCTAATTTTACAGTTTTGTGCTCATCTTGCTTTTCTACATTTCTCTGTCTGTCAAGACACTGCAGAAAACGACAGGACGAGTGTGTGCTGTTTCAGTAACGTAATCTTTTAGTGCTCTCTAGTGGAAACAGTGAGCTGTTGCAATGGAAAGAAGAGATGCATAACATCAGGGCCTGTACTATTATTATTATTATTATTATTATTAGTGGTGGAGGTTGCGGAGTTCTTATTTTAAATCTATAAGTTTATTGCACAATTGGCAAGTAGAAGTAAATTAAATGAAATACAATTCAATGTATTAATCCGAACACCCTGATTCTTTAATGCGTCTATAATTCTGAATGATTCTCCATCAGTTAATAAATGGTAATAATCACTAATCGTCATAAAAGTAAAATATTTGACCTTATTTATCCACAGAAACCTTTTTTTTTTCTTTAGGTGATATCTAGCTCTGTTTGATACTTCCTACCTGAACTACATCAACATCTGTTTTCCATTCATGTTCACCACATAGTGTATAACAGTTTTTTTTTTTTTTTTACATTTTTTACATGAATTAGTAATTCAATATATGATTTATTATGTGAAAATAAATTATGCTATAAGAACACACTTTTTTTTTTTTTCCAGATCTGCATTTGTACATGGAGTGACACAAAGGTCTGTTAGTTCCACTGACATGTAAATAGATTTAGTTTAATTATTTAAATGTACTTTGTTAATTATTCTTTATTAAATTTAATGAACTTTTAAGCAACATTTGTACTGACAGCCCTAATAGATGCATTCTTTTTTAATAATGAATGAAAATGAGATTATTTTTAAAAAGCATACTATTTAAAAAAAAAAAAAAGGTTGTTTAAATAAATTAATAATCACATCATGTTCCCTACAGATTTCTTTTCCTAAAAAACACCTAAGCCAGCTAATCTTCCTGTAAAATGTATTTTTACATATATATATATATATATATATAAAAGAAAAGCAAACAAGAGTAGCAGATGTGTACTAAAGAAATCCAGAAAGAAACAACTGGTCCTTCCAACTGGTCACAATAAGTAATAAGCGCTGGACATGGATATAATTTCAGCCATAGAAGGTTAAAGTTCTTTTATCCTTTGGCACCAGTGTTAATAAGAGAATATTCATCTGAGATTAGTCTATAGTTAATATATTGGATGGTTAATTTATACCCAGGCGTGACATCAGTAGGCCTACACAATGCACCTCAAGTACAGCTATAAAAACTACTTGAGAATAATAATAGCTGCCACCATTTCATGTTTTTCTGTGGCAAGTGTGTTGTGCAACACACTTAGATGGTAATGCAGTTCTAATCTGTTCTAATCAGTGCTCTTTTAAAGCCTAAAACTCATCCCAGCTGTGAAGAATGGCATCAGGATTTTGGGTCGCTTTGCCGCCTCAGGCCTGGATAGTTTGCAGTTTCTGCAGCAGCGTTCGGACCTGGTATTAACGTCCGTCTTGGACAAGCGGACAGCAATAAATACACAGGGTCAAATGCATCTTGTGATCCGGTCACTCGCAACACATTTGGCGATGTTCTGGGACGCACGTGGCCACAATGCATCTGTAGTGTGAACAGCCAAGTGTCCCTGATAACATCAAAGAGTTCCAGTCACCAGTGTGGCAGCTTTGCATACATCATCTTAATGAAATCTGTATGTGAAATTATGCGCACCATCCACATGTGGAGTCTCCGTTTACATGCCTGTTTCTTGTTACCCAGTTTACTGTAGCCTCAGATTCCTGTTCTTGGCTGACGAGAGTGGAAACCGATGTGGTCTTCTGCTGGTACAGCCCATCCGCCTCAAAGTTCAACATACCGTGCATGCTGAGATGCTTTTCTGCTCACCGTGGTTGTAAAGAGTTGTTATTTGAGTTGCCGTAGCCTTACTGTTGACTCAAACCCTTTGCACAAAGCGAGGTCTATAAAGACATGGTCTACCCATGTTGATCTGGAAGAACTTGAGTGACATGCACAGATATCAGCTGAACACCTTTGGGCTGAACTGGAGCACCAACTGCACACCAGGTTATCAAACATTGGTGCCTGGCATCACACACACATTTGCGGCTGAATGTTCACAAGTCCCCACAGCCATGTTCCGAAATCTAGTGGAAAGAGTTCCCAGAAGAGCGTAGGTTATTATAACAGTAAAGGGTAGAATAACTCCTTATTAGTTCCCATAGTTTTGGAAAGGGATGTTCAACAAGCACATCTGGTTGTGATGGTCAGGCGTCCGCATACATTTGACCTAGTGAAGGTGTGCAGTGCCTAAAATTATGTACGCAATCCCCATTTTATTTTGTTTTTTACTTTTCTCTCTTATTGTTAGTGTAGTTATGGAAAGTATGCCAGTATGAGTAAACTTTAATTGACACCTGAGAGCCGTCCATCTTGGCTGTCCACTTGTGATCGGATCGCCCAAAACACGACGCTAAATCTTAACAGAGCCTGAGGGAATAATGAATTCAAAAATCGTAAACTTGGAATTCTACAGCAGACCGTCAGGGTAACAGTCCATCGCCTGAAGTTTATTAGAAGTTTGGTCATGCCGCAGGAAAAACACGTAAATCGACGACAGAATGGTTTAGAAAGAATAAAATGTACCAAATCAGAATCCAGACCTAAACCCAATTAAGATGTTGTGGTGTGACCTGAAGAAGGCTGTTCATGTAAGAAAATCCTAATAATATTGAATAGCGGAAACAGAGTTTTAGAGAGCACTGGCGTAAAAATTCCTTCACATACTTTTTCCAGCCTGGATTATGAATGATTTATCAATGTGTTCAAAAAAGTTTTAAAAAAAAAATCTAATTAGTTTAAGAAGAAATTGTAAAGCGCAGTACTTCTAAAGGGCTATCTTTTTTTTTTTTTTTTTTTTTTTTTTTTTTTTTGCAACTGCATAACTCAAATCCACCAACTTAATTTCCTGAAATTGGGTGAATCTCTTAACTAAGGCTTTTGAAGAAAATATGGTAAATTGGCTGGATTGTAAATTATGGATTTATGATGGACATTTTGAGGTCTTTTCGGAGCCCTCCAATTGATTTGCATTGTTTTTACTGGAACCATCACACAAGTGCAGTGCACTTTGTGAAGAAGAAATGAGTTCGGGTTTTCGACAGGCTAGAAGAAGAAAATCATTGGTTTTAATTCCGTATTAGCTGTGTTCCGTGTTCTGTCCCCAGAGACCTACGACAGCCTCCTCTCCGAGCTAAGCAGACAGGCCAAAGCTACTTAGAGAAAATGAGTTTCTCGCGCTTCGAGAATAAATGCGTTTGAGCTCATAAAACTTTAATGAGCTCCTTAAAGGTAGCGGGGTTCGAATTTTCATGTTTAACTGGCATGACGGGAAATTTGGAGCCAGCCTTTAAATGCAAGGCTTTTGACTTTTTGCTGTCTTTATATGAGAAATCGTTTGAAAATCACTTTGAGTGTATGCGCGTGACGTGCTTTCAGCCTATCTACTGTGCCCTTTCCAGACTTCACGACATTATAGTTGTTCAAACTTAACGTTCAGTACACTTTTTAGGACACTTTATCAAGTCCGTCACTTTGTAGGTCTGCATTTACTGACTGTAGCCAGTCTGATGCAGTGCGCAATCTGATGCTGGCTACCATAGGACCACCGAGCAGACATTATTTATGTTATTTGTCCTAACTAGTAAGTAATAAAACTTCTGGGGGCATGATGTTAAATAAATAATCAACCACAGAGTGTAATGTGGCCTGGTCCAGAGAGTGACTTTGCCCGCTTGGTATTGATTATTTTCCAGTAACAGCGTGTCTTAATGTGATTTATTCATCTTATACCACAGCGATTTGACAATCAATTTGTTAATGAATGACCTCATACTTTTTATTCGTTTATAACTACATTTAATGTTGTGGAACGTCTGCAAAACAGGTTAGTTCCTGTAATTACAGCTGTTATTCTCTCACGATCCTCTCTTTTGATGTTAATATCACAAAATATGCACTTTGCCTTTTTTTTTTTTTTTAATGTGCATCCATCATATAAGTTCCTGTGTACATTGTTACTCTAGAAGCAATAATGTATTAAATAAATAAGCTCATTAAAGTCGTGAGAGAAGGTACGAGTTATACCTCCACCCCAACTTTAATTTGGTTGTGTAACGTCTTTTTTTTAAAATTATTATTATTATTTTTTTTAATAAATAATAATCCACCCCCACTGTCTCTTTGTAGGAACTAGAGGAGATGCCTCTTCACCCTCTGTCTCCCAGCAGCCCTCGCTCTCTGTCTCTCACACCATTGGCTGACCAGCACCACCTGCACTTATTACAGCAGCAGGTACTCCAGCAGCAACAGCAAGCTCAAGTCGCTGTGGCGCAGGTAAGGCATGACACACACACACACACACACACACACACACACGTACGTCAAGGGTTCAGAAACTTTTGACTGGCAGTGTACACCAAGATTGTTTCTCATGAGATTGTTTATCAGGTGTTCCTTATAAAATTGCATCCTTGAAATAAATCACACTGTTATGAGGGGGGGAAAAAAGGTTTATTGCTTCCTAGTATGACACACACACACACACACACACACACACACACCATTTTGAGGTAAATCCATTGATTTCTTTATTACTATAGCTAAATTCTGCTACGTTTATCCCTAATGTTAATAACTCTTTTTTTTTTTTTTTTTTTTTTAAATATATTTAATAAACGTTCTTCAAATTTCCCTGTATAAATAACATGATGGAGACATCTAGTCTTCACAAAGGGATAAAATCTACACTCGCACAAAACACACACACACACACACACAAACATGCAAAGAAAGTAAAATGAAAAAGGACTGAATTTGTGGCCTAATCAAATGCTAACACTGGGGAAAATATTACTCAACAAATCCATCCCATCTCATCTGTTCTTGTTTGGAGTAATGTGCACTGACATTATGATTACTCTCATGAATGTAACATTCGATCCTGAGACACAGTAATGCTATTTGCTCTCGGATTCAGCGTGGCTGAGATTCAGCAGCACTGACCAGCTGCTCCATTATGGCCCATGGAGCTGTGCTTAATCAAATATTCATAAACTGCACGCTTCATGCACACACACATACATACACACACACACACACACACACACATATTAGACTTGCATGCACAAAATGAGCTACCTTTCAAATGTCATGAAACAACATAAAACAATAAACTTTTCTCATAACCCTGTTAGTTTGATCAAGCAGTCAATTTTCAAAGCACAAATCTGGCAGTCTTGCGTTTCATTTATTAGCCACATGAGAAATGTGTGTGTGTGTGTGTATACTCACTGAGCTCAAACGTTTTCAGATGTTTTAGAACAGTTTAATCTCCACTGCTGACATGAATAATACGATAAGTTACAGGATTTCAGGCCAATAAGAAAAAATGTTAAACAGATCGACCCAGGATAAGAGCTTGGGCCTTTTTTTTTTTTTTTTTTTTTTTTTTTTTTTTTTTTTTTTTTTTTTTTTTTTTTTTTT